>JAMXBB010000008.1:42986992-43218154 GCA_024138015.1 Lumnitzera littorea | reverse complement strand
TATATATATATATATATATATATATTTAATACCGTGATTAAGGATTTGTATAAAAAAATAAAATTATAACATATATTATAAGCATATATATAAATATATATATATATAAACCGTAAAATATATATATAATGGGAAAATGAGAAATAACAAAAAATAATAAAGGTAATAATAATAATAATAATAATAATAATAATAATAATAATAATAATAATAATAATAAAGTAAAAATCTCAAAAATAGGAAAATATACTCAAAATAATAAAAATATCAAATATATGATTCAAATAATTATTAAATCATAAATACGTTAAGAAAAAACGAAAATTATTATTTTATAATTTTTAAACTTAAATAATAATTTTTATGATATTTTTATATCACAATTTAAATTACAAGTCATAACGCCCAAAATGGACCTCGGTACGAGAAAATACACTCGAGAACGATTAAAATAGACTATAAGCTCATAACGATCTGAGCTAAAACGAAAAAGTTTCAAAATATATAAAGGAAGTCTTGTAACTTACAAATATGAGAAAATAGTTACTATTAACCCCATTGAGTATGATAAACTCTATACATATTATACTTGGGTTATATTGGAGGAAACTAGATAAACTACAATAGACTTTTAGTTAACTAAAGAGTCTGATTTTACAGAATACTTATAAATGTTATTATATTTTAGGTGTTCAATATCGAGTTCTGGAAATCCTAAAGGTTTGGATAATGAGCAATAATCTAGGTGAGGGAGTTCTAATGATCTGCTACTTGTTTGTGTGTGTTACTTGTATAATGTTTTGCTGCTTGTATGTTTGAATGACTGTTTTGCTCATATGCCATCATCTGTGTGATCATTTTTTTTTTTAAATTGATAAATATAAATATCTGACCTAAATAACTGGTTCTATTCGTCGCATGTCTATGACCTAGTAAATGTATGGATGGAGAGTGCTAGCTTTGCAAAATATTGAAAAGGGCATTTTTGGAAAAAAATTTCCTAATCTTAAATGTATTTTGTATAATTTTGATAAGGGCCATAGTGCCAAAAATGATATTTTATTGTTAAGGCAAAGTTAGCACGGGTTCTCCACTTGATAGTAAGAGGACTCGCTTTATTGTGCCTGTAAGGCCTTAGTTAATTTTGGTTTACGAGATGGACTCGCAAGTTTATGCCCGAGGGACCTTGGAGGGTAGATAGTCTTAGAACGGAATCCCCCTATTTGAATTGAAATCTTTTCTCGGCTAGGGTAATAGTCGAGTGCAGCCTGATGGGGTAAGGCCCCTAGGTAGCCTCATACAGGTAAGCTGAGGTGTCCTGTGCGGGTAAGTACAGGGGATAATCGAAGTGTAGACGACGTAATTCTATACCTTCCATAGTTCTGGACTCCTATGGATGTGTTGCTTGCATTCATCGCGTCTGCATTCATTTTGTATTTAGATAGCTTGCTTGCATGTGTGATAATAATGTGTGATAACTTGCTTGAACGGTGGTGGTGAGGAACGAACTCACTGAGCTATTATATACTCACTCCCTCATAGTTTCTCGTGCAGGTTTACTTACATTGGGAATGGGATAAGTCTCAAGTGCCGAGTGTGAGATGAAGATATGTATCTTAGTATTAGAAATAATTGAGTACTTTTTAGATGATACATAAACAACCTTTGTTGATAATTTAATTTTTCTTGTAATTCTTTTGTAATATTGGTATATCCTATCTTATTATTTAGTAGGGGATACCGATTTTCTGCGGTTCTAAGAAATTGTGGGATATTGGACACCCATAATTATTTATATTTGTATTTTACAGTAAATTATTTACTTGAAAATCAGTAACCTTAGTGATTAATCATTTAGAGTTTTATAATCTCTGACTTGTAAGGCGATTTTTATATCACGAGTGCACACATGTTATGGAAATTTTAGGTAATCCTACTAAGCCCCCTGTAGGGTCATGACATACCCTAAGGAGGAAAGGTTTGCTCTTGGCCTTGAGTTTAGTCAACGATAGGTTGGCCATGAGCTAATGGTGGTTGTCTTTGCCCTTGAGATAGTAACCTTGATTTAGTTTGGTTTAGTAGAGGGATACAGTTTGGGTTGGTGCCTTTATCGCTCTAAGGGTATGAGGAGGAGCTAGAAGTAGTACCACGTTAAGGAATGCTACAACAAGAAACACACGAGCAAAGTCATGTAAGCATAACCTTGAGTTCATAGGGAGGTTTAGATATCTAGAATTGACAATGAATTACTAGACAAGAAGAAGTTACTGAGAACATAACATAGGAGGAACAACTTTAGCACACAGAACAACTTCAAGCATACAGTCTCAACACCACTTTACATGCTACCAGTCCTACCTTATAATCAGGTTATAACACTTTGATTCACATGTTAGTTCTATTAAAGTTCATACTTAGGCTGCTATCTATGATTTAGAACCTATGGTTTTGATACTACTAAAGTTGTAATGCCTATAGCTTGCTACGTATCCCTATAATCTACTAACAAGTCAAACATCTAGTTTCAACTTGCTAGCATCTCCTCATATTTATCAATCATTAAACATGTAGTGTCTTTATTAAATAATATGGATGTTAATAACATCCTTAGCCACCAACAATATAGAATTATCAACTTCTCACTTTATTTATCTAAAGAATATAAGTTCAAATGTAATTCATTAACAATTGTCTCAAGAAACCAAAATAACAAAACTCATTACCTAATACCAAACAAACTTGATAAGTAACATACTACTAATGATGCTAATTAAAGAATTCTCAGGTGACTTCTCATGACCTAAGCAACAGTATAAAAATAAAATCAATGTCTAATAACTCTTCTCAACATTTTTCATTATCCTACTTAAACTACACAGATCCGTTTCCATCATCAAAATGGTTGTCATAGTAGTCTGCAACATCGCCATAATAGTAATCATACTCGCTATAAAAGTCCTCGTAGTCCCCGTAACATGTTCCTACATCTAAAAATAGAAATCTTAAAGGGTGAGCAAAGGCTCAGTACAAGTTAACAACAACATACACATAGACACATAATAAATTCACAAGCACATACATTAACTAATTCAAATAACCATATGAAACAACCACAATTTATTATCATTTATTAGGTTTGTCAGGCAATACATTTCTAGCATTCCAAAACTTAGAGTAACTCATCACTCCAACATACAATACACACACACACACACACACACACACATATACAATTATTAGTATTAGGTCTTCTCTAATACCCTAGGAACTAAGGTATAACTAATTTACCTAAATCATTTCAAAGTGAGACTTTAATTAGGATAACATTGCACTAAGATTATTAGGGTGCTATCCCAAGTTTAGTTCCTCCTAGTCTCTTGAGCCTAACAAAATACATGCAGTACACTTATTTAGGCCAAGTATTGAATAAGTTCATTAACAATTACTAATCCTATACACACATAAGCATATAAACCTCGTACTTGACTAAAGAGTTTGCTCAGAATTTGAAACACGTGCCTCATAACCTATTCATGTGAGAAAAACACACTTACATAGTTTCTTGGTTCATTTAACACCATCTTTTAATTCAATAACACAACACTTACTCACTTGATACTTATCGCTTAAGGTACCTAGGATTGTTGAGTAAGTTGGTTTAAGATACGTCTAAGATGTTGATTCATATTTAGAAAAATTTTGGAAAGGTTTTAAGAGAGGAAAACACGCTTGGAAAACGCTTAAGAACTTGAAGAAACATCGCTACATGCAATAGAGGTTATGGTGTCCGAAAACACGTTGTAGGACACTTGTAAAACTACTTTAGACATGTTTTTCATAGTAACATACAGATAAAAACAAATTTCTTAAGAGATTTAACCAAGAATCCAATAAAAGCAGATCTAAAAAACCTTACCTCAAAGACTTCTACCTTAATCTCTATTTCATCACCAAAGATTCCTTATAGAACTCCTGATAAGCCTCTTAAATCCATTTTTCTCACTACCTTAACTAGAAAAATGAATTTCTAATAATTTTTTATTAGAAACTCAATAGGATAAAGATCTTACAACTTACCTTAATTCGTTTTCTACATGGATCTGATTAGAATGCATTAATCTCCTCTCTTAATTCAAGATGCATGCGAAAACCCTAGCATGCAAAGCGACATGTGAGTGTTTTGTGGAGAAAGGGTTTTGCAAACCCTAAGTGTGACTTTTATATTAAGGCTTGTATGAATTTTCGCACATCTAAAAATGCCCTCACTTATAATCAATAATACCAACTATGCCCTTAACATAGATAATACTTTATATTACTATTTCTTTTTTATTATTTTCTCTTTATTATTTTTTTTATTGGGGTTTTACATTTCTCTTGGTTATTAGAATTATGGAATTCCAGTCTCCTCTCCTCTTTCCTAACAAATAAAAAAATGAAATATACAGAAAAAAAATCAAATTGTATTTCTTACTTCGCATTGTGAAAGCTATACTATAGAATTATTGTTGTTGTTGTTATTATTATTTCCTTGGATTTAATCATGTTATATTATATTTCAATTTCAATTGGTGATTTTCTTATAATGATTGCTTTCAAAATAGGTAAATCTACCATTAGTTTTGATAATTAAAACCTATCCTTTCAAGAAAATTTTTCTAATCAGAGTAGAGTTGCTTCAATTATATGGGTTGTTTAAATTCAATACTGATGGACTTTATATTTTCTGTTTTGTAGATTTATAGGATTTTTAGTGGTATTGAAACACAAAAAGAATCCCTTTTAGAGATGATAGGATGTGATTTTCAATAATAAATTTTTGGTTTATAAGCTTCATGCCCCCTAATTTTTCCCAATTAGATTATATATATATATATATATGTGCTAAATTTAGAAGACTTTTTATAACTAATATCTTTTGATTATTAGTATTTTCTCAAAAACTACATATTATTGTTGTTGTTGTTATGTTCTTGGATTTAATCATGTTTCATTATATTTTAATTTCAATTGGTGAATTTTCATATACTATTTCCTTTTTAAAATAGGTACTTACCTATTGTTACTTTTGATAAAGATTATTATTACTTTAGATGAGTGCCTCTATAATGTTCAACTCTAACTAATGCAAAAATGACTCAACTCTTTACATTAATAATGTTATTCCTATTGAAAGATGATGATTTTTCCAAATAATGTATTATTTTCAAAAGAAAGCATGACAAAAATACTGTAGTATATAACAAAATGATGGTACTTTTCCTATTTTTATAATAATTTTTAAGTATTTATTGATATCAATTAAGATGATATCTTAAGTAATTTTATAATTTTATCAAAGACATATTCTTATCTCTTATCTTTAATCTATTATAATATATAATTTCAAAAGCTTTTCTATTATAGTACGTATTTAGTGATTTTCAACGACTTTTTAGAGACTTACTAAATGCTTATAAAATAAGGTACTCTCTTTCTCACTTTTATTTTTCATATTTTTCACTTCTATACCCTTTCTCATTTTTTGCGATTGCTTAGTACTCTCTCTCTGTCTCTCTCTCCCTTTCTCTCTCTTTCTCTTACTTGATGACAATAATGATAATGATAATGACAATGACTTCTTGGCTTTGGAGTCTTGAAGAAAGGTTGAGATTTTTTGATCAAATTATTTTTTGTTTTACTAAGATGTACTATGTTTGTGTATACTTTTACTTTTATATATTTGAATATGTTTTTCTATTATGTTTGCAGTTCTTTTTTGTGATATATGGGAGTTTTTTTATTGAATTCAATAACAATTTAGGCAAAGAATACTTGTACTCATCATTTCCATATGTCTTTATCTTAAATAGATGATAGAAAAATCGTATTATAATTTAATCCTTTTAAAGAAAACATCATTCTAAAAAATAGTTACAATAGATGTTCATTCTCAATTGTCTCTCCATTGTAATGGTATGTTCATTCATTATAATCTACAATATTTGAGTTTTTTTCTTTACATGTACTATTCATAAAAAACATAGATAATAACAACATTCACTTATATATTATATGAATCTTCTTGTATCCATTTTTTAAAACTTTTGGTTTCCTTTTTCTAGAAGGAAATATTTTTTCATTTTCTCCCCAACATGCAATGACCACACCCTCTCTTCCAAAATTTGGTTTTCTCTAGGGTTGTTCATGAAACCAAACTAAATGTACTAAACCATGAAATATGGTTCTTTTTGTGTTTTGATTTGGTTTGTAGTTAGGTTCAAAGAGGGTCTAAAAGGTTCTTTGGTTCCTAACCACTTAGACCCCAAAAGAACTGCTTCTTAATGAAAAAAGAAAAAAGTGACATTTATTAATTTTAAACTCTTTTGACATTTTAATCTAACTCAATTTATGTTTTCTCTTTTCTTACATTTTTTATTTTACTTTTAATCTCTACAATTAACTCATTTTCCTTTGTAGTTATTTTTCATCTCTAGTAAACTCATACACCTTCACTATCATTAAAATGAAATGTCAGTCATACAATGTTATAAAATTTTAATTTTAGCATGATTTTTTTTTTAAATTCAAACATCAATATTAGTTGAAAACTCTAATAACTATTATTATTATAAAAAAAAAAAATGGCATTTTTTAAAATGCTGTTTGAATCGAACTGAACTAATCTTGAACCATTAGAGGCGATTTGGTTTAGTAAGAGGGTTCGATTCGACCTGTAAATTGAATTGAACTCAATCACTAATACTCTTAGTTTTCTCTTCAACTCATTTGACAAGTAATGGAATTTTTTAACTTTCCTGTAACTCTTAATTATTTCTTTCTAACTTTTTATTCATTTTATGACATTTTCTAGTAGCTTCTTTGTTTGGTGTAAATTTATTCAATTAGGAATAGTTAATTTATTTATTAGCCATAAATTCATTAAACCTAACTTCTTTTATCTCTTGGTATTGATGTTATATTGTTTTGGATTAAATTGAAAAGGAAGTGTCAAATTCTAAGACTTACATTACACTTCAAGATTTATTTATTTATTTACTTTTTTGGAAGTTTGTTTTTTTATGTTGGTTTCACTCTTTCCATTTGTGGAAATTTAGTTGAACAAACAAGATTTGAGTATTTACATGCTTGGTTTATGAATTTTTTCATCTTATATTTGATTTATTATATTTTGTATATTTTTTATTTATATATTGTTATTTTATATTTTGGGATGTTTCATTATTGACTTGATGTAATATTTTGCATGTAAGTGTAAATGTGTTTGAAGTTAATCCTTGTTTTTTTGTTATCATCAAAATTATTGAGAATATAATTTTGAAGTGTTTTTTTTTTTTTATTACAATACTTCTTTTATATCATTTTTTCTTGTAGTCTTTTCTTGGTATCAATTTTTCGTTATTAGTAACACCTTTTAACTATGTATAGTTTTGCATAACTTAAAATTGAATAATACCATTCTAGGCATATAAATTGCATTTGAGTAATTTGAAAAGTTGTGCCTATTTCCTTATAGTATAACCTTTCATATAAATATGAAAAAGACTATCGGTCATCATATATAAAATAAACATGTTATTGATGCTCGAAGTTGGGATGATAACCAATTTGGACAGTACGCTAGTAATTGCTATGAAAAAAAAAAAAAGTTAGACTATGGAGGATATCGGGTTAAATCTAGCGTAGCCACTTTGATGCCTAAATAAGTTCAAGTGTTTAAGAAGGAGAACAAAGAGCTAGGAGAAAACGTAGGAGTGTCCAAAAGAACTTGGTGCCTATGTTCTAATCTCCTTTTATAGCCATGAGTTAGTTTAAATTTGACAATTATTGCCTCCAATACATAGCGCGTATACTTAATTCAAACTTAGGACCATTTCCTTATTTTAGGAGACATATTTGATGTCATGATGGGTAGTAGGTGGGTATTTAGACAAAGTAGCTAACTGCTCTTACTTGGTGTTAGAATTTGAACTCTCTAGAGCTAATTGGGTCAAAGTTTGATCTAAAGGTAGCTATTTCGAGCTAAGGGAGGTTGTCCTAATCTACTTTGGTTGACTTGTTCTACCTAAAGGCATTTACGTGACCAGTCCTCCCGAGCTAGCTTATACACTTGGTAAGATTTAAAATAGATGAAGAATAGTGAAGGGAAAGGATGTAGTCATGCAGTAGGTCAGATATAGTCCTAACTAAGTTGATTTATATCCTTAAGGAAAAACCTTTATTAACAGTTGCCCCTTGAATCCTCTTGATGAATTCATCAAGGGGAGTAATGCCGCTTGTTAATTGGAAATTTTACTTGCATTTCCTTTATGCAATGGATGGCTTCAAAATATCATGTTAGCATTTGAATCCAAATTGTGAGCTTTGGTTCTAACCTTAACCATGGCGGTAATGTGTTACTATTTTGGTATTGACTTGTCTTTTACTTAGATTGTTTGGGAAGTTTTTCATCTATTCGACATGACACTTCACATCTATCTATTGAGATCCATGTATTTGTGTCAGAATCTAAGTGTAGATTCATTAGGACCGTTTGGTCTAAACATTGCATAGCTAATCGGATGGTCCTTATTAAATGGTAACTACAGGGTGTACATCTATCTATTAGGTTGTAGGAATTCCCAAATAATATGCTAACACCTTTGTTTCCTATATTCTAAATTTCATATTTTCTTTCTTTCTTCTTTCTACAAACTTTCACATTACTTACTCAACTCTTTCCTTAAACTTTCCTAGTCTACATGCCATATATTTTCTCTTTGGTCTTTGTTCCCATTGATTGTGCTTATTGCATCACACTATGTCTACAACTGAATCTGACGGGTCTACTTGTGCTCAATAGCAAAACTAGGAATTGTTTACTACACACAGAGTAGGTGATTCACCTCCTTACAAAGAACCTCTAAGTACGACAAACCTCGATGTCGCTGATTGTCCCTAGGACTTATCAAGATTAATAGGATTGGTGAGAACCCATTTCCTTAAGTCATGGAAGGTTAGGAAACTTCCATTCAATGACTACCCTTTAGATGAAGAAGGTAACTCTCTAACCCTCCCTTTATATGTAGGAATCGAATATGACATGAGTCCAAATGGCGTCGCTGGTACTATAACCAAACAAGAGTTCAAAGCTATAATATCATAGGATTTCAAGCTAATTTAATAACCCTATGATCTAAACCCCTAAATTTAGGGCATCGAACTAAGTTATCTATTTTATTTTAAACTTTAGAGTAAAGTTAGAAAAGTTAAATGAAGTAATTTAAGTAGAGTTACTTTTTCAAAATAAGCTATATAAAAATATTAATTTGAGAAAAACATCAATTTATCAATAAAGTTGATAATTGTAAAATTTGAGCTTTTAGATATAGAGAAATATTAGAGATAAGTTAATTAACTTTCAAGAATAATAAATAAAGTTGAATTATACATAATATACATGTATTTGCATGTGATATACATTATATGTATTAAATATATACATATAACAATAATAATTTATCAAAGTTAGGTAAAATAATGGAAAATTAATAAAAAAAAAATTGAATGGATGAGTTAACAAATGATGTATCAATCTAGGATTAATTGGAAATGATGAGTTAGCACTTGATTAATGAGGAGATAACACATGTCACTTAGGAAAATGGAAAATTGACATGTATCATACATAGCCAATTTTTATTAAATCAATCAAATTTGAAAAACTATAAATAGGTCCTAAACCCTCATTTACAACATTTTAGCACTCTAAAAATATAAGAATATAATTTAGAAAAATTAAAAAAAATTCAGAAAAAATAAAATAAAATGGTCAGAAAATATGATGAATTACGTTTCCTAAGGCTATAGGCAACCTAATAAGGAGCCAATTGTGACTTAAAGTTGTGGTGGAGAAAGAAAGTAGGCCAACATATGGTGGTGGTAGGATAGTGTTTGGAGCACCATGCGTTAGTGAGTTAAATTTTACTGTTTGATTTTCAATAATTCACTAAAAATATCAAATCAGCTCATAAAATTATGAAATTTGGTTTCCCAAAGTTATTTTATATATAATTTCATGTGTTAATTTTATTTTATTTTAAATAACATTGATTTAGGGTACATGCTTAAGAACATGTCCTATGTAGATGAATTTTAAATAAATTTTTAAAAATATTAAATAATGTTACTATGACCTAAAAATTTTTGTATAACACACTTATATAATGTATTAAATTTCAATAACTATAATTTTTTAAAATCACCATGTTTATTATTTTTTATAAATATTTTGAATAAAATTGCCAATTTTAATGAATTGTCGAAATAATTAGTTTTTGATGAAATTAGTGAATGAGCCCTACATGTTTAGAATTATGGATGTCTATAATGATATTTGGAATATTTAATTTTTATCTCACACATAAATTTATTTGTTTTCCCTAATTTTCCGTTATTTCGAACTAAAACCGTTATTTTCATAAAAATAGATAATAGCCAATTTGGTGTAATCCATAGTCAATAAACTACATATTTTTGTGAGTCTATAGGATTTTTCATAAGATTAATCAGGCCTGTATACTATTTACTACATATTTTCCTAATATAAGCTTATATATTAGCTTAATATGTAAGATAGTAATTAATACTAGTAAAATACTTGTCAAATTTACATAAAATGAACACATTAGGGTACATTAAAGATTGCTAGACAAGTTTGGAAAGTATTTTTTTTTTAGGGTTTTTAGTTCAGTACTAAAGCTTATTTAGGTTAATTATGGAGTTAGGATAGTGTACGATTGAGTCGTAATGAGAAAAATGTATTCTTGGACTTTTGAAAATATTGATAGACTCGATTCTTAATCTTAATAGTACTTGAAATAATGATTGTGATGATATAAAGTTTATTGAAATGGAATAAGAAATGAGTAAGATATGGTCAAATGAAATTCAAAGGCATAGTAAGGAAATTTATGAGAATTTGGATTTGATCGGTAGATGGCTTAGAAATCATGTTTAAATTTTTATAGGTGTGATAAATAAGAAAGGACCACATAGCGAAGTTTAGGATTTTGTATTATTACTAAGCATAGGTAAGTGGATCTAACTTATGCTTAAAGTAGATATATTGTTACTCATAACATTGCATGTTGTTTAATGTTGTGTTAATTGAATATGAGTATGTCTTGAGTGAACTGATATGCTACTATAGTAGATGTTGGTGTGGTGATTTTGAATGATAGTAACTGTATCTTGGTTAAATCGTTATGTTGCTCTATTGGGTGATGATTTGTGCTTACAATTGATTATGTTAACTAGGGAAGTTGAGTGATTATTAACTCAATCTTCTAGGTGTTTACCTAAGTGAACGCTAAGTAAGTCACTAGAATTCTACTATAGAGAGTTTGAAAACTAGATTCAGATCTCGAGGTTGAATAAAATTGAAAGAATGGTTGTGTTGAGTGATATACTTGAGTTGTTATTGCAAATCCTGGCATGATATGGCACAAAAAGGGGCCTACTGGTCAGAACTTTCAAAATGAGACTTTTAAGTGATTATGGAAAAAGCATGGTTTTATGAACTTAGTTTTTGGAAGCATATAGATTGTATTGCCCGAACATTATGACTATTTTGATTGCTAATTTGGTATACTATAGTGTGTAGTCCAATTTGGTAGGGGTCCTACTTATAGGTAGCTCCTTATTGCTTATATGAACCTAAACGTTGCATCTAGATGCCTGGTTATGTCGACTAACTGAAAGAACATTAAAGGGCATAGGATATTGGTACCAATGCATGCTACGTGCATGAGCATAGCATGTTACATTGTTAGCAATAAATGCCTCATTAGGTGAATACATATGAGAAGTTTAACTTGTGGGTTATGATTGAAATGTTTCAGTTGTGAAATGCAATATTGTCTATATTATGTTGTTTGTTATCCACTCTCATTCAGCTTCAGTAGCTAAGGAGATAAAATGTTTTATCCTCAGGTTAACTACATCGTAAAGGGCCCAACACTCAAGGGGGATATATATAGTGAAAGCACGAGTCGGAGTCTGTGACTTTTGTATGGAACCTGTACTAAGTCAGGAATCCTATTATTGTAAAGTGATAAAGGAAAAAGTTGGTTCATATTTTGATATAAATATTATGTTGTACACATAAGATGTAGTAAAATATCCAGCTAAACTCTGATGTAGAAACCCCTTATCATGTAAACAATGTTGTCTTTTGATCAATGAGCAGGTTGAGTTAAGTTTTCAATAGGTATTCCTGTATGATGGTGCATTCTGTGCTAAGCTGGGATGTGACAAAAGCCTTGAAGCTTAGTTTTCGTAGTGCCCCCTAAGCTTGATAGATCAAAATGCCCCAACCATACAAGCGAATTACCATATTTAAAGACCAAGAGTTCACTCGTTTTGAAAAGTAGTTTGAGGTAGATTTAATTTTACCATTTTCTCTCTTTTAGGGGTCTTATTTTACTAATCTTCACATGTGCCCTTCCATTCTTATCCTAAACTCTTATAAGTTGTTAGTAGCCTTTAAGGTATTTTTGAGGATTTAGAGGTTAAGGTTATGGTTATATTATTTAGATACCTTTTCACATTAAAAAAGAAAGAGGGTTTGTTTTATATATGTGCCTAATCTCATAGGAAGTTCTTGGTAGGGTTGGAATCCTCAATCTATGATTAGAAATAGAAATGGGTTATAGTTAGGTTGGCTTCTAAACTAGATTTTCCTACCACTTGGATTCGGTTGATTAAGTTATTTGATATCAAGCACCTTCTCTCCAATGACTAAAAGGCCTATGATACCATAATGGAAGTTTATAGTAACACATTTTTCCTTTAGGATATAGACATTGTGATTTCTAAGTACTTTAATGGTACTTCGATCTTTCCAAGAGATGAAGCTCGGGTGGATGAAGGTGCCAGTGGTACCTCTGAAGGAAATGTTAAGGATACAGATGAGGGTACTATTATTGACCAAGGTATGGGCTCTTATGATCTTTGTTGTATTGAGAGAGGCTCGTAAGAGGAAGGACCTCTAAATCTATCTCGGAAGTGGAGTGGTCTTCCTAGCTTATGCTTAGCATAGCGTTTGTAAGTTCCTTAATCTGTGTTTTACATTATCTTTGATCTAATTTCTTGAATGTTCTATTATATATATGTCACTTAAGGATTATAGCTTGAAATATTTGTTTGCCTAATTGAAGGTGGGCAAGTTGAAAGGAAAAGAAGATCCTAAAAAGACCTTTGTCAAGTAAGTCTTAACTAAGCCACCATCTAAGCCTTAGGCTAAGGCATTGCCTAAAGCTTCGGTGAAGCCAGTAGCTAAGCCTATCATCTCTTAGGCCACAACAGAAAAGGAAAGTTAGCAAGCCAAGGGGATTAATGACCCAAAGTAGGCTAAGGTCACCACAAAAAGGAAGGTCTCCAAGGTTACTGAACCAAAGAAGCGACCTAATACACACGAATGTCCTCCATTAGAGAGAGATCCAAAGAAGGGAAAATCCCCTAGAAATGACAAGTCAAGGGGCAACTCTAAAAACCTCAATGAAGGAAGAGAAGCCCCTTTTAGGATTCTAAGCTCAATCACTCCACCCTAAAGGTAAAACATTGAGGTGTTACAATTCTTCCCCTATTAGAATGTCAGCACTATCGACCATGCCTTAAGGAATGGTTGGGTAGTAGTGGAATTTATTAAGGAAATCCATTTTCCTAATGATGTTCAACCCTTAATTAGCGTAGTCAAGCTCTACCAGAACTTTGGATCTGATAGCTTGTTACACTTAGCTGCCTGTTACTACTATAATGTAAGTGTTTTTTAACCTTATATGCTTAGGCTCTTTGAATTTACCTATGAACTCTAACTCTTCTTCAATCTCTTAAAGTCTTAATGATTGATGATGATCATGGAAGCTCTTACTAAGGAGAAAAATGTTATAAGTTCACCATTTTGATCTACCTTTGCTTTTCCTTTAATTTATTTGCATTGATAGCTCCTCTTTTATTTCCTTTAAATAGCTAAAGAAGCCAAAAATCAAGTGGCCAGCATTGAGGCTAAAAAGAAGGATCTTTAAGAAAAGTGGGCCATTAAGAAAGTTGAACTAGAGGAGGAGAAGGTAAAGGTTGAGGAAGAGCTTAAGGCTTAGAAGGAGAAGGCCAAGAAAGAGGCTAAAGCTCGAGAAGAGAAGGATGTGGCCTTTGCAACAGAGTTAAAGAAGAGCTCTCAATTTGTGACTGACCTCTAAGGATCACAAAATGAGGTCAAATCCCTCAAGACTAAGTATAGTGAATAGGTTGCTCACTTCTAAAGCTCCTATAAAAAGTTGAAGATAAAGATGGTAGATGTCGAGAGGGAGTAGAGCTCCATATATCAGAAGGCTTATGGCAAGGCATATAAGAATATACAAGAGAGTAAAGAATATAAGGGCTTAATGTGCTCAAAGGTGTTGGATGGGATCAATTCAACATAGGGAGAGTTCTCAATTCATCATCCTTAGTTGATCACAGCTACTTAAACTTCGCTAAAAAACCATAAGAGAATGAGACCTTCATTGAGGAGGCCAATGTTGATGAAGTTGAGATAAAGGAATAGTCAAGCGAAGATGTGGGCACCCCTATGGCTGTTTCCATCAATATGCAAGAACAAAGTGAGGCTCTTAAGGTCTCTGAGTTTCCTGCTTATGATCTCTCAGCAATCCTCAACCCTAACTTGCTCAAGACCTTGATGTGTAAGATATTATCACCTCTTAAGCTTCATGGATATAACTTTTTGTTTGTTCATTTTATTTCTATTGTTAGAGGCCAATACTTAGGTCAGTATGTCGGCCTTTATGCTATGTAATGACTCTTCTAAGACTTCTTTTCCATTTTCTTCTTGAACCTTAGATCATTCTTGTATTTCTAAACATTTGTATGATTGCCTACTGACTTTTGCAATGAATTTCCATTGCATTAATCAATAGGTTCAATTTGCTCATCGATTAACTTGTCTCATTACTTTAGTTTACTCTATTAGTTCAAGAATCCTTGGTGAGATCCTCATACACTTGATCTAAGAGCAAGGTGCATTCATGCCTCATGGATTTTGGTTAGCTGGTTAGCTGGTTAGCTAGCTTGATAAGCTTTAGGACTTTTAAGCCTATCACTAGTTAATAGCTTAGGGCTTTTGAATAGCTCATCATTAATTTACTAAGCTTAGAGTGATTAAATTTTAGATAGCTTGTCACTTATTTATTAGACTTAAAGCATCATTCCCATAGTGAACCAAGGACTTAGGGATACGTACTAGCTTGTCATCCTCAAAAGGTTTTATAACTATCACACTTGTCACCCTTATAAGGGATTAAGTCTTTGAAGTCTTGTCGTCCCTTCTTAGGACTTAGAGATTTGTAGATATCCTTTTCCTATCACTAGTTAGATATTGTACTTAAGGACTTAGTGCTTTATAGTTCACCCATTGCCCTTTATTAAGGTGTAGAGACTTTTAACGCCTTTTCTTATTAAAGATTTTGGCCAAAGATTGTATCTTCATTTTCCATTATATCACACTTGAGTGATAAGCATTGTAACAAAGTAAAGTACTGAATAGAACAACGTTAGACAACAAACCAACACTTTATCATATGAGATATCAATAATAAACTAGGTTGAACCATTAGCTTCGACCTTGTAGAACATAATTAAATGGCTTAAAGAAACAAATAGATCACTCTAATTGTAACAAGATAGACATTCCAAATATGTGGAATGGGTCCACTTATAAACAATTCAAAAGTCATACATACAATAACATCATAACATGGCAATATGAAAACACATAAACTAGATCAGCATTCTACGCCTTAAAGATTGACTGTCCATCAAGTCTCTCTAGCTTGTAAGCATGTTTATTCCCTACCACCTTTTTCACTCTAATGAGATCCTCCCAAGCAAGGTGAGTTTCCTTTGGCAATCCCTTACGCCTAATGCTTTCAATTTCCTACATACTAGATTGCCAGGTCAGAAGCACTAATGCTTAACCTACTTATAGTAGTATCGAGTTACCTTACTACTAATAAGTAGTGAGGTGAACCTTGGCCAATCCACATGACTTATGAATAGTATCCAGATTAAATCAGAGGCCAACGTCATTGTATTCGGGGTTATAGACTTAGACCCTTGCATTCTCTACTTGCAATTCAATTGGCAATACCACCTTAGACTCGAATGTCAATTGATATGGTATGTAACTTATAAAGGTCCTCTAAGTAGTCTTATACCCCTACAAAACATTGGGAATCTTGTCTGCCCATTTGCTACTAGCTCAGTCTACCTTATTCTTTAGGCTTTGTAATATCACCTTGTTTACTACCTCAACTTAACCATTGCTTTAGGTTATACAATCGATGTATAGTACAACTTGATATGTTGGGCTTCACAGAATTCTCTAAATTTATCATTGTTAAAATTGTAGCCCATTGTCTATTATGATAGCATAGGGTATTCCAAACTTACTCAGAATATTACTAACCCTAAAAGCTTTAATGCTCCATTATGTTATACTTGGTATAACCTTAGCTTCAACCTATTTAATAAAATAATCCACTACTACAATGATGGAGTGCCTTTGCTTGGTTGTTTTTGGGAATGGACCAAGTATATCCAATCCCCACTAGGCAAATGGCCAAGCTTTGGTAAGAGGAATCAAGTATGAGCGTAGAGCTTACTCCATCGGAGCATTCCTCTAACATTGATTGTAAGTCTATACTAGAAGAAACACATCTTTTCTCATTGTGGGCCACCAATATCCCAGTCTTAGAGCTTTAACATATAAGGGTATAGCTCAAATGCGGTTGCTACATACTCCTAAGTGCAGATTAGAAAGAACTTGCTTTGCTTTGGATAGTCAGAGACATCTTAAGTATGGCATATTCATGCCTCTTTTGTATAGATTCCCTTTGATTATTGTAAAATTTGCTGCTTTATAGACAAGCTATCAGGCCTCCTTGTTATCTTGAGGCAAAGTTCTACCCATTAGATATTCTAAGATAGGATTTGATAGGAATCAAGCCACTGACCCTCTAACCCAAGCCTAAACATGATGACTTGAGGGCTTAGTAAGGCGTATTCTCCTTTCTTGACCTGTATCGGAAGGCTTTGAGTTGCTCCTATCTATCGACCTATTGTCACTTCCAGGCCAATCACTCCTGTACCTAATATTGCTCTCCAAATGCTAACTTGAGGAGTACTTAGTAGACAACTCGGCTCATTCATCCATCAACTTAGCCAACATTTCTCTAAGTTGCCTTGATAATGTCTTAGGTGAACCTACTCTAGAAGATCTTACAAGTCAACTGGGCCTCAACTAGCTAGATTGTGCTATATTGTTTGTTTGTACCAAAAGTCTGCTAATGTCTACTAGCCATGTGTCCAGACCCCTTATGTAAAAGAACTAGCCACATGAATCTTCTATTCATTGATTTCTCTTTTGTACCCTTTTACATTCCTTGTACAATGCTTATTTAGTGTAATCCCCTTTTTATCTTTTCCTATTTTTAGCAACTTACCCTAGATTTTTTAGTATAAATATCCTTGCATTATGTAGCCACGATATCATCTTGACATTATCAAATATACTAAGTTTTCTCTCTATGGGCATTTTCTTACTTGTTTACTTACTCTTACTTTAACCTTTGAGTAAGGCTAGGCAATAAGTACCCTCTTTGAACAACTCATGGGTCATATTGAGCTAGTTCGAGAGTCCTTAGTGGTTTCTTGGTGCGTCTTATCCTTGAAGTTAATCGTAGGTTTTGCTTGTTCTCGTGCATTTTACCCTTCATTTTAAGCTTTTTAAGAGCTTAGACCCATCCCCCTGATACGGTGATCCTCATCTGTCCTTAGCAAGGTGTATTATCTTGGTATTAGAGTAGAGGTTCTCATTGGGTAAGTCACTATTGTATTATTTTATTGTCCTATTGTGGTGATTACCATTTGTGTCTGAGTTAGTTGAGTAGTGAAGTAGCTATGGAGGTTACGTGTAAGTAATTGTTAATGTTTGAGTGAGAAGTGGAAGTGGCGGTTTTGCTATATTGTAGTGGTTATTGAGCAATACTCTATTATACTCTATTTTAAGCTATGGAAAACAGAGCAAGTAGTAGTTACATATTTCCATCTTAGGTTCAACGAAGTTAGCAGTAGTGTTGGATTTCTATAGTAAGATTTAGTTGAATTGTAGGTTTGGTTTCTATGTAGATTAATAGGTTGATAGATTGGAAGTACTTGTATACTATTTCTAGGTAATAAGAGTATTACTTAATGTTGAGAACATGAGACTAAGTGAAGAATGATTAACTCTAGTGTTAATGCTGGTATTAGAGATGACAATAATGGTGTTGTTTACCGTTGTCAACAAAACACCCCTAAAAGCTCTAATGAGCAATTCGATGAAATGGTTAACTTGATAGTAGATTTCACCTAAGTTGTACATGTATTAGCCTCTAGATCTATTGAGGTCATTCAAAATACTCTCTAAGCTACTCCTAAAGCTGGAGGTGTTTCAGAAGATGCCCGACCTATGCTTAGGTAGTACCCAACTCGACATAACTGAGGCAGAGGAGTAGGAGGACATGTGCGAAGAAAAATAGATTTAGGTGAAGTAGACGAAGGGGAATGGAATGAGTATTATGAAGCAAAGGATAGAGCTTTTGTAGCATAAGCTATTGACCATATAAAACTCTAGGTTCTAAGCTTCAATGGTTCAGGAAATGTTGATGATTGTTTGAATAAGGAGGAAAAAGTAGAGTGAGTTTTCAAATATTACCAATACAAGGACTATGAGAAGGTCTGAACCGTTAGTTTAATTATGCTCTAATGTGGTAGAGAAACTTTCAAGCTATGAGAAGGTGAGATGAGTATAGCGAGGTTAGTCCTCAGTTCGAAATGAAGAGAGTTCTTAGAGCTAGATTTCTACCAAACACTTACTTACAAGATACTTTTTCTTAACTCCAATAACTAAGGTAAGGAAACTACACTATCAATAGGAGTTTCTAGTACTTATGATCAAATGTGAGATCAATGAACCTTTAGCTCAAATAGTACCTATATTTTTAACTAAATTAAGGATAAATATCAGGGATGTAGTGGAATTATGACAATTTATCACTTTGGTTGAGGCTATAAAGACTGCTCAACGAGTGGAGAGACAAAAGAGGAATAGGCGATCCAACCTCAATTAAGCCAACCTATTCAAAGTAGCTAACCTACCCATGTTGGTAACGAAGCTCAATACAACATTGAGCCTAGTAAAAGGATTGATGTCATGTTTGAGTAGAAGAACCACATTGCTAACTAAGAGGTATCGAAGAGGACTTATAAGAAAGGTCAAGGTTTAGGGTGGAAGATGAGATAGATCATGGTGCTTTAAGTTTCAAGGTTTTTGTCACATGGTTGCCCAATGCCCCAACCAATGTAACATGGTTATCAAAGGCAAAGTCCCTACCATTGAGGTAGATAGTACTGACGAAGAGCTTAAAGAGAAGCCTGAACTAGAGGAACAAGTCAAGGTGTGTAGTAAAGAGCTTATAGAAGAAAATGTATTTGCTGGCGACCTGGCTAAGCTAACTTTAGTTGTTTAGCGAGCCTTAAGCATTGAACCATTTATTGAGGAGGAGTAACGTGAGAACTTGTTTCACATCATCTATAAGGTGAACAAGTGTGTACGCTCATAGTGGATAGTAGGAGTTGTACCAATGTAGCATCTGCCAATTTGGTTTGGAAGCTTAAGTTACCAACCTTGTTACATCTAAGGCCATACAAGCTATATTAGCTAAATGAGAAGAAAGCACTACATACCACTCAACAAGTGCTACTATAGATCTCTATTGGGAACTACTCTAATGAAATTCTCTGTGATGTATTATCCAGGTACATGTCCAATGTGTTATTAGGCCGGCCTTAGTTATTTGACTGAAGGGTCATTTATGATGGGTTTAGAAACACCTACATATTTGAAAAGGATGGGAAGAATATCACCTTACACCCTATGCCTTAAGTCAAGTAAGTTATAGGCCGAATTAGCCCGAAGATCTAAGAAGACATTGGTATTGAATCGATTCAAGCTTCAAGAGGCCATTAAATATGATGTATGGACCTTTTTATTGATTAGAAGACTATAAGAGTTGAAGGAGCAAATTGTGCTACCTAGAGAGGTTAGAGAACTATTGGAAGAGTATGTAAGCTATTTCCTAAGTAGTTGCCTGAAGGACTACCCCCTTTCCGAGGGATTGAGCACTTCATTAACTTAGTATTTAGTGCCACCTTACTGAACAAGCCTTCTTATAAGATGAATCTCGAGTAAGCTATCGAGCTCGAAAGCTAAGTCAACAAACTATTAGATAAAGGATAAGTGAGAGAGTGTCTTAGCCCCTGTGCTGTACCTACATTGCTTGTGCCAAAAAACGATGGTACTTAGTGTATATGTATAGATAGTAAAGTTGTGAATAAGATAATGATCAAGTACAGATACCCTATCCTATGATTAGATGATATGCTTAATGAACTGAATGGAGCTAGAATCTTCAGTAAGATTAACCTAAAGCCTTGTTATCATCAGATTTGTAAGAGGTAAGGAGATGAATAGAAAGTTTCCTTTAAGACCCGACATGGTCTATATAATTGGATAATGATGCCCTTTGGCTTATTAAACACCTTGAACACTTTCATGAGATTGATGAATCACATGTTAAAAGATCTGATTGGAAAGTGTGTTGTGGTTTACTTTGACGACATCCTTATGTACAGTGTTGACCTATATAGTCATGTGGACCATCTTTGAGCAATGTTTGATGTACCCTAAGCTAAAAGGCTCTTTGCAAGCTTGAAGAAGTGTTGGCTTTGTCAAGAAGTAGTCTTCCTTAGATATGCTGTGAATAAAAGAGGCCTACATTTTTACACTAAAAAGATCTAAGCTATTGTTTAATGGAAAACCCCAACAACATGTACCGAGGTGATAAGCTTTAATGGATTAGCTTCCTTTTACCGCTGTTTTATCAAAGGTTTTAATACCATTGCTATACCCCTCATCGAACTAATAAAGAAGAATATTGAGTTCAAGTAAGGAGAATAAAATGAACAAATTTTTGCCGATGTGAAGGAGAGGTTGACCTTTGCACCCATATTAGCTTTTCTTGACTTTAAGAAGGTGTTTGAACTTGAGTCTAATGCATTTGGTGTTGTTATAGGAGCTATGCTAATGTAAGAAGGCCATCCTATTGCATATCATAGTGAAAAGTTGAGAGGACCCTAGTTGAATTACTCTATATATGACAAAGAACTCCTTGCATTGATCTAAGGTCTTCAAGTATGGTAACATTACCTTCTACCAAGAGAGTTTGTCATTTATACTTATTATGAATCTTTAAGATACCTCAAGAGTCAGACTAAGCTTTCAAAATGGTAAGCTCGATGGGTTAAATTTTTAAAAGGATTCAATTTTGTGGTAAATTATAAATAGGGCAAAACCAATGTGGTTATTGATGCCCTATCAAGAAGGCATAATCTTCTTATTGAGCTACAAACTGTTGTTTTAGGAATTGCGAGCATCAAGAAGCAATATCCTTAAGACCTACATTTTGGTCCCATATTTAAACACTATGGAGAAGGAAGAATAGTAGATAATTATCATGTAGAGGACAGATATCTATTCTGAGGAGGCAAGCTATGTGTGTCAACCTATTCCTTAAGATAATTACTAGTAAAAGAAGCGCATTTTGGTAAACTTTTTAGACATTTTGGAGAAAGGACCTACAAGCTGTTGAATGTAAGGTTTCTTTAGCCTAAGATGAGGCGCGATGTACATCATGTGGTCAAAAGCTGTATGATCTGCAAGAAGGCAAAATGCAAAGCTAAGTAAAGGAGAGATATGCCTTTACCTATCCCGACCAAATCATAGGTTGATTTGAGTATGGACTTTATCCTCAATTTCCCTCAGATTGTTTAAGGAAAAGATACTATGATGGTCATTGTAGATAGATAAAGCAAGATAGCACACTTTATACCATGTACTAAAACTAACGACATTTTAGCTTTTGCTTTTCTCTTTTTGTAGTAGATCATCCTCTTGCACGAATTGCCAAGGAATGTATTCTTAGATTAGCACCCAAAGTTCTTAAGCCATTTTTAGAGAACTCTCTGGGGTTGGATGGAAACCAAACTACTTTTCAACACTTCTTGTCACCCTTAGACCAATGGCTAAACTAAGGTCGTTAATCACACTTTAGGTTCATTACTCTAAGCTACGGTAGGGAAGAACTTAGCCAACTAGGATGTCTGCTTACCTACGGTAGAATTTTCTTACAATCTAAAAGTACATGACATCACTAAGCATACCCCATTTAAAGTCATTTAAGGATCTAATCTTGTGCTTCCCTTTGATCACTCTCCAATGCCCTTATCCAACCAAGAATACCTTAAAGTAAGAACCGGAACTCAATCCTTCCAACAAATATACTAGAAGGTTGCCTAATAGAGTAACCGAGCTGCCAAGAATACGGAGGAAAAAGGAAGAGGAAGACTATTAATAATTTCAACCCAAGTACAAGGACTTGAGAGCTTAGTAAGGCATATTCTCTTTTTCAAACCTATTCTAGAAGAGTCTGAGTTACTCCTGTTTGCCGACCTACCGTCACTTGTGATTCAATCTCTCCGTACCTAATATTACTCTCCAAATGCTAACTCGAGTAATACTTAATAGATAGCTTGGCCCACTCATCCGTTAGCTCGGCTAACGTTTCTCTGAGCTGACCCAATAATGCTTAAGCTAAACCCAATCCAGAAGGTCTTGTAGGTCAGCTTGACTTTAACTAGCCTGATCGTACTACATTTTCTATTTCTACCAAAAGTCTGCCAATGTTTGCCAGCCACGTATCCAAACCCCTTACATGAAAGAACCTCCGTACAAATCTTTTATTCCTTGATTTCCCTTTTGTACCCTTTTACATTCCTTACACAATGTTTATTTAGGATAATCCCCTTTTTGTCTTTTCTTATTTTTAGTAAGTTCCCTTAGATTTTCAAATATAAATACCCTTGTATTTTGTAGCTATAATATCATATTGACATTATCAAATATAATAAATTTCCTCTTTGTAGGCATTTTCCTACTTGCTTGCTTGTTTGCTTTTATCCTAACCTTTAAGTAAGGCAAGGTAGCTAATACCTTCTTTAAACTACTTGTGCATCATATTGAACTAGTTTGTAAGTCTTCGGTGCATCATATCCTTTAAGTTGGTTGTGGGTTTGCTTGTTCTTGCACATTTCACCTTTCATTTTGAGCTTTCTAAGAGCTTGGACCCATTCCCTAAATACGAATGACCTCGTTTATCCTTAGCGCGACGTATTAGGATTGATAGGAATTAGGCTATTGAGCCTTTGACCCGCAGTCAAGCTTGAGGATTGGAGGGCTTAGCAAGGTAGATTCTCTTAATCTAGCCAACTTTTGTCGAGGTCAAGTACTTCTTTGTCGAGTCACTTTTTATGCTGAGTCGAATGATTGCTCATCTCTCTATAGTACGTTGAGTTGTAGATTACTCACTTGCACCTAAGCAAACCAATAACTCGATATCTCCCTTGCCAAGGAGCCAAAATAGAGAGACTTTGGATTGATTAAGCTACCCTTGCTCGGACAAGCAAGCTGACCTTACTTTTTGTTTGCATCTTCCAATAGTGTCACCAATATAGCATCGACATGTATATAGAATCATGTGTATAATTCGTTACACCAATGATTGTTTTCCTTAAATATTCATTTTTACACTTTTGTATCTTGTATATTACTTTCTTAGGAAATGCCCTTTTTGTCTTTTCCCTTTTAGGCATGTTGCCCTAAATTCTCAAATATAAATATCCCTTATACTTGTAGTTGTAAACATCAGAGATTTGATTATCATTAATATGCTGGAGTATTTCCTTCCTTACATAAACACTACCTATTTACACTCAGTATCACTCTTATCTTAACCCTTAAGCAAGATTAGGTGATGAATAATCTCATTAGACCGATTTGTGTATCATATAGAATTATGCTATGAGTCCTTGGAAGTTCTATTGGTGTGTCATATCTATTAGGGTCGTTCATGGGTTTTTGCTCACCTTTTCTTATTTATGTTTATCCTTTCGTATGTTCCCCATCATTTCTTTTTCAAGCTTTCGGTAAGCTTAGACCCATTCAGTGACTAGCCTTGTCTGTTCTTGGTTACAGTCCACAACATCTTGGTATTAAAGTAAAGGTTTTGTTTGAGTTATGGTTTGTGTTTGAAGTTCTATTTATACTTTGTTTTATGTTTGTGTGACAGAGCAAGTTAATGTGTTTATTTGATTGTTATGCTTGTTAACTGTTACTTTTCTGGTTTGTGAAAGTGTTTACTATATCACCTACTCGAGGAGTTTGAGCTTTAAATCTAGAGAGAAAATTACTAACCTAAGTATAAATATTGGTATTGGAGATGACAACAGTAGAGTTATCCATCATGGACGATAGTCTTAGGGAACTCCTAAGAGCACTGATAAGAGATTAGATGAGGTGGCTAACCTCCTAGTAGATCTGACCCGAGCTGCTCATGCATTGGCTTGTAGACTCACTAAGGCCGTACAAAATGCTCTATAAGTTGCTCAACTTATTAGAGGTTAAAACCCAACTTGACCAGTTCAAGGTGGTGGAGTAAGCGGACGAGTAAGACGAAGGATAAACTTGAGAGAATTAGATGAAGAGGATGAGGAAGAGTATTTCGAAGAAGAGCAAGCTAAAGTCCTCAAAACATTTGACTATATGAAGCTTCGGATTTCGAGCTTCAATAGATTTGGGAGTACTAATGAATATTTAGAATGGGAATAGAGAGTGGAGCGTGTTTTTGAATATTATCAGTTTGAGGATTACGAGAAGGTAAGGACTGTTAGAAACTTAGCCCGAGATGAAGAGAATACTTAGAAATAGGTTCATGCTAGAAACTTATCTGCAGGACACTTTTACTCAGCTTTAGGAGCTAAAACAAGGAAGCTGAATAGTTGACGAGTATGTCCAAGAATTCCAAATGCTCACAAGCCGATATGAATTGGAAGAGCCCCTAGTGCAAACAATCTTTAGATTCATTATGGGATTGAGAGGTGACATTTAGGACATTATAGAACTCCAACGATTCACAATAATGAATGAAGCCATCTAAATATCTTAACGAGTGGAGAGGTATAGAAAAAGTCAAGTACTAACTAGAATGCTGACTAATCAACTTGGACAAGGAAGTCACCGAGCTTAGTCAAGTACCAAGCTAACTCAAAAGGTAGATGTCTGAGTCGAGCACAAAGGCTTACTTGATGATGAAGTACCGACTAGACCTTATGAGAATAGGCAAGGATTAGGCAAGAAGATGAGCCAGATCATGTACTTTAAGTGTCAAGGGTTCAGACATATGATCACTCAGTGCTTGAATCGAAGAACTATGGTGATCAAAGGAAATGTTATGAAGTTGGAGGTAGAGAGTATAGATGAGGAATGGAGTAGATTACTACTGAGAAAGATGAATAACCAGGTGTGAGCATTAATTGTGGATAGTGGAAGTTGTACTAATGTAACATTAGTTGAAATGGTCACGCAGTTGAAGTTACCGACCATTGCACACCCTAAGCTATAAAAGTTGCATTAGCTGGATGATAAGGGAGCATTAAATATAACTTAGCAAGCATTGCTGCCAGTTACAATTGGAAACTACTCTGACGAGATTCTCTATGATGTGTTGCCTATGTGTGCCTCGCATATGTTGCTTAGCCGACCATGACTGTTTCATAGGAGAGTTATTTATGGTGGATATAGGAATACATATGTGTTCAAAAAGGATGGTTGGAAGATCACATTGAACTCGATTTTGTCGACTGAAGTTAATAAACTACCATCTAAACTTACTAATGGACCAGAGAAGGTTCTAGTGATGAGTAGAGCCAAGTTTTGAGAGACCCTTAAGGCTGATACGCTGACTTTCATGTTGGTTAGGTACCTATTAGAGATGAAGGAGCAAGGTAAACTATCTTAGAAAATAAAAGAGTTACTGGATGAATATGCTGACTTGTTCTTAGGATAGTTACTCGAGGGGTTACCCCCAATTCAAGGCATAGAGCATTGCATTAACTTAATACCCGGCGCCGCACTGCCGAGTAAGCCTGCTTATCGAATGAGTCTCGAATAGGCTTTTAAGCTTCAACGTCAAGTTAATGAGTTATTGGAGAGAGGATATGTTAGAGAAAGTCTTAGCCCTTGCATTGTGTTGGTGCTTCTAGTATTGAAAAAGGATGGAACCTAGCAAATGTGTGTAAATAGTTGAGTTATGAACAAGATCACAATCAAATACAGATATCCCATTCCTATATTGGAGGACATGCTAGAAGAACTGAGTGGAGCTAAGATCTTTAGTAAGATTAATTTGAAATCTAGCTATTATCAAATTCGCATAAGGTTGAGAAATGAGTAGAAAACTGCATTTAAAAATCGACATAGACTTTATGAGTTGATTGTCATGTCATTTGGTTTGCCGAATGCCTTTAGCACTTTCATGAGGCTGATGAACCGTGTATTGAGACATCTAATAGGAAAGTATGTCGTGGTGTACTTTAACGACATCCTAGTCTATAATGCCAACATGTCAAGTCATTGTAAACATCTCCGAGCCGTATTAGATATCTTTTATGCTGAGAGATTATTTGGAAACTTGAAGAAATGTTGCTTTTGCCAAGAAGAAGTGTTATTCTTAGGCTATGTAGTAAGTGGAGGAGGCTTACGAGTGGATGGCGAGAAGATCTGAGCAATCGTCGAGTAGCTAACTCCTACTACTTGTGCTAACGTAATAAGTTTCTATGGACTGGCTTCATTCAATAGACGATTTATTAGGAATTTCAACACTCTCACCGCACCACTTATAGAGTTAATGAAGAAAAACATCGACTTTTGATGGGTAGAAAGGAGGAGAGGAGCTTTGTTGAGATAAAGGAGAGATTGACCTCTACCTTGGTATTAGTTCTACCTAACTTCGAGAAGATATTTGAGTTGGAATGCGATGCGTCAAGCATTGGAATAAGCATTGTCCTAATGCAGGAAGGTCGACCAATTACCTTCTATAATGAGAAGCTTAGAGGACCTCAGTTAAATTACAATATGTATGACAAAGAACTCTTAGTACTAATCTAAATACTGCAAGTATGGTAGTACTATTTACTATCGAGAGAATTTGTCTTATATATTGACCATAAGTCATGAGGTACCTTTGAAGTTAGACTAAGTTATCGAAGTAGCAAGTGAGATGGGTTGAATTCCTTAAAAGATTTAATTTTGTGGTAAAATACAAACAAGGAAAGAGTAATATAGTTATAGATGCTCTCTCGAGAAGACATACACTCCTAAGTGAACTACAGACCTGATTATTTAGGTTTACATGCATCAAAGAGCAGTACTTTAAGGATCCATACTTTGGGCCCATATTTGCGCGATGTGTCAATGGAAGAACAGTAGATGAGTATCATGTAGAAGATGGCTACTTGTTTCGAGGCAGAAAATTATATGTACCAACTTGTTTACTATGAGAACTATTGATCAAGGAAGCCCATAGTAGAGGACTGTCTGGAGATTTTGGGGAGAAAAGGATATATGAGTTGCTGAGTGGTCGATTCTTTTGGTTAAGAATGAAGCAAGATGTGCACTGAGTCATTGAAAGTTTTATCATATGCAAAAGGGCTAAGTGTCAAGCCAAGAAAGGAAAAGCAATGCCATTGCCTATTCTAACGAAGCTATGGACCGAATTGAGCATGAACTTTGTTCTTACACTACCATGAACTGCTCAAGGTGAAGATTTTGTAATGGTTATTGTGGATAGGTTTAGCAAGATGACACACTTTGTGCCATGCTCTAAAATTAACGATGCTTTGGCTATTCCTGTTTTTTTTCTTACAGGAGATTGTGCAGTTACATGACGTATTGAGAAGTATAGTCTTCGATATAGACCCAAAGTTCTTAAGCCATTTTTAGAGGACCTTGTGGCATCGAATGGAGACCGAACTACTATTTAGTACTTCCTATCACCCCCAAACCAATGGTCAAATAGAGGTGGTTAATCGTACTTTGGGATCACTACTCCGAGCTACAATGGGCAAGAACTTGGCTGATTGGGATGTTTGCTTGCTAGTGGTTGAATTCACTTATAACCAAACAATGCATGACACCACCAAGCAGACTCCCTTCAAAGTGGCTTATGGTCTTAATCCTAAGTTGCCCCTTGATTACACCCTAGTACTTGTGGTTGTGCAAGAGGACCCTGATATAAGAGTTAGGGCACAATCTCTTCAGCACCTCTTACTCAAAACATCTACTAAGCTACTAGAAGAATGCGAGAGAAGGCTAAAGGTAAGATGGCTAAACACTTCTAGCATGAACACTTAGTATGGCCACACCTTAGCAAGGAATGGTTCCTAAGTAAGAGAAGGAACAAATTATCTAGAAGACCTGAAGGAACTTTTAGAATTATCTAAAGCATATTATAATAATAATATATAGTTTTATTATATAAGTCAAGTTAAGTTATTACTTATTAATAATATACATAATTATATTATTACGCATTATATATTGTCTATTAATTGTTTAAATCACGTTTCGATTAGGTAGAGTTATAGTATTACGTAAATTAGTAATAGTGTAGAGATATAGGTTATATTACCTAGGTTTATTCGATTTTAGTAAAAATAGTGTTGTTGAGCTCGTATAGACTTAACAACACGTATTACGAGTCCTAATTTGTAGAAATGACTATGGGTAATTCGAGTTTTTAACACAATTATACATATCTAATCAACTATTATTGTACTATATGTAATTTATGTTATTAAACCATATTTTATCTAATTTTTCAATATAACTTATAATATAGGTATTATTTGACCCTAATACCTCTATTACGTATCTCAATTATTAAAATATCATTATATATATTAAAAAATATATATAATTGTTATCCAATTTGACCAATACGCAAATAAATAGTTTTTATTCAACTATTTATCATATTTTAACCTATTATTACTGAAATTGGGTATCGATTCATTATTTAAGCTATTTTACTATGTAAATTCGTAATAAATAGATTGGGTTACTAAATAATTCTCCAAAAATTTCTATAGACTTCTAAAAATATGTGGAATTTAATCATCACTTAGTTTTGTGTTATCGATTCATCGCATATATATTCGAAATTACGATTTTACCCTTAAATTACACTTAATTACCCAAATATGATTCTTTTTGAACCATATTGATTTTAACTTATCCCAACATTATTATTATTCACTAGAAATTAGTACATGTCCATTTCATTATTTAATTTCATAATTTCTTATTTATTTCATAATTTTAACCTATTTTTAGGCCAAAAAATACAATAAATATTAAAAATATTCAAATCAAAATTCAGGGTACATAGAAATTATATATATATCATAACATCCTACACAAAAATTTTGAGCTAGAAACTACATCATTTAGTGTATTTATTTTGAATTTCAAATTTCAGGTGAACTATACATTTGTTAAGCAAGTACATTAAATATTCCTAATTTTGTTAAAATAAATGTACTAAATGAAAATACATCTAAAATAACCAAGGAATTAATTTTTTTATATTTTTCCTAATTAATTTAATAATTTTTCAAAAATAGAAAAAAAAAAAAAAAAACAGGGCAAAAGCTCAAAATCTAAGTTCATTAGAGCTCCGACCACCGTTGGCTAGATAGGGATTGTCAACCGGATTGGATGATGGCTTCTCTACTAGGTGGTAGTGGGTCTTCACAGTAGACTCTCTTTTGGTTTGGTTTCTAGCTTAGCTCAGTAATTCCCTTGTTTTTCTTATTTTATTTTCTAATTTTTATAAATTTTTCTAGAAATCCCTTAAGTATCTAAAGTGTATAATTTGGTCCTATGAGTGTTTTAGGTCAGATGAGTTTTTCCTTAGCCATTAATTAATTAATTAATTATTTATTTATCTATTCTTTTAAGGAATTTGCATGTGTGATGTGTCAATCTTTTTAGTTATTTACTTTTGATGTAGCCAATTATTCTTTTTAAGCTACTCCATATTTTTGGTATTTTATGTTAGTATTTAATAATTTTTGTTAGTATATGGGTATATATCCTATATATATCATACACGTAATGAGTAATTATATACATATAATAATGTTTCTAGCATTTCTTTTATTTTTAAGATACTTTCCTATTTAATTTTGCGATTTTATTGCTCATTATGTATAATTATATTACTTTAGGTTAATTTACGGGTATATTTATTATATATACCAAGTATACTCATAAAAATATATATATATATATTCATATAGTAAATTATACTATATAATCTCATTTTATAGCTTAATTAACCAATGTCTAAGTTCTCATTACATTCTAAGCTTGATTTTAGAGATTTTAAACAATTTGGTACTACATTAAATAATCCTACTTCTAGAGGCAAAATTGAAATTTTGAATCATTATTTTCAAAATCTAACTTCACAGTGTCACTTTATTTAACTTTTCTATCTTAATCGTAAACTTTAGGCTCAATCGGATAACTTTTCTCGAAAGCCCTAATTTCAACTTTAGGGTCTCATATAGAATAAATTTTCACTATTTTGATTGTATTTTTTATATTCTTATTATATTATAGATTTTTAAATGTATGAGAATTTATCGATTAGGGTTATCAAGTTTCTTGTAAGTTTTTAGCCTAATTGTTTACTTTTTTGAATGCCTCAAGTCAATTATTGACCCTAATCGTATAAGGATAGGGCTTTTTCTTAATATTCAGATGTTCATATCTTGATTGCTAATTTATAGGATATCACACTTGTAGGCGTAAACATCAGAGATTTGGTTATCATTAATACATTGGAGTATTTCCTTCCCTACATAGGCATTACTTGTTTACTCTCGACATCACTCTTATCCTAACCCTTGAGTAAGGCTAGGTGGTAAGTAACCTCATTGGACCGATTCATGTGTCATATCGAATTGTGCTATGAGTCCTAAGAAGTTCCATTAGTACGTCATATCTATTAGGGTTGTTCGTAGGTTTTTGCTTACTTTTTCTTATTTATGTTTATCTTTTTGTACATTCCCCATCATTTCCTTTTCAAGCTTTTAGCAAGCTTACACCCATTCAACGATTGGCCTTGTCTGTTCTTAGTCATGGTTTGCAACAAAGATCTATCCAGCAATACTCTGGATCCTTCTATTGAACCTTTAAACATTTTCCTAGTCGTATTTCCATGCTCTTTTTAGGTAGGTACTTGATGAAGATCCTTTCTTCCCAATTTCAAAAGTCTATAGAGGCTAGCTTGGATAATTTATGTGTTATATAGTTCTCTACCAATGGAATCCTCATCAATTGCTAGGTCTCGAAACTTAAGCTCATCTCCTTTATCAATTGTAAATACTTGATTATGTTCTTATCTTTGGTTATACTGCTCCTTGCAACTTAATTAATTACAAACTAGGAGTCAAAAAACACATTTAGGCGCTTTGCTCCAACCTCTTTAGCTAGCTTCATCCTAGCCAGTAGTATTTCAGATTTGATTCATTGTTGTTAGCTAAGAAGCCAAAATTTAAAGCGCATGAGATTCGAGGCCATATTGGACCTACTAAGATCAAACTTGCTCCACTTCCCTTACTGGTTGATGAACCATGAACATACAATTTCTAGGTTGGTTGATCCACATTCAAGCTAGAACTCTTAGTACCCCTACATTCTACAATAAAGTCTGTTGAGATTTGAGCCTTATATGCTTCTTTAGGTCACCATATGTCCAGAAGTGTTGAGCTTTTGTAAAGTTTGCTTTAGCCATTAGTTGGTAAAAAATATGACCTGGTGAGCTTTAAAAAAAGGTTAGAGTTTCCTAGTAGCTACAGCAATAGCAAAAAAAAAAAAAAAAAACACTTTTTCAACTTTTTGTATCTCAACTCTAGTCCTTATAAAACATGGCTTACATAATAGACAAGCTTATTCACCTATCCCTCTGCTTGTACCAGCACTAAAGAGAGAGCTCGATCACTTATAGATAGCTAAAAGTAAAGAATCTCTCCTTTGACTGGCTTTGATAAGATTGGGGGTTTCATTAAGAACTCTTTCAAAGCCTTAAAAGCCTTCTCCAAATCCTCAATCCAACAAAATCCAATGGGGTTCCTTAAAACCTTAAAAAACTATACACATTTTTCAGCACCCTTAGAGACAAACCTATTTTATGTTGCCACATGACCAGTTAGCCTTTGGACCTCCTTAATAGACTTTAGTGACTCCATGTCAAAAACAACCAAAATTTTCTTTGAATTGGCCTCAGTTCCATGCTATGTCACCATAAAACCTAAGAACTTTCCCAATGACGTGCTAAACACATACTTTTGTAGATTTAGCTTAATATTGTAATTCCTTAACGTATCAAAGGTTTCTTAGAGGTTGGCTAGGTGGCCGTTGTTTGTTTTATTCTTCACTACCATGTTGTGCACATCAACCAACATGTTCTCATGTATCTGAGGTTTAAACATCTTTGTAAACAATTTCTAATACGTGACCCCTACATTCTTTAACCTAAACAACATAACTTTATAGCAATAAGTCCTAACATTTGTAATAAAAGAGGTGTGTACTTGATCAAAGGGGTGCACGCTAATTTGATTGTAGCTAGAAAACACATCCATAAAACTCAATAAGGCATGTCTTGAGGTTGGGTCAACCATCTAATCTATTTGAAGTAGGGGAAAACAAACCTTCGGACATGCTTTTGTTCAAAATGGTGAAGTCAATGTGCATCATCCACTTTCTGTTTGCCTTTAATACCAAAACACAATTTGCGAGCCATGTTAGGTAAGGCTCTTCTCTAATAAAACTTGCCTTCAACAACTTATACTCCTCCTAATAGGGATCACGAACTAATCAATCGCTCCCGAGCTTGAGGACTCGCCCTTATGGTTTGTCGAGTAGTCTAAGGGGAACTGAACTCTAAAGAATAATACCTTCTCTAACTCAACCTATCAGGGTACTCTACTCTCTATCTCATTGAAGAAAACCCCAAGGTACTTAACCTGTCATCAAGTTGATCTCTTTACGAAACGCCAGCATTAAACTTGCCTAAAGCCGAGCTGACATATCTCTAAGTTCGAGCTACCTTACTTTTGAGCTGAATAGCTGAGGCCTATCCAAAGAACGGCCATCTATTGGACCAACCCTTCGTAAGCCCTAAACAGTTAAGCTGTTAAGCTACCATACAGTTGATTGGACCTACTTTATTCAGAATCAGCTCCACTAGGCATATTGCATCGTCTGGACTACAAAATGGATTATAGACACACAACCCATTTTTCTTCCATTTGTACTGTCCTTTTGTAACCGAATATCCATTTTATCTGTTTATGACTTTACCCTTGTAATCTATTCCCCTTTCTTTTTATAGTAGGAATCCTTTTCATAATTTATGTATACTTAGGACTTACCTTAATTGAATCATATAAATACTTGTAATATTTAATAGTCATAACATCAGTGATATTGAATTTCAAGCAGTATTCTTCCTTCTTGAGCTCATGCTTTCTTATTAAGGATTGAGACTTTGAAGAGCTCTTATCTAAACCATTGAGCATGGATTAGTGGCAAGTAGCCTTATATTATACTTGTGTCATCTTAAGTATAGTTTAAGTTCATGTAAGGTGCTGGTGAGTCATATCTACCATCGGTACAAGAGGACCCCTGCTCAACCTTTAACTACCATTCATCTTTCGAACCATCTTATGGTTCGAACCTACCCTTTTGGCTCACATGATATTAGTAGTGGTGCCTCACCCCTTCCTGGTAATCTGTATCATCTTAGTATCAAAGCATGGTTACATTCGAGCAAATTTCTGTTACTTTGTGCTTTAAGTGACCTACTACTACTATAAGTGTGTTCTAAAAACTGTTTGTTGTTGTCGTAAGAGTTTGAGAAATGTTTAGTGTTAAAGAAATTGAGTGCTCTGTGTTTCCCCTATTTCTTGTTCATAAAACTAATTGTGAGTGTCTGATTGGATTATCGTGTGTTAGTTATAATACTTGTTGGTGTGTTAAGTATTGTTTTGTTGTTGATGTTTGTGGAAAGAATTTTGAGTTGTGTTTTAGCTGTTAATCTATTGTAATAGGCAACAATGTCTAATTCTAGTGTTTAAGGAACCTTAGGTAACGAAGAGAGTGGTGCTTGTAATGGCTAGGGCCAACAAGAAAGTTTTATGCCCCAATCTATGGATGAATGACTAGATAGACTTATTGACTTAGTGACTAACCTAATGACCACCATAAACGGAGATAGGCAATGAGCTCAAAATGACCTTTATAAAGGTCGAGTCAATGAGCTACCTGAGAGAGGTAATGGTTGATACGATTGAGCTAATGCCTCAGTTCAACCACCCTAAGCTAGAAGAGTAGATAGAGTTGCTTAATGAAGACTAGCATTAAACGAGATTGAAGAAGAGGATGAGGAAGTAGGTGATGAGGAGGAAGAGGATTATGAACCTCAAGAAAAGAATGTTTGAACTCTTAGAGTAGAAGGATTGAGGATGCACATCCTTAGTTTTTCTGGGAGTGGTGATGCTAAGGACTACTTGGATTGAGTAGATAAGATTAAGAAATGGTTTAAGTATCATAAGGTGCTTGAGAATACCAAAGTTAGGCTTACTATACTGGATTTTACTGGCTATGTAGTTAGGTGGTGCAAGAATCAATAAGCTACCTGCAGAAGAGAAGGAGAAAGTAGGATAAGGGATTGGAATGAAATGAAAAGAGTCATAAGAAGAAGATTTGTACTATTTGTAGGATGCATTCAAGAGGTTACAGGAGTTAAAGCAAGGAGGATTTAGTGTTGAATTATATGTAAATGAATTTCAAATGTTGATGATTCGTTGTGAAGTAGTCGAACCCAAGGACCAAACTATATGACGATTTATTAGTGGATTGAAGTATGAGATTGGAGATATTTTAGAGACTATGGACATTGGTACACTTGATGAGGCAATTCAAGCTACCTAAAGAATTGAGAGGCATCTAGTTGGAAGATTCCAAGCTCCTATTAATCAATTTACCCCAAGTTGACTCATTTTGAGTAGACCTGTGCAATCAAAACTAAGTCAAGTTTCTGAGATTCGACTTGCTCAAACTACTCGAGTAGAGTAGCAGAAATCTTTAGGAAGTTTGAGAAAGGCTAAAGCTTAGGAAGAAAGACCAATGAAAGCAAGTGCTTCAAGTATCAAGGGATTGGATGCATAGCCACATAATGTTCCAGTAGAAGAACCATGGTGATTTAAGGAGAAGCGCATACCATTGAGGTAGATAATACTAATAAGGAAGTGGAAGAACTAAGAAAGACCGGGCAAAGTAAGCTATCCGAAGGGGAGGAGATTATCTATAGTGAGGAAGGGAATTTCATGCCTGCGACCATGGTATTGAGGCGAGTGATGAGTGTAAGCTTAGCACTAAAAGATGAGCAACGGTAGAATTTGTTCCATATTAGTTGTAAGGTAAATAGATCATTATGTGCATTGATTGTTGATAATGGTAGCTACACCAATGCAGCATCTGCTTTCATGGTCTAAAAATTAAATATGCCGACCTCACTTCACCCCAAGCCTTACAAATTGCATTAGCTCAGTGACAAAAGAGCTTTACCAGTAAATAGACAAGTAGTTGTACCAATCTGTTTTAGAAACTACCGAGATGAAGTACTTTGTGATGTGCTGCCCATGAGTGCATCTCATGTTCTTCTTGGATGATTATGGATGTTTGATTGAAAAGTGATATATGACAAGAGGAAGAACAAATATTCCTTAGAACATAAGGGTAAGAAGGTAAAGTTAATCCCTATGACTAATGAGTAAGTTAAAAGCATGCAAACTCAACTAAGTAGAGTTCTGAAGAAAAAAGCTTTGGTAAAAACCTAAGCTACGTTGAAGAGAGAGATGAAGCTTGAAGATCTAACCTATTTGCTAGTTAGAAGGTTATTTAAGATGAGAGAATCAGATGAGGAATTGTTACCTGTCGAGTTGAAAACCTGGCCGAATAAGTTTGCTGACCTATTCCTAGAAAAACTACTAAAAGGTCTACCCATAATTTGAGGCATTGAACATGTAGTAGACTTGCAAGCAAGAGCTACACTATCGAACAAGCCTACCTACAGATTGAATCCAGAATAAGCTATTAAGTTGCAGAGACAGGTAGATGAACTATTGAAGAGAGGGTATGTATGAGAGTCCCTAAGCCCATGTATCGTGTTAACTCTATTGATGCCAAAGGAGGATAGGACATGGAGGATGTATGTGGATAGCCAAAAAATCAATCGCATTACCATCATGTATAAGTACCCTATACCAAGGCTTGATGAATTGAATGGAGCAAGAATATTCTCTAAGACTGATCTCAAATTTGGATACCATCAGATCCGAATGCAAGAAGGAGATGAATAGAAGACTGCGTTTAAGACTCGCAATAGATTATATGAATGGGTTGTGATGCCCTTTGGGTTATTGAATGTATTGATCACATTCATGAGACTAATGAATCAAGTGTTGTAAGAACTGATAGGAAAATTTATTGTTATATATTTTGATCACATTCTAGTTTATAACCCTGACTTGGAGACTTAGTGTGAGTACCTCTAAGTAGTCTTCTCAAAACTTTGAATCGAGAAACTTTATGCCAACCCAGAGAAATGTGACTTTTGGTTAACTTGAAATGATCTTTTTGGGATTTTCTATGAGTGGTGGTGGTATACGAGTTGATGATGAGAAGGCGAGGGCGATTGCTGATTGGCTTGTATTGACCTGCTTTGCCAATGTGTAAAGTTTCCACCACTTGGCATCATTTTGTCACTGATTTATAAGAAATTTTAGTACTATTGAGGCCCTACTTATTGAGCTATTAAAGAAAAATGTAAAGTTCAAGTGGGGAGAGTGGGAACAGAGGAGTTTTGAAGAGATGAAATAGAAATTGACTATTACTCCTGTCTTAGCTCTTTTAAGCTTTGACAAAGTATCTAAAGTAGAACGTGATGCGTCTGGACTAGGCATAGGTGCCGTGTTGATGTAAGAAGGCTGACCTATTGTCTACTTTAGTGAGTAGCTTTGAAGAGCTATACTCAACTATTTTATATATGATAAGGAGTTTTACTCTTTAATTCGAGTTTTGACTGTCTAGCAACATTATTTGTTAGCTAAAGAATTTGTGATCTACATTGATCATGAATCTTTGAGATATCTAAAGAGCTAGCCTAAGTTGTCTCGAAGGCAAGCCAAGTGAGTTGAGTTTGTGGAGGGATTTTCCTATGTAGTCAATGCCCTATCAAGATAACATTTCCCCTTGATTGAGCTATAAACCAGGTTACTTAGATTTTCTATGATCAAGGATTTATATGCTGAGGATCTATACTTTGGCCTGATCCATGCCAAATGTGAAGATGGTTAAACACTTGATGACTATTACAGTGAAGACATATACTTGTTTAGGAAGAGGAGACTGTATATCCTGACATGTTCTATATAAGAGTTGTTGGTGCGTTAGGCGCTTGGTGAAGGATTATCTAGGTACTTTGGCAAGAACTGAACTCGTGTGATACTATCTTCTAAATTCTTTTGGACAAGGATGATGAGAGATGTCCAAGCTATACTAGAGCAATGTGCTACCTACAAAAGGGCTAAGATTTACTTTTACCAATCTTGACCAAACTATGGTTTGAGCTGAGCATGGATTTTATGTTAGGTTTGTTAAGGACGTCCTGAGGGAAGGACTCCATCATGGTGGTCATGGACTGATTTAGCAAGAAGGCATACTTCGTATTCTGTTCTAAAATTAGCGATGTTTTAGTTATATCTTTTCTTTTCTTGTAGGAGGTCATTAAGCTCCATGATACGCCTAGGACCATTGTTTCAAACTGAGACCTAAAACTCATGAGCCACTTCAGGAGGACATTATGAAAGTGAATGGGAACCAGATTGTTATTCAGTACATCCTGCCATCCATAGACAAACAAACAGACTGAAGCTGTCAATAGAACTATGAGAACTTTGCTTCAACTTGTTATTGGTTGGAACATGACTTATTGGGATCTATGTGATAAAGGCATATTTTACTCATATTCTATTGTGTGAATTACTAATTGATTTTATAGATATCATTAAGAAATGGTACTTAAGTATATTCATTTGGATATTTGAAGTCTCGGAGGATTTAGAGTGAAAATAAGAGCAATTTGGAGGAGTTTTAGACAATCGAAGGAAGCTCAAATTAAGTTGCATTGGCCAAAGACATTAGAAATGAAGGCAACTAGTGTACATTCAAAGTTGTTGGTTTAGAATTCAACACTGTCGACCTACACTCAAACACTGCTAGCCTTTATGGCCGGCCTTTAGTGAAAAAACAACCAATCAAGAGCCATCATTAGTTTGCTCTATAAATACGCCCTGTGTTGATAGTTTAGGAGACTTTTGGCATCTTTTTTTTTACCTAGAGAGTTTTAGAAGAATTTAGGAGATAGTTTGAAGAGTTATTCTTTTGGTAGTTCATGGATCATTGAGAAGATTTTGTTATTGCGATGGAGATCATCCTTAGAGTTTTTACAACTGAAGTTTACTTTATCATAGTTATAGAATAGGTGATTTCTATCCTATTACTATTTATGCGATTATGTAATTTGTTCTTATTTCCAATAATGAACTTCCTTGAAAATTTGATTATGATATGTGCTTCTATTTTAATTTCCATGGCTGGGTAGGTTTTAATTGTAGGAAATTGATGAAACCTTAGGAAGCTAAGGTGATAATTGTAGTCATGTTATATGATTAATTGATATGTGGTTAATTCATGATTGCAATTTCTATAATTTAAATTATAATTTTCTATTGGTTATAATTGTTAGAAGCACTATTGATACAGGAGTTGATATAGTGTTTGTTAGGAATTCTTGATTAAATTTGTTAGCTAATGTGGAAGCAGCGTTAATTAGATTAGTTAGAAATTATCTAAGGACTAATGCAGTGTTTCTAGTTAATTATTCGCTAAGACATTAGTAATAATTAAAATAGGGCATTAATTGATCATAGTATTGGGAGATGTATGATTGTAATTTAGAATCCACTATTAATTGGAAATGTGAGAGTTGACTAATTAATTAAACGTTTAAGTCCTTAATTTTAAGCATTATGATTTCACTTGAATGACCATATAGCTATTAATCTATATAACATGATGATAATTTGATTTGCACAACTAGTGTGGATTTTATTTTTCCCACATTCTTAATTAATCATTTCGTTTTAGATATATTCTCATGATTTTCTCTATAATAGTTTAAGGCTAATCATTACATTAGTTAATTCGCAATCCAATTTCAATTGCTTAAATATTGATAAGAGGTATCATAGGTTTAGTAGTTTCATAGTCCTCAATCGATAACCTTATTCACTCTTTATTACTTGATTCCGATCTAGTACACTTACTGGAGTATTCGCAATATTTTTATATATCTATATTAAGCGGATCACTATGCCTTCCTATGATTGAGTTCACTTACAATAAGACCGCCTATGGTATCATGAGCAAATCCTCATTTGAAGTTGCCTATGGATTTAACCCTAAAATTCCATTAGATGAAACACCATTACTAAGCCAGCAAGAAGATGGGTCCATTGTTAATGATTCAGAGGCCATCAAGACAATGTACCAGAAGGTCGTAGAGCAACTGGGCCGAGCTGCCACTATGCTTGAGAGATGAAGAAAAGGATGAAAGGGTAAAGAATTTCATCCTGGTGATTAGGTTTGGATCCATCTCAATAAAGATCGATTCCTAAGTTTAAAGAAGAGCAAGTTATCTCTTAGAGCCAATGGACCATTTAAAGTGCTTGAAAAGATCAATCCTAATGCTTATAAGATTGAATTAATCGAAGATTATGGAGTCTCAAACTCCTTTAATGTTGTTGACCTCCATTTGTATGTACTCGAAGATGAGAAAAAGAAGCCGAGCTAGATTAGCTAGATTTGATCCCAAATCTCAAACAACCTAGAAGAGATGATGGGGATCACAAACCAATCACTTACTCTTAAGCTCGAAGACTCACCTATATGGTTCACTAAGCATTCTAAGGGAAGCTGAACTTTGAAGAACAATGCCTTCTCCACCTCGACTTGCTGAGGTACTTTGCTATTGTAACCCAATAATATCATTGTTATGGTAGATTGCCGTGTACCATATAAAGGTCTACTATTAACCCCTTTGTTGATCGTGGGTCTTTCATACGATACATAAGGCTCTTTCTACTATACATTACCACTAGGCTTATAGATAAGTAATATAGAGCAATTTACTAAAATTAACTTTTATGAGATAAATTAATCAAGTAAACGTGTAGACTCGTTAAGTTCCATACCAAAAAAAATATTATAAACAAATACAGTTCATAAATGAAACTACATTAGAAACTTTAATCTATAATATGAACAAAAATAAAGATAAATAATTCCCTACAAAAACTATTACAAAATCTCCTCTCCATTCCTTGATCACTCCAACCTATCTCTAAACAAGACTCACCTCGAGCATCCCTCGGCTTGGATGAACAAGGAGGTTTCCTTGCAACAAAAGAATTCTATCGGGGTGTAAGCTTAAACTCTGTGAGATAAATATCCTCGTCAATACCACATGGCAAAAATTTATTATATATATAAACATATGAATACATGAACAATCAGTATGCCAAATAATGCATGCAGTGGCTTAGGAGCTGCATACAACTTAGAATTATGCCCCCTGTAGCTGAGGTTGGAGATAATTAACCAACCCAAACCAAAATTCGGGTTCTAGCCCTTAGATTTTATATCATTAATATTATTGTGCTTAAGTCAAAATAAAACTATATATATATATATATATACTTTCTTTGCTAAATAACAAATCATATTTTCAAAATCTCAAGTCTAGTGGTGTAGTAGCCCCCGTAGTCCACAAACACACGCCCTAAGTAGAAGCCATAAGACACATCTCTTCACCAATGATTGGCATCTCTTAATGCTTAGTAAATCCATTAACTTAAGATTGAGACTCAATATAAATGATTACATAGATAGTGCCCAATCCTGCAGGAGGCCCTCATCCTGTGTATCCCTTCCCATCTTTTGCGTGAAGTGCCAGTCGGTGTTATCCGAATGCAATTATGGAGAATAAATGATTCATTGAATTTCTTAATCATATAAGTGATTAATCCGGTTTTTCATGGTGATGAGACAATTTCATTTCATACAATCGCACATAAGAGTGATCACAAACAATTTCCATTATTACGTGATTAACAAGCCATATCATTCAATAATGAACTCACACGGATGCATTTCCCATATCCCATAAGCATCTAATATATATATATAAGTTTATGTGCATCTATTCTATAAGCAAAATCAAGTAAAGAGTTATCAAGAATTCACTCACTCAGCCATGTAGGTCAATCGAAGTAGTTTGGGGGTAGGTCATCTCCAAACGTTAGGTCCCCTAGATATCGCAATCATAATACTATAAGGATTTGAAATAAAACTTAGAAATTTATGCTAAAACCCCTTAAGTTACACTTTTGACTAGTTTTCATATTTTTCTCGGTTTTTTACTTAAAGTTCAATTGAATATAACTTTCTCATTTTAAATCCAATTTTTATGATCTTATAATCAATCTCCATTGCTTTCAAGTGTACTTTAATGTGGTGAGGTTAGATTTTTGAGATGAGTCATGGAAGAACTGCCCATAGGTCAAAACAGTAGCGATTCTTATGATTTGGAGTGCTTTTGGGCTTTGTTTGGTTAATAGGCTTTTTAGTAACTTGGGAAATCTTTTGGGCTTGGGCTTAAGATTTCATTCTTTGTTGAAAATAATCCTCAAGGTTAGATTTACAACTTTGATTTACACTCTTATGGCTAAAAATCGCTTCTTAGGCTTAAGTTATTAAATGGGCTTGTGTTTTATCCAAATCAAAGATAGTCATTTTCTTGGGCTTAGGGGGTGTCTTATGGGATTCTTGAGATTCTTAAAACAACTTTCATTGTTGTATTAAGTTGCTGGTTATAAACTTAAGGGTGGTTCAACTTGATATTTGAGGTTCGTTTTAGAAGTTTTAAGCTTGGTTTTAAGTTTTAGGCTTAATACACTTATCGTACTTGCCTTGGTTGGTCTTTTTACTTTGTTTACTTACTTTTATCATGTTTTTAAGTATCTTTTAGCAAAAATCTAGATCTCGTTGGTTTGTGTGTGAGGGCTTCTAACTTGTTTCATCATTTTCTTAAGTTTAGGTGTTAAATCATAAACTTAAGCTACTTGTATTCAAATCATAACTTGACTTCTTTTTCATGAGATGATTGTTTAGCTAATACTTTACATGAAAGTAGAAGATGTCATACTTATCATAACTCCCATACCATAGTTTATGTCTTATAAAGTTGTTTCCTCATAAAACTTTATGTGATAAATTTTTCCTTTACCTAAGTTTAGATTTGAGCATGTTTAACTAAATAGAAGTGAAAACAACATCTAAGTGACTTCTAAAACCTCACGTCCAACATGCTTCCCTTTCACTCAAGTTCCTATTTCAAGATTTTCTCAACTTAAAATCTTCCATTCAAAGTATTAAATAAGTATCTCTATAAACCATAAACTTTACATGCTCATATTTCAACTTTCATGTAACGGTTTCAAGAGTTTGCCTTAGGGTAGTTTTAGATGTTTTATCAACTTATGATCATACTTTTATCTTCTAGAAATCATGGTCTCCTAACATGAAAACTAAACTTCTAAGACAAGATACACTTACTTGTCTACAAAGCAAAGATATGGTGGTTATGCACTAAGGTTCTACTTAAGCTTTTTGTTTTACTTCCTCCTTCTTGCACCCTTTTTGGAAACTTGAGTTATGGTTCTTTGAAGTAAGGTTTGATGGATGTTCTAAGGATTCTAAAGGAGCTTTGAATGTTGGCAAATGTAAGAGACAAAGTGAAGTTGAATGCCTTGAGTGTGGAAGCTTTGTTAGTGGTGGCAATGTGTAGGATTTGTGGGGTTTTGTTGTTTCCTTTTTTGAGTTGATTTCAAAGTGAAAGAAAAGGAAGTGAAAAAGAAGATGAAAGTGAGAGAAACTGGGAAAAGAGTGGCCGGTTGGAAATGAGGGTGGAAGTGTGTTTAAAAGTTTGATTTTGTTGTCATGTAGCATGCACAAAAGTCAACAATTGTAACTCTAGATGATGTAAGCATTAAGGAGTGAATAGTAGAGTAAGATAAAGTGATTGATGGATGAAAAGCAAAGGCATGGGCCCCCTTATAGCCATGTAAGAACTGGCCATTAGGGTCTCTTTATGGTATAGAATTGTTTTGTTTCATTTATTAAAGTTGAGCATATAAAATCTTGTTATAATTTGTCTATATCTAGTATAAGTTAATGAGTGATAAGGAAAGTATTTTATCATTAGTTTTTGATAAGTTATCGATTGATAAGTGACTCTAACTCTCAATTGATAAGTTATTTAGGGTGATTAGTTGATCTACTTATTTATATGTAAGGCTTAGGCATGGAGATAAGGGAAATGTCTTACAGGAAATTGTTTTAGAATTTACTCTTTAAATTGTTTTGTAGATTGTGATTCAATTCTTATAAAATTATGAAATTTTCCAGAGTTGAATGAAATTATTCAAATCAAATTATCAATTAATCGCTTAGGGTTAGAAGTCCTTAATTGTTTTAGGGTTTAGGGTCTTAGGTGACTTTAGAGTCCGTAGTTTTTCATATTCAGGTTTTAATAGGCTTTCAAATTGGAAAAGTAAGTTTGTTTTTAAATGTAAACTTGAATTTTTAGTTTAGTTGATCCTTAGGAATGTTCAGGAAATACTCCTAGTCGAATCATAGGCCCATTAAAATTAAGTTTTACATCTATACTCCATCTCATTGAAGAAAACCTTACGTTGTCTAACTTATTGTTGAACCAACCTCTTTACAAAACACCAGTCTAAGGCCAAGTACTAAACCTACCTATTATCGAGCTAACACATCTTTGAGTTGAGCTACCCTACTTTTGAGCCAAATAGTTGATGTTGATTTAAAGAATGGCCATCTATCGGACCAACCCTTCCCAAGCCTTGAACAACTGAACTATCAAGATGTCGTATAGCTAACTTAACCTACTATGATTGGGATTAACTTTGCTTAGCATACTGCATCATTTGTACCACAAAATGGATAGTAGACATACATCCCATTTTTCTAACATCTATACTGTCTTTTTGTAGTTGAATATCTTTTCTGTTTGTTTATGACTTTATCCCTTATAATATATTCCCCTTTCCTTTTTTAGTAGGATTTTTTTTAGTAATTTATATATACTTAGGACTTACCTTAATTAGGCCATATAAATAGTTGTAATATTTAATAGTTGTAACATTAATGATATTGAATTTCAAACATTATTCTTCCTTCTTGAGCTTGTGCTTTCTAGTTAAGGACCGACACCTTGAAGAGCTCTTATCTAGACTATTGATTGTGGATTAGTGGTAAGCAACCTCATGTCATACTTGTATGTCATATCAAGTATAGTTTGAGCTCGTGTGAGGCATTGGTAAGACATGTCCATTGTCTATGCACAAGGATCCTTACTTAACCTTCAGCTACCAGTCATCTTTCAGTCCATCTTGTGGTTCAAACCTACCCTTTTGGCTCTCATGACATCGGTAGCCCTACATCACCTTTTCTCGATGATCTATATCACCTCCTTTTCAATCGTAGCTTTTTTCTCCAAAGTAAAATGCCTTTTCTTTTATTATATGACCTTCACACTCGAATCGATATTTAGCTTCTAAGTAATAACTTCCTTTAAGATCCCAAGCATGTTGAATGGCAACTAAGCAAAAATGTCTTTATTAACTCAAACGAAACATATGATGCTTTCCCTTAGGTTGAGTGGCATACTAGATCAAACCTTAGTAACATGCTTGGGGATTATCATTGTGCTATATCGTCAAAGTTTGCTTGGTTGGCTCTCCTTTTACCTATAGCAAATGGATTAAACACTGCTTGATATGGTGTACTTGATCCCTTTTTAAAGCCTGTAAATACAAAGCTAAGGCTAGCGACTGTTCTCCACAATATGTTCTTATCCTAGTTAGCATGGGAAACTTTGCCTTCTAGTAGGCAATCGATACTACCATCTTAAACATGTTAATGGATGGTTAGCCCATTATGCCATTGAAAGGCAAAGGACAGTCCACCATTACGAAATCAATCTCCTTCTCTACAACATTCTCATCATCACTAATCTATAAGATCAAGGTGACCACTCCTTATACCTTGACTGGTTAGTTGTTGAAACCGTATAGGCTATAATGTTCATGCTTAGATCACATTTGGTCAAATGCGTGCTTGAAGATGATGTTAGTTAAACTCCCCGTATCTACCATTACATTCCTAACTTGAAAAACCGTAACCCGAGTTGTGATGACTAAGGAATCATCATGTAGGAATTGAACTCCCTACATATCCTTCTCTAAGAACATTATTATATTATCAATCCTATGTCTCTTTCCTCTCAAGTTCAATACGTGATCTCTTTGCACATTTGATGAACTTATTGTAGAAAATGCATTCCTTCCAATTGGTCTACAAAAATTCACATTAATAACACCTCGAGGAGCTTAGTTGTCCCTTATCTCATTGTCTTGTGCTACTAATTCCCAATTGTTAGGTCTAACCTCCATATTCTAGGGTTGCTGTTCAATTCTCCTCCTTTTTGTAGGTCGCTCAATGTGTTCCTCTCTATCAGCTACAAACTTCTTCAAGTATCCCTATTAAACAGCATCCTTAAGTGCTTTTATCAAATGCATGCACTCATCGATATTATGACCTCGATCTCTAAGGAAATCGTAGAATTTGTTAAAGTTTTTTCCTTGTTAGATTATTCATCCTTCTTTCTGGCCAAGCCAAGAAACCTTAGTTGTGCATTTCCATCAGAATATTTGACATAGGTCGATTTGGGGGGTATGCTTAGCAAAGGTTGGAATCAGTCTCTTTCGATCTCCAAAGGGTCAGCTAAACTTGCTGCGAGCATAAAAATTCCTTCTTAATCTATCCTTCATCGATCACTTATCTTTTTTTGACCTTATCTCGTGCTTATCTTTCTCTAATTCTCTTCTTACTTACATTTAGTCTTCCTTACGAATGAACTTTTCTAACCTCTTAGTAAAGTCATCTAAAGAGGTCGGAGGGTGCTTTGTATGGGACTTAAAGAAGTCAAAATCCTCCCTAGCTCCTCTATAGATAGCATGTAATGCCATAATTTTATCACAATTGGTGAATTCAATCATCAATTGGTTCAATCTATGTACATAATCCCTAATCGAATCTCCTTGCTTTTGCTTAGCTAAGCTCAAGAGTGAGGAATCCTTAGCTAGAGGTTTCTTAGTTGAAAAATATTATAAAATTCATTAGCTAACTTATCAAAGGAAGAGATGGATTTTGCCTTCAGAGAATTAAACAAGATGTTGGTGATCTTCCTTAGTGTGGAAGGAAAAAACTTACAAGCAATAGCGTTAGACAATCCATAGAGTTCTTTCAATGTTCAAAATGTATTCAAATGATCATAAGGGTCTTTTCTTCCATCATAACAGTTGAACTAAGGTAGCCAAACACTTAGTGGTAGGATCCCATCCACTATACTTCATATGAAAGGACTTGCTTTCTTGCTTTTCACATCAACTTCCTTCTTAGCGAGTCCTTCTATGACAACCTCTTCATGTAGTCTTCTAGATCTTCCAAGCTCATATTTGCTATAGTTTTTTGTGGTGGACAAGTAGTTACGTGCTAGATCCTTCCACCTTCATATGGCATAGTAGAGTATTCGATGGAGCATGCTGATAGTTCTCTTTCACTCTTAGCTCCTGCCTTTGCTATGGGCTATCCTCATCCGTCATGGGAGCCTTCCTACATAGTTGTTGCAAGGTCTTCTTATGTGATTAGATTGGCTTCTTACCTAAAACGCTGTAAAGAAGGGGTAAGAGAAGAGGTAACAGCCCTCTCATTCAATCTTTGATGCAACTTCTTGTTACTAGCTCAAACTTCCTCGAGTTCTTTTGCAAACTTAGCATATAAAGCCTTTAGTTGTGCTATTCACCGAAACACCATTGCCTTGTTCTTGGTTTTAAGACATTTGGTTTCAAACCTTAGCTTAACGCACCTCAAGGGTATACTGTTGTGGTGGTTGGTCTTCTTAATTTGCCTAAGGGGCCTTACTTCCCCTTCGAATTGTTAGTTTCTCTTGATTTTGTCCTAGCCATAGTGGGTATATTGGAATAGATAGTGCTAATTATTGATGCTCAAAATTGGGATGATGAGTAACTTGGACACTTTACTTGTAATTACTCTACAAAACAAAAAAATTCAAGCTATAAGGGGTATTGGGGCAATTTCGACATAACTACTACAATGCCTCAATAAGTTTAAATGTTTAAGAAGGAGAATAAAGAGCCTGAGAAAACACAAGAGCGTCTGTGTTTCAATCTCCTTTTATAGCTATGGGTTAACTTGAATTCAATAACTTTGCCTGTAAAACTTAGTATGTATGCTTAATTTGAACTTAGGACCACTTCTCAATTTTAGGGAACGTAGCTGATGTCATGACAACTAATAGGTGGTTATTTAAACAAAGTGGCTAATTGTTTGTACCTAGTGTTAGATTTTGAATCCTCTAGAGTTGATTGGGTCAAAGTTCGATCTAAGGGTAGCTATTCCGACCTAAGGAAGGTTGTCCTGATTTGCTCTGCTCAAGTTGTTCTACCTAAAGGCATTTAGGTCACTGATCCTCCTAAGCTAGCCTATACACTTAGTGAGATTTAAAAGAGGTCATGAATAGTGAAGGGAAAGGATGTAGTCATGTAGTAAGTCAAATACAGCCCTAACCAAGTTAGTCTATGTCCTTGGAAAAAAAATCTCTATCAACACATGTAATATTTAGTCATATAATTAAATAATAATATTCACACCAATATTAAAATGTTATTTGATATAATTTTGTTATTTTGTAGCATTGTATATATTTACTTTTTTGGTTTTTTCCCTTTATTTATATCTATATATAGGGGAAATTAAAAATAGCCCCCTTAAACTTTAACTTAGGTATGAATTATCTTCCTAAACTTTCAAAGTTTACTTTAAGACTTTTTGAACTTTCAAAATTTAAGAAGATTATTTTCAACCTATGGGGATTATTTACAAATTTATTAAAGTTTAGAGGGTCTCAAATTATACTTTGAAAATTTAGAAAGTCAATTCGTACCTAAATCAAAATTCAAGGAAGGCATTTGCTTTTTTCCCATATATTTTTATATATACAAATGTATATATGTATGTATGTATGTTTGTATTAGTCTTTGTATTGATAATATGCATGCTTTGATGCAAAACAATACGATTATCGACTTTTAGATATTACACCTTCATAATTTCAATGATCTTATATCATATGATAATATGTAATATATATTTATATGATTGAATTACAATATCAATGTCATATTCATGACAATTCGTAAAGAAACATTATTCATATATTTATTATGATAATTTTTAAATAGATATGCTATTAATATTAATATAAATATATTTTAAACTAAAAACCACACATTATGTGGTACATTAACTGATACTAGATATGACTCCAATCTTCCCATAAAGATAAGAAAAAAGATTTAATGGTACTAATATACCATATGAATCGATGAAAGTACTATCACTCATCAATTTAGGTGACGTATTAATATTATTGAATCCTTTCTAATAAGGGGACGATTTGATGGCTTGTTCTACCATTAGATGGAAACACAGAGTTACGAGTTATTTGCATTTATGGTTTCTGCTTTTGCCTTTTGCATTTGAGGAATTCTTATTAGCCTTAATAATCATTGCATTATTCAATTAGCTTGCCGTTGTGATCGAACGTAGCATTTGATGAATGGTTTTTCCTCTTTTACCAAAGGAATCTTCTTAATTTTAAGCATGCAACTCTTTTTCTTTAGGTTATTCATCTTTAGACGGAAATAACCAATTTCTTGCAATATATATAACAAATTCTCTGTTAGTGTACCTATCATGCATGTATGGAAAGAGTAAATTAAAATCAAAATAAAAAATGTAGATATTGTATGAATTCCACAATTTTTTCTCTTTGCGAATTGTTATCATCAGTCTAATGGTATGCAGATTGTTAACGCACTTAAAAAGGGAAATTAGGAAGCATACAATAGTGGGTCCATGACATAAAGAAATATTTAGGCTTATAAATTTTAGATAATACACCTTAAGTGAAATGCATGATGATCTAAAAAAAAAAGAGAGAGAGAAAGCTCGAATAATTGGCTATTTTCTTTTGCAAATGGATTCTTTAAAATAATTTAGATAAAATCACAAATTCAATTGTTAAAATGATCTTAATTTATTAAATATCAGGTCATGTTATTATGATATTATTTTTTATTTTTATAATATCAACCATTGATTATATATATATATATAATTATATCTTAAAGGGAATGTCATCTTTCTTTTGGCTTACAACGTTCGTTCTAAAAATTCTACAAACTTTGGCTTACAACATTTCGTTCTAAAAATTCTACAAACTTAACAATGTAGTCATGATGCAAACTTTGATCCCCTAAAACATCAGCTGCCTTACTTCTCAAATTTTCACCATCCTGGGATACCATAGCAAGTTTTAGAGCTTTGGCTATTCCTTCCCCAGTAAAGGATCCAGCCTCACTCCTTTCAACTTCAACAGCAAGACCTTTCTCAACTAGGAACCTTGCATTCAAAGGTTGATCAATTATAAGAGGTAAAACAGCAAGAGCATGACCAAATTGTAGAGTTTCAATTATAGAACCCCAACCAGAATGAAACAATGATCCAACTATCGATGGATGCGCTAATATATCCATCTGTGGCACCCAACCAAAGCATACTAAACCGAACGATGATGTACGGTCCAAGAAACCTGTTGGTAAACATATCTCTTCCTCAGCAGCCCATTCCGGCTTCCTTAACGCCCAGAGAAATGGCAATCCTGACAGCTCTAATCCCTTCGCTATTTCGTAAACTTGTTCCTTTGATAGCTTACACTCGCTTCCGAATCCCACGAACACAACTGACTTCGGCTTCTGCTTGTTCAGCCACTCGAAAATCATATTCCAAGATGAATCATTGCTAGAGTTAGCCGATCTCGGTTTGCTATTTGGCTTTTCTGGTGGAAACAAACCAACAGGAATCACTGGCCTTTTGTTGATCCGTTGGTATAGCTCGAAGTACTCACCTTCAAACTCTCTGCAACTCCGGATTGCAATGGCATCGCATTCGGAAAATGATTTGGATAACCTATGAGCATCTGATAAACCGGTAGCATTACTCTCTCCAAAAAATCCCATGAATGTAGGGACTGCTTCAAAGCCACGGAATGCGACAGAAGAGTGGAAATAAACCCAATGTGGGGGCGAAGTTAGACTTTCCGCCGACGGTCTAGCTTTCCTCATGGAATCACCTGTTAGAAACTCAGGATGTGCAAAGAAGGAATTAGAGGCTGCAGAGAATACGGTAAGCGTAATCACGGGAACCTTGCATTCCCTAGCTACATCAATAGCCCAACAAGTAAGAGGATCTATGATTATATAATCAGGCGATTCTCTAGCAACGAATTGCTTGAATGGATGTTGAAGAAGATCGAATGAAACTTTCAAGTATTGTATTTTCTCAAAGGGTAAGTCGATTGTTGCCTCAGCATCATGAGGCAGGAGGTCTTGGTCCATCTTGGGAAGTGGAATCTCCACCATTTTTAGCAATTGTGCTACATCGGATGGAGGTTTTGGTAGTCGTAGGATGTTTCTAGGAGTGGATACATAGGAGACATGGACACCAGCTCTGGCTAAGGATACTGAGAACTGAAAGAAAGGCATCATGTGACCAAAAGCTGGAAAGGGAAGCATCATCACATGAATGCCTTGACTAGCCATAATTTTGATAGATGTGTGGAAGCTATGAGTCTCGAAGAAGAAGAAGAAGATGATGATGATGATGATGATGAAGAGTATGAACTGAAACTTAGAAGAGGGAAGCTTTTATAGAGGAATGCATTTCTAGCGGTGTGCTGGTAGGTTTATTTAATTGTGCGGTAGGAAGAAGAAAGTAGCGAGCTAAACTTCGATGAGGGAAGCTTTTATTGAGGAATGCCTTTCCAGTATTGTGCTTGTTGGTTCATTTAATTGCGCGGTAGAGTGTTTGCTTTATTTTGTAGCTGGGAGCGACACTTGTCAACCAATATTAAAAAACAAAAAAAAAAAGAAAAGGAAATTATACAAATAAGAACTGGGTGAAAAAATTACAAAAACACTAAGGCTAAATCGCTTTTAAGAAATATGACACAAGACATTACATGTATCTCTTATTTATAAAATGTGATAATAGACAACTAGTATCCTTGTTATATCACATTTAAGAAGTATGACATAGGTGTTATAACTTTATTGTATTTATTAAATGCAATATAGGCTTGTTGTGTCACTACTTTATTGCATTCAATAAATGTAATATATGCCAAAACCCTATATTGCACTTAACAAATGCGATAAAGTTATAGTGTATGCTGAGTATATCACATTTATAAAGTATGAGATATATATTATAACTTTATTGCATTTACTAAATGTGATATAAGCTTTGTCAAGTTACTACCTTATCGCATTTAGTAAATGCAATATTTTCTTAAAACCCTATATCACACCTACCAAAAATGATATAAGCTATATCACACTTAACAAAAGCAATATCAATACTAGTGAAACGATGACTATAAGTATATTGCATTTACCATGTGTAGAGGGCTGAAAATTGCTATATTAGTTATTAAGATAAACTCATTATTTATTTAGGATTGAGTCCTTAGGCTAGGTGATAGGGTCTAATGAGCCAATTCATATTAGGATGATTTAGGGAAATTTGACTTGGTAGACTCAGAATAGGGATCGTTAGACTACTCTATCTGCCTCCAACTTTTTTCAAGCAAGCTGATGCACTTGTAAAGAAAGCTACTGGCTTTGAGTCCATTAGTTAGCTCATTTTAGATAACTATGAATTGAGCAAGGTACATTTCATCTATTAATCACCTAGATGATCCAACGGATGTTATTATACTTAAGAGTCTAACTCTTAGAGAGATCAGAGAAATAGTGTTCTACTATGAAAACTTTGCTCTTTCAGATCAAATAGCGTTCAGGCAAAGAATTGATCTCATTTGTTTAAGCTACAAGGTGAACGACTAAGGTCTCTTAAAGCTACCTTATCTATCACTCGTGTTCATCTATTAATCACCTAGATGATCCAACAGATGTCATTATGCTTAAGAGTCTAACTCTTAGAGAGATCAGAGAAACGGTGTTCTATTATGAAAACCTTGCTCTTTCAGATCAAATAGTGCTTAGGCAAAGAATTGATCTCATTTGTTTAAGCTACAAAGTGAACGACTAAGGTCTCTTAAAGCTACCTTATCTATCACTCATGCATTTGAGACATTGAGATTACCTAGTCTTCCTCCCTGCTTTATTTTCACCTAATTATCTCTTTAGGTGACAGTATCGCTTTGCTTTTTTAAACCCATTTGTAGCGCGCTACTCATACAGTGCACACGTGACCTCTCCAATCGGACCCCTACATCTACATTTTGGCAACTCTACTGGGGAAGAGTGATTGTAAAGACATAATACCTCTCAAGAAGACAACAACTAGTACATTTGATATCACTTCCCAAGAGTTCAACACTAATATTGAGTTTATTGAGTAGAATCTACCCTTATCGCCTAAGAATACTAGCTAAGACTATTCAGTGGCTAAGGCTCTTTTACATCCTATGTAGACAATGTAGGAGGCTACAAGGGATTTACATTAGTTCATGGCTATGTTCCAACCTATCTTTACCAAGATGGCTCCTACTACTACTGTGCAACAAGGTGTGGCTTTACTAAATCCTATGGTTGTTGCATGGCCAGGCGTTACTACCTCAACTTAACTAATTAATCCCCTGCCAGAACCTATACAACAATCAACTCTTGCACCGAAGAATGTAAAAGTCCATTTAGGTTGCTCTTAATCTTTACAGGTGCTTGCTCCTTCATTTAATCTTACCATCCTAATCTTGCCCCTACTTTGCTACCTACGTCTACAGCTTCTGTTCTAAAGACTTCCTTTATAACAAATGAAGACTTAGACGTTTATATGAGAGAAATATAAGTTAGGTCATCTATGGGAGTACTGGAGTTGAAACTCCCATATAACAAACGCATCACAACGAAACCATATCTAAAGGACTACATAAGTTGTAAGTTCATGCTGTTTAATGGCAAGAAGGGAAGTGCAAAGTAACACTTACTGAAATTTATGGAAACCTTAGAGCCTTATGGGATTGATGATGACTTGAAGCTTAGAGAATTCTCCAAATCATTGATAGAGAAGGAATACACCTAGTATGTCAACCTCCCCTCGGGATCAGTTGATTCATGGGGGACTATGTGCAAGCACTTCTTGGAGAAATTTTTTTCCACTCAAGAGTGAGTCACAATTATATATATGGGAAGGATACAACAAAACCAAGAGGAAGATCTAATGGATTAAATAGAGCACTTTAGAGAACGTACTCTAGACGTTCAAGATATTTGTGATGAAAGAGAACTAGTGAAGATTTGTATCCAAGGGATGTTCTCTAAATATGTTGTACACCTAGAGAACCTTTTCCTGTATTCTTTGGTTGCACTCATTGAGAATGCACAAAAGACAAATAACTTTGTTATGAGGTAATGGAAGAAAAGTAGCAAGCTTAACAAACGAGTAGCATTCATTTCCTTGATTAGGAGTGAGGACTTTAATGCCAATAAGAGACCTAAGAAAGATATAGAAACTCTTCCATTTCCATGCCAAATGAGTAAGGTACATGCCATCTTTGATCGTTGGTTACAGGATGAAGCTATCAAGTTGCCAAGAGTTGAGTGCCAACTTATAGAGAATGAAAGAAAAAATCCCAAATATTGTCAGTTTCATAGAATGGTAAATCATCCCATTGAGGATTACCGAAGCTTAAGAAAGATATTTCATGAAAGAATTCAAAATAGGGAGCTTGTCATTGAAGATAACGACATTTGTGACAACTCACTTCCAAGCTATGATACCCATGTGATAGCATATGAGTGCTTTGAAAGTGATTAGTGATTCGTTAGGTATTGAAAAAAAAAATCAAGCTATGGCATTGCTTTTGTAAATAAAGAACAAATTTCACTTCTCAATAATAAAACTTTTATTATCTTACTCATCTTTGTATATTATATATTATTTTCTTAAGCCCAATATACGTCCAAACATCTTGGCTCCCACGCCTCAAGCCCAAGTGATGCCCTAGCATCTCTGCTCCCATGCCTCAAGCCCAAGTAGTGCCTTGGAATCTCGGTCTCCACTCTTAAAGCTTAGGCGATGCCCTGGCATCTTGGCTCTCATGCCTAAAGCTTAGGCAATGCCTTAGCATCTTGGCTCCTATACCTCAAGCCCAAGATGTGGCTTGGAATCCCGACCTCTATACTTAAAGCTCAGGCGATGCCCTAACATCTTGGCTCCCATGCCTAAAGCCTAGGCAATGCCCTAGCATCTCGGATCCCACGCCTCAAGCTTAGGTAATGCTTTAGCATCTCAGCTCTTATGCCTAAAGCTTAGGCGATGCCTTAGCATCTCGGTTTCCATGCCTTAAGCCTATGTAATGCCTTAGCATCTCAGCTTCCATGCTTCAAGCTGAGGTGATGCTCTGGCATCTTCGCTTCTACACTTTAAGCCTAAGCAATGCCTTGGCATCTCGGTTTGTATGCCTTAAGCTCAAGTTGTGTATTGGCATCTCGGCTCTCATGGTTGAAGCCTAGGCAATGCTAGCATCTTGGCTTCCATGCCTTACATCCAAGCGATGCCCTAGCATCTTAGCTTCTATGCTTTATGCCTAAGGCAATGCTTTGTCATCTAGCACTTATGCAAGAGATGTGAATATGGAATGTTGCTATGAAGGACAAAGGGTTATGGCATAGACAAATATCTATCGAAGGAAATATGATTTATTTGCTAACAATAGAGGATATTATAATTTGGTGTCACAAATTATTATAGAAAAAGAAGAAGAGAAAAGGAAATAAGGACTAAAGCATACTAATTGACGTCAAAGCCTTGATTCATGCTCTTGATGATTTATATGCTTCTAACAAAGGCAAGAAAAAAAAAATGAAAGAAAGAAAGAGAAAATTGCATGAGATATCAAATGATGTGATTTTGTGAGGAAATCCAAAGAATAGTTTCAACATTATTCAATTTACTACCTAATTGTTGCCGAAGAATCTCAAGCATAGAAATCTCTTAAGCCCCTCATTGTTGACCAATTGTAAACATGTGAAACCATACTCGTTGGTCAATGCAAAAGGATGAAGTATATGGCAAGTGAAGATTCAAATATTTATCAAAAGAAATATATGCTAAGTGCAGTAAAAGATATGCTTTGAAGATTCGGTTTTAAGATTCTATAAAGGCGAGTAAATTTGATAAAATTTGAGTTATCTTTAGATATGAAGATATAATAGATTTTAATCAATTATGGAGTATTTGGAAAGATATAGAAGATTTGGGAATAGATATGAAATAATCTATTTAGTTATTGAAGATGTGTTACACAAAAATGGATTAGGATGGCTTTTTTGTTAGCATCATGCTTGTCCATCTACAAAAAAAAAAAAAAACCATACTGTACCGCGGGGGCATTGCCCCTATACTCTCATGTTGTCTCTATGTAGTGCAACATAACTCTTGTAATCTTTGTAAGGGGGCAAATGCTGTTGTTTTGTTTCATAACATTCCGACACTTTGCTTCACTTCATGATAGCACTACCCCATTTACTAGTATGAATGAGATACGCACACACACACATACACACACACACACACACACATATATATATATATATATGTGCATATAACATGGCCAGAAGAGATGTTTTGAAAGTTCTAAATTCCTATGAATGCTCCAATAGGTTTATTTTCCCACCAATGATCATAAAATAAGGAAGAAATATTGAGAAGAGCCACCACACACACATTGCTTATCGTTGGATTAGTTCATCCACCTTTAACCTTTCTTAGGCACATTTATGCACTTATAAGGAAGGCTATTGGCTTTAAGCCCATTAGTTATCTCATTTTAGATAACTATGAATTGAGCAAGCTACATTCCATCTATTGATCACCTAGATGATCCGATGAATGTTATCATGCCTAAGCGCCTATAAATACTCAACATTTCCTCATTATTGAGAACTTTTACAAAGATCGAAGAAATGGTGTTTCATTGTGAAAACTCTACTCTCTAAGATCAAATAATGCTTACGCAAAGAATTGATCTCATTCATTTAATTATATAATGAACACCTAAGGTCCTCTAAGGTTACCTTATCTATCACTTGTACATTCGAGATATTGAGATTATCTATTCCTCCTCCCTACCTTATTCTCACCTAATTATCCCTTCAGGTGACAATCTCACTTTACTTCTTTAAAATTACATATAGCGCGTTACTTACGTAATACACACATGATCACTCCAATCGGACCCTTTCATCTACACCATGCAATATACTTAAGCTCACCATCAAAACACAACTCGCCCTCACAATCATCAAATCGTAGCACACAACTCAACTCTCTTCTTTCTTCTCTCTTCTCTCTATTGGAAACCAAATCCTAAGTTTCATAAAAACCACTAAATCGTCATTAATTTTTGAAAATTCAAGCAAATAGAATTACAAAGAAATCAAGATAAGTAGAATATTCAATTTGTATGAATTTAAGCATAATTTTTTTCAAATTTAGATATGATCATAAGGTGTTCAATTAAATGCCAAATACATTATTTTGCATGCTTTTAAATGCCACATTCAAGAAATCAATATATTCTTTGATGAATCAAGTCTATGCATTAGATATTGTAAAAGGGTAGTTCTTGGATTTGTGAAACTAACAAAACTGAAAGCAAGCTTAGGATATCAATACTTGCTTTCAAATTAGAACTACATTCATTCAGCTTGTCAAGTGGAGTGCATAGATTTTGGAACTTGTTGGTGCAGCTCTTTGCACCTATCAATGGAGTCTATAACTCAAAGAAAACTGCACATAATTGGTTTATTAATGTTGATGCTTCTAAAGTTTTCTGGCTATAATTAAAGCTAATAGGGGAGACGACTTTTCCAAAGGACTTTGCATTTTATTCTTCCTCTTGATAACTTGTTGGCATAGCTTTGTTAATGCTACTTATTGGCACTTGTAGGCACCCCATTTCCCCCCTCTATGGTTTTAATATTTTTAAAGAACAAAGAAAGGATCTTAACATTAAAAAAATAATAATAAAATAAAAAAATTGAAAATTAGAAAAAAATATATAAAAAAAATTAAAAAATATATATATAGTTTTAGGATAGTTGGAGCCTCGAGTCAATCTTAGGTTGCTTAGAGGGAATCATTTCATTTTTCAGGGTCAAAGGAAATAAAAATGCATATATGCAATTTAACGGTTCTAATCTATACTCGTTAAATTTTTTCTAAAAATTTGTATGCAAAAATGAAATTGATTTAAGTTAATTGTAGCTTTAAAGGTGTTTGGATTAGATGTAAATTAGTTGATTTAAGATACAAAGTCTCCTAAAAATGTTTTCACTAAACTCTTTTACGATGGTCCCTATGGATCACTTGGATGTTAGAGTGTTATCCATGTGATAAAAGTACATGATCACATGCTCTTTAGAGCGTTGTCCTGATTTTGAAAATGTTAAGATCACTTGCTCACTAGAGTGTTATCTGATCTTCAAGTCACTTGCTCGTTGGAGTGCTATCTAATTTTCGGATTGCATGCTCTAAGAGCGCTATCCCGATTTAAAACTTTCGAATCACATGCTCTTGGAGTGCTAGCCTTCCTTAAAACCTCTAGTTCACATGCTCTGGGAGTGCTATCATGATTTAATACCTTCGGGTCGCTTAATTGTTAGAGTACTACACTATCTTTATATCACATGATCTCAAGGCATTATCTAGTATAAAAACTTCAGATCACATGCTTTCAAATTACTATCTTAATTTAAAACCTTCAAATTGCCTGCCCTTAGAGTGCTATCCTCGTTTAGAACCTTTAGATTACATGTACTTGGAGTACTATCCTAGTTCAAAACCTTCGAATCTCTTGTTATCTAGTACATTATGCTAATTCTATTCCTCCCTTAAAATTCTATCTATACATAAACTCGCCTTTAGAAGTATGGCCATTTCTTTCAAAAATAGCATGCTCATTGTGCGCTATCTCTTTTCCCAATCTCTATAAATTTTTAGTGGAACTTGCCTAGGATAGTTAGCTAATTATAGCATTTCTTAGTGCAAGTTTACCTTTAGGGTAAAAATGGAGTATTTTTTTGTTTTTGTAGCAAAATTTTACTCAAACTTCACTATAAAGAGAGACATCTATAGGTATCCCTTTTTTGCTTTCCTATAGTTTTAATATTTTTTCAAGAATAAAGAAAAGGGATCTCAATACACACAAAAAAAAAAAAAGAGAGAGGAAATTCAAAAAATACAAAAAAAAAGAAGAAAATATAAAAAAATTAAATTAAAGGAAAAGAAAGTAGGAGCCTCAGGCTAATTTTAGGTTGCTTAGAAGGAATGATTTCAATTTTCAAGGTCAAAGGAAATAAAAATGTATATATGCGATTTAATGGTTTTGAATTATATTTATTAAACTTTTTTTAAGAATTTGTTTATAAAATGAGATTAATTTAAGTTATTCATGGTTTCAAATGATGCTTTGATAAGACTTATATTAGTTGATTTATGATAAAAATAATTTCATGATTTAATTGTACATTCAACGAACTACAATTCATAAAATTGTTATACTAGACTCAACTTGGAATTTAATTTTAATATATGTGCATTAAACTTTGCCATAAAGGTCTTTACATTTTCAATTTTTAAGGTATTGGTTAAATAGGGTAAAAAAAAAAATCGACATGAATCGAATACCTTGTTTGAAAATGGTTTAGGTTGGTTTAATTGCTTTATATAAATTTAGCTTAGCCATTAGTAGGACAAACAAGGAAATGTGAGTTGACAAACGCATGCATGGAACAACTATTGATCATAGATTCAAACTCAAGGACACATAAGAACTGTGCTTTCTTTTTCTTTTTCTCTTACCACATGGCATAACATAATTGGTGCGAAAGTCAACACCATTGACTTCATCTGCTCCATTTTCTTTCCACTGTCATTAAGGCCACACAATTGAATTCATCTCCTCCATTTTCTTGCTACTACCACCAAGGCTAATGGTTTGGTATGCCTATAAGCCCCATTTTTCTCCATTTTTGTCCAATCTTTTATTGCAATTTGATCAAATTAATGATCAAATCACATAATGGACTTGGCTATTATCATTTTGACCCATTAGCTACTTGAGTTAATAATGAAAAGTGGGCTAAAATTGGATCCAAAAGATTGAAAAAGTTTTAATACTTCATTCATGGCCAGTAAACATTCCTTCAATCTCATAGTGTTTTAATAAAAATCAATACAAGAAATTGATAAAATCTAATGTTTCAAATATGGGTTAATTCATTTTGACCAGTAATTTCAATTAAAAAATGACATTTTGATGGTCAATCGAATTCAATCCTTTTGAAAAAACCCATTAAAGAAAACCTTTGATTTTAGATGAGATAAGAGTTTCCTACCCGAAATCTTTGATGAAAAACTATAAATATAAGTTGTGGAAACCATTTGTAGTGATAAGCATCACTTGAATCATCCCCTTTAAGCTTCAATTCGAGCTTCCTCACTCATTCTATACTCGACTTTGAGTTATAAAAGTTGATGCAATGAGTTCCTAAGCCTTTGAAGATTGATAAAAATCCAATCTTGTGATTCAATTTCATCCTTTGGAGCTTCATTATTTAAACCTTACATCGGCCTTTGCTGTACCCTTAAAAACACCACAATGCTAACCTTTGGTTCAAACAACTGCTTAGGTTGTGCTCTTCATGTGCCAAAACCTTAGGCCAATTCCCCTTTCCCCTTCAAAGGTCGTGTAATTGAGCAGTATGGAGTTTCATATGAATACGGGATCTTTTCCGAAAAATATTATAGAAAAGGGCTTATTTTAAAAAAAATACGAATATGGTATACTGAAAGCATATCAAGTGAATGTACCTTTAGTTACTTATGTTTTTTACATTGAAAGTGCATGCAATGCATGAGCCTTTACTATACTATCTATATAAACCCCAATCTATGTGGCCAGAGTCTATTCTTACCTATATTAATTTCTAAAATTTCCAAAATATAGAGAAAACTCGAGGAAACCCATAGTTGAAATACCAGACCATTTCTTAACGTGAGTGTACGTTTGAAATAGGTAATAATCTATAACTTATAGGCATATTATTTATTCATTTATTTTTATTTTAGTAAAAATCAACATTATGCAATATTTTTTAGAAAAAAATTTGTTACTTAATTACGTAGATTTCATAATCATAGATGTATCGTAAATTGTGTAAATTATTAATATTTCATGAAAATTTATTATATATTGTTTAAATTTAGGAATTTTTTGTATTGTGATACATAAGTAATATGAATGTGGGTATAAAAAATGTTAGAATATAGGTGAAAATTGTTGTGTATGTGTATATACATATATATATATTTTGGCATTTTTATTGTATTGGGTCGAATTAACAAGTTAAAGTTAGGTAGTTTGCAATACAGCTTAACGAGATGACTAAGTACATTTTATAAAATTATCGCTCGGTGTATAAATAAAGTTTTTAATGTCATCAAAATATTCTATTCATTGTGGCATTACTAGGGTGGAAATGACAGATTACCTGAAAGTTATTATCCATGCAAACGGAAATACAGTAATAGGTAGTTGGGGGTCGGAGTATGATAGGAAGCCTATTAAGAAGTTGAAAATTAGGAATGATTCAAACTTCTCTCATTTCAATTGGAAAATTTGTGGATGCACTAGAGTTAACCTAAGTGGTGTTGAACTCGTGCATAGGCATTCTTTTTTCCATAATATTGGAGTTGTCTACAAGTTGATGGCCATTAGAAACGATGAGGATGTTGAGAATTTCATTGAGATTGTGGAGTCTTTTGGGGAACAAAGTATTCAGGAAGTGTACATAAGGTACATTAGGGAATCAAATGCTTAGGGCAAGCATGAAATACATAAGCTAAATAATCTAACCCTTTCGGATCCTAATGTGCATTTAACAATGATTAGTGTGAAGCAAATAAATTTGGATCAGTCAAATAAACCATACGTAGATTTCTCTAAATATGAGCACGTGAATATCATAGAAGAGTAGCTTAACGGAGCATTGGGTCACATTATCGAACATGAAGAGTCTTATGATCCATATGTTGAGAGAGTACACATGGACATAAATGTCAATGATGAGGAGAATGCAGCAAATGTAGATGGTGATGTGGATGATGTTAACCTCAAAGATGACCACATTGAGGATTTGGGAGAGGCCTAAGTGAGACCATATGTTGTTAGGAGTAGTGCGCCAGTCCGACCACTTCATGGCGACTCCTTGAGTAGGCCCTGCTGTTGAACTGGTGAAGTATTGTCTAGCAAGCAGTTTTAAGACTTTTTGCAAATAAACAAACCAGTTGATAGGATTGTGAGAGATCCTACCCCATTTTACAACCAATACGATGGTAGTGGTTATGTAACATTTGAGAGAGATGTTAATCAAATGTGTAGCAACATTGTCAACTCTAATGACTTGAGTATCAATATGCGTTTCAACACGAAGAAGGATCTCATAGATGCAGTTAAGTCGTTCCACCTAAGGAACCACTGTAATTTTCATGTGGACATTTTGAAATTGACTATATATGCGGCTTATTGTAACAAGAAAGAATAGGGTTGTAAGTGGAGGCTATGGGCTTGTTTGAAGAAAGTAGAAGGTCTTTTTAAAATAACAATTTTAGAAGATCCGCACACTTATGTGAACCCTATGATGAACTAGTATCATCCTTAGCTTGACAACAACATAACGGCTATATTATTCATCAATAGCATATGGAACAACTCTGCTATTAAGATACCTATCTTGTAGCTAACATACAAACTATATACGAGTACACAATAAGCAATATAAGGGTTTTTGAGGTAAAGCGAAAGGCTGTTGAGATGGTATATGGTAACTCGAAGAAGTCATATGATGAGTTGTTGAGACTATTAAATGCAATGAAGTTGAGCAACCTAAGGACATAAGTAAATTAGGGTTGGAGTAGTTCACTAAAGCAAGGTCAATCCCATTTCAAGTAGGTTTTCTAGACATTTGAGCCGTATGTATAAGCCTTCAAATACTATCGACCTATTGTATGTGTTAATGGCACATTCTTATATGGAAAGTATGGGCATAAGTTGTTGGTAGCTTATAGCATGGATGGGGACAATTTAATAATCCCATTGGCATCTGCTCTTGTTGACATAGAATCACCAGAAACTTAGGGATGGTTCGTATGCAAGCTTAAAGTGCATGTAGTTAGCCAGAAGGAGGAAACCTTATGTCTTATATCCAACAGGGCATCTAGTATTGATTTCATGTATAAGTAACCATCAGTAGTTTAGTAGCCACTGTTTGCAGTTTGGAGATACTATCTACGGTGTGTTACTAGTAACTTCAACATGGTCTACAAAAATGAATTGTGCAAGAAACTTATATGGTTTGTAAGTGTTCAGGCACAATAAAGGAAATTCAAATGTTTCATAAAGAAGATGGCCTAAGCTAAGGAGGATGCTCCAACATGGTTTGACAATGTTGATTTGGACAGGTAGACTTTTGCATACGATGGATGTTACTGTTTTAGATACATGACATCAAACATTGTTGAGTGTTATAACTCCATTTTGAAATTAGCGCATGGATTACCCGTTATTGCATTAATGAATAAGATATTTTACAACTATGTTGCCTATTGGGGGGAAAGGCAAAAGGATGCTAAGGAGGCAATTGATTCTGGCATGACATACACTAATTACACCCTAAAGATGTATGAAACTTAGAGGGGGTAGGCAGTGCACATAAAGTCATTTCATTTAGCTTCTAGAATGGTATTTTCAAGGTTTTAACTCATATTCAAATGACGAGGATCGGGCTGAAGGGAGGAGGAAGGATACATACAATTGACTTTAAGGGTTGCACTTATACTTGTTAGAAATGGCAAATATATAGGATCGCTTACTCCTATGCATGTGTTGTTGCAACGAGTATGACGGTAGATAGCAAATCGATAATAGGGCTATAGTATAAGTAGGTAAACCAGATAGATTGTTACCAAACTCATTTTTACCCGATTGGTGATGAGCTAAACTAGCTTCAAGTTAGCTTCTCTTATCTCCACCCGAACATTGACTTATTACAAAAGAAAGGTAAACTTAAGTTTAAGCGATATCACATGGAGATGGACGTTCGAGGGCGGTCAAGCAAAATGAGATGCAATGTATGTAGGCGGGAAGGACATAATAGGAGGAGTTGTTTGGAGATTAATAGGGCTGATACATATTCCCTTTCTATCTAGGCATTACATTATAATACATTCATAAGTATAGTGATTAATTTTTTTATTTTTTTTTTGTCTACTAAACATGTTTGTATGTGTTTGCAGAATAGATGGAGTCGGGATCGATTGATCCGTGCGTACTTACAAGGCAGGCTAGTCACCATTCACAGGCCATTTAGGAGGGCCGGGTGAGTAATGTCATTATCATTTACATTCAATTCTTTTATTAAAGATACATTACTTGCTAACTTAACTAAATGTTTGTTTAGGCGGTAGCCTATGCACTACGAGTACAGCGTAGTGAGATGTCATTACGTAAGGATGGGTGGGATATCCTTATACATCCTAGGGTAAAGCCTTACATACGGGAGGCTGGGTTCTAGGGAGTTGCACAACTCTCATTTATTATGTTAGATTGGTATCCGATTATGGCACTTGTTGAGAGATGGAGGCCTGAGACACACACGTTCTACTTACCCATTGGAGAGGCAACTATCACATTGCAGGATGTTGTAGTCTAGCTTAGACTTCCAGTTGAGGGGTTCGCAGTTGTCGGCCGAATAGAGATGGATGATGAGGAGAGTTGGGCTAACGTAGGGGAGAAACTACTGGGTGTAAGGCCTACTTGGATGAGGGGTGCTTACTTATCTCTGATGTGGTTATAGGAGCACTTCTAGATACTTCCCTGTAGGGTGGATGACGAGATGGTCCGACAGTATGCGTGTGCGTATATACTCAGGTTGTTGGGAGGATTCATATTTATAGATAAATCCTCTAGCCTTATTCACCTAATGTTCCTGCCATTGTTAAAGGACTTCTTAGTAGCTGGGCAATTTAGCTAGGGCAACACTTGCTTGGCATAGTTGTACCGATAGCTATGCTCCACTTCGTCATCTAATGTACATGAGCTATGAGGGGTTATGATTCTACTACAAGTCTAAGCTTGGGATAAATTCCAACATATCGGCCCCCTTAGTCGATATGGGTTCATTATCGATGGGGATAGGCCATTGGCAGCCGGATGGAGGGTAGTACGGGATACAACTTAGCATTTAATACATATCGTAGATGCCTACCACACAACTTTTGACATGTAGACGATGTTGCTAGTATGATATGATATGATATGATATGATAAGTTATCCATTTTGTTGTTTTTTTCTCGACTATAAGTTATAACTATCATTATTTGAATGATTGTTTATTTTTTTTTCTTCTTCTTATGCCCTTTAGGTTGTTCGAGAGCCTTATTTGGACTACTTGAGTACCACTCATATGTTTCCACATCATTGAGTGGTGCTTTCCAAACCGTGTCATTCGGTAGTATGGTAGATATCAATATGTTCTATAAGATGTCACACCTTAAAGCAGCTCTACTAGTTGGACCTTTAAGGTAAGACAAATGTTAACTAAATTAACATACATTCTTCCTACAACTAGGCTTAGGGATAGAGACATGGATTCCTAGTACACATTTAGGGTCCTCGAGGGGTCAATGAGAGTTATTGGCCATGTTATAGATAGATCACTTGACGTTATATTATATACCATGGAGTTATCATCAGTCGACTAGTACATATATCTAAAATTGTCCATTATTTTTTCTGCACTTGTACATACTTGCCATCATATGTATTGACAACTATTTTTTCTATTTATTTCAGGTAAACTCACTCAAGAGTGTCAGACTGGTACCTGACTATCTTATAGCATTGGGTATTGCAGATGGAGCACTTAACTTTGTTGAGCAGCATAGTGGCCTTATCCTTTACCCATAGTAGGAGGGCATACATGAGCTACCCTATGTAGACTACGACGGGGAGCAATGACCACCTATTGACAAGGATATGCCAGCTCCTCGTGTACTACCTAGGGGTAAAGCTAAAGTTCAAAGAGGTAGGGCTTGGGCGGTACGTTGTCGAACAGACTTCGGTGACAATATCTCACCACTTGCGCATCATTCCATAGACCTGAGGCATATCAGCAAGGGATACAGCACATACGCTAGGTCAAGTGTTGTCTCCACCTTAGGACCAGAATCTAGCTCTAGGATTAGATCTAACTCATACATGACTCTTGAGTTCCAGCAACATCTTGATCTCGTGACTCTATTGGATCCTCAAAAGTGACGTTCCACCCCCATACAGTCATCCATGGGTAAAGGCGTCACTCAGCTGCATCTAATCCATCCAGTTGACTCGGTTCCTCTTAGGGAACTTGATCTTGACGATCCACTACCTCAACCTACTTAAACATACGATAGATGGGGGCATTCACTTTTTTCCCGTATCATGAGGACCTTTACACAGCATAGGCATCAATAGATATGTTTTTTCTATTGTTTTTGTTTTCTCTTTTTTTTTACCATTGTATTGATATTATTATTGACTCATTACAAATTTTGTGTATATATTAATTATTCGAAATACAATTTACTTTTCATTAGATATTGCAGTTCAATGCATTGTTTATTTATCCCAGTTTTACATTTTGCAATTATTTTTTCTTCTATCTAACTCGTATGGTCATTAAATGATCATCCTGTATACTTACTTCATCCCCACTGGCTATATTTGTTGAGGTGTTTCATGAATTGTGATTTTGTGTAATTGATTATTGTATCAAAATTTCCATTCAGTTTGTAAGTTAAGGGTTGAAAGAACATTACTTCATTGTTTCGGACTGGAGGAAATTACTAGGTTTAATGGAATTTTAAACTAAAGGTGTATGTACTAGATGCGCCTTCACTGTTAAGACTACCCCTAACTAAAGGTGCAGTCACTTGATACACCTTCATTATATTTTATTTGTATTTTTTTTTAAATGAGCAGTTTTCCATAAATTTTTTTCGGAAAAGAGCTCATATTTGTATAAAACTCTCAATAGTATGAGCACTACCAGTCATTACCCTTCATGACCCAAATTTCGACCTAACAACCCACGATCCAACCAACGCATTATACCCATTTCCCTTATTTAGGTCTAACCTTCTTTTCTTGTTTTCTTAGTTCATTTTTCTTTTCTTTGTATTTTATTTTATTTTTTCTAATCTTAAAAACAAAATGAAAAATTTTTATTTTTAGAAATCAAGCTATTGTAAAGATTTTCCATAATTTTTTTTCTTTTATTTTTTTTTCTTTCTATTGTTAAGTAGAATATTTATTTCCTTTCATATTCCAAAATATATATGCATACATAAAAAAGGAAATTGATTTATCACTTATAAAATGCTTTTCAAAAACGAAAAATTCACAAATAAACCCTTTTTCAAAATTAGGGATCTTTTCTTTAGAACTTTTCAATCATAAAAACACCCAAATTAGGACACTATTCTAGAATTTTCTCCAATAATTAAATGGATAAAAAACTTGAATCTAATTGTTTTCAAAATTAAAATTTATCAATGCACTTAAAGTTTTTACAACCAAACTACGAGAAGTCTAGTCCTTACTAAGGCATATATAAGCACTTATGATGCAACTTAAATTAGGGAATTTTTTTCCCTTTTGTCAATAAATTTATTTCTTTTCCAATAAATAAAATTAATTCTCTATACTTGTGAATTATAATTCATCATTTAAACTAAAAGGTATTCTAAAAAAATAAATATAAATTTGGAAGGCTAAACAGGTATCCATTCAAGTTTTAAATTAGGGAATTTTTTTCCCTTTTGTCAATAAATTTATTTCTTTTCCAATAAATAAAATTAATTCTCTATACTTGTGAATTATAATTCATCATTTAAACTAAAAGGTATTCTAAAAAAATAAATATAAATTTGGAAGGTTAAACAGGTATCCATTCATGTTTTAATAAGTTAACCCATGAACTCAAATTTTCTATCTTTTTTTTTTAAATCGTTTTCTTAAATAATGATTTTTCTTGTGGATTAGTAGCCAGGTTGGGATCAATCCATCCAATTAATTCTAACCTAACTCTTTCCCGACTGCAGTTGAGTAGTGACTCTAATAATTTTAAAGTTTCAAGAAAAATTAAATTTTCCTTAATTCTTAGTTGATGATTAATATTAAACAGGTAGGGTTTAATATTTATCGAATTAAGAAAAAAAAAACCCAAAATTCAGGCTTGACAACACTTATTTTGGTTAAATTTAAATTTAGTTTCAATGTCACAGCTTAACAAGCGTTATTGATTTACTATTCTCATCATACTATTTGCCATATTGTAGACCATCCTTATCACTCTCATAGAATTCTGTAGTTTCAATTGCACAAATTCCTTTTGCTTATAAATGTTCATGCTACTATGCCATATGAGCTGATAGCGAGTAGAATTAGGCTATCAACTCTAAGTTAAGCGACATGCAATCCTTACCAGTCTTCCCTTTTCCTTTGTCAATCCCAATTCAAATGTATAATTAAATTTTTGAAAATCATTATGTTTTGCAGAAGCCAAACTCTTTAGTTAGAGAATGGCTATTGAAGGAACAAATTACACCTTGCATATTGTAATTTGTTTTACATATAGTGTAGATAATAAGCTTCTAGCTCCCATTGTGTGCATTTCATTTAATTACTTGAGCTTGGGGTTTCATGCTTTCTTTATAGTCATTACACTGGCATACTAATATTATTAATGTACCTTAAGAAATGGATCAATTTCTAACTTTGATCCATCTACAAGGCTTATCATTATGCATTGGCATACGGAATTATACATACACATGCATATATATAAAGATACCATGTAGTTTTGTTTTTTTCCCTCTCTACTGGTACCTAATTCAACAACTACCTTTTATGCCTACTTTAAGATCTCGATGGAACCTTCTTATTGTCACTTGCTAGTATGATTTGTGCATTATGGCTATTTACCTATCCTTTTGTGTCTAGCTCTTTGAAAATTTATACACTACATTGAAAGGATTGACTTTACTTATGACCATGCTCCCATTTTCTTCTTTAGAGGCCACTAAAAGGACCTTTAGGAGCAAAATAGGATTTACACAGCTTTAAGTTAATACTTAAATACATAAATGTTTTCACATGTTTTTATGGAAGTTTCTCTCTCTCTCTCTCTCTCTCTATATATATATATATATATATATATGTAGGCATATATAATTGGACATTTTAGCATAGACATCACTTTTTGTTGGTTGAATCTATATATTACCAATTGAAATCTCCATTATTTATATTATTCTTGTTTTTATTATTTCATTTTGCAATCTAAAGCTTTCAAATGATGACCATCAAAACTAATATATAATGTATATCATGAGAAATATTACATTATGACAATTACCTTTAAATACTTGGTAAAAGCTCTTTCTAAAGCAACATCATGAAGCTTTTTGAGTAATTTTTGTGCTTTCTCATCCAACTAAAATTATTAAAAACAAAAAAAAAAGGAAAAGAAAAAAAATAGAAGTTATTTATCTGATACTAGCATCAGTTTTAGATTTCTCTAAGTATAAAAAGAATAACTCTTTTTTATGTCATTTGAGCCAATATACAGACATTCTTTTGTAGAAACTGCAAGTTAATGAACTAAATATTCTTTGTTAGTGAAAATCATAACAAGTAATACAAAGCATACGCAAAAGCTAATGTCAAGAAGAATAATAATTCAAATATTATCTTACATTTTTAGTTTTTGGAATAAGACCAGACAACATTCTAAAGGATAGAAAATCAAACTTCAAGTCTTCAAGCTTCATACTCTCAAAGGTGAACCTGTAAGCTTTTAAGAGGTTCTAAAAGTTAGTTTGGCATAATAATGCACAAAACAAATTCTCAAAACCATTGTGGTTATTCAATAAGATCAAAGTGTCCAATTGAACTTAAAATTTGATTATTCAACACGATCAATCCTTAAAGTTGATAGGTTTAATATTTCTTTAACCAGATGTATTAAGAGATAGCTATTACATTAGATTTTTGTTGATGATGCATTCCACAACAAACAATGCAACTTTTTAAAAAAAATATAAAATAAAATTTCTCTACATGATTTGGTTAAGAAATAACTTATCTATAGCTTCTTACAATGCTTGCAGTATTCTATGCAAATGAAAGTAAAGAGAACTACATGTTATGATTCTAACTTAGTTCTAAGTTAGAACTACATGATTATCAATTGGATTTTGCTATTACATAAAAGTTCTAACTTAGTTCTAACTTAGTTCTAAGTTATTTGGTTCTAGTGACATCATCATACCATCTACTTGATCATCAAGGATAATTTTAAAACCTTGTTGATTGAAAATAAAGGCTAATTTGTTTTATGTTGTTGGTGTTAATGAATAGTGGAATGGAAAAATATATCAGATTTTCAATTTTTTGCCAATGTTAAGATCTTGATAGGTATAGAAGGGTCATATTATGATTGGAGATCGATTGAGAATATAAAAGTTGAGGTGAAAATTCACTATTCGGGATTCTTAAGCAAGATATGTGAATTATTGGGAATAAATCCTAAGACAAGTATAATAAAGATATATCATAAACAAGCATCTATGTATGGACATGGGTTAAAGGAATTCATGCTAATAGATATTATTAATGATGAGGATGTCAAGACTCTTATAAATATTGCTAAAGCATTTGGCATGATGCATCTTCAATAGCTATATGTTGAAGTAAAAGATACTTTGCTATGCTTCAAGAGCAAACGATAATGAGTAAGACAAATATACCTCAAGTACCATAAGTGCAAGAGCCTGTAAATGCTCTAGCAAACATTGAAACAAGATATGAGTTGAACATATCAAATGAAGATAATTTACCTATTAGTGATGATCTTAAGAGGGAGATGGAAGATCCTTGAGGATAGTAATTCTAAAGATGAATTGATACACGAAGTGGATTCAAATAATGACCAATAAATGGAAATTGAGGTCAACACTTCCAATAAAGAAGATGAGCCTCTAGATATACCAAAAAATGTCCAAAGACAAACTATTATGCCTAGTCTTCCAGTAAAGTAAAGACCAGTAGCATGTCATTCTAGGATTATGTTCCATTCCTTAGTAGGATGGATATTGTTTATGATTATGTATCATATGAAGAGGACTTCCTTCATTCTAAGTACCTGTACTTAGGTGACAAGTTGAGGAAATGGATGAAATTTAAGTGCAAATCATATTTAATATATGTAGTAAAGATGTGACACATATTGAATCACTATAACTTTATAGTGATAGAGTCAAATAAGAAAATATAGAATATTGTCAATGGAGAAAGAAATATCTTCAACTGTAAATGGCAAGTTTAAGCAATCCAAAAGCATTGGAAGATTGACTTTGTCATTACAATTACTAAAGGGCCACATACATGTATAAAGAGGAGATTTAGAAAGGATCATCTATAACTCGACTAAACATTCATGAGCCAAAATTTTCTAAAGAAAATCAAGAATGATCCAGATGTCAAGATCACCACCCTTAGACAAAAAATTAAGGATGCATATGGTTATGTAATATCAAAAGGAAAGTTTAAGGAGCAAAGAAAAAACTTAAATGATAATTAGGATGAATCATACAATGAATTGCCAAAACTAATGAGTGCAATCAAAAGACAAACCTAAGATTACGTATGGCTTAAAAAGTTTAATCAATTGAAAAGGAAAATGAGATGATCTTAAGACGATTATTTTGGGCATTTGGGCTATGTATAGAGTCCTTCAAACATTGTAGAACAATGATTAGTATCAATGGAATTTTCTTATATAGGAAATTTCCTCATAGCTTATTGATTGCTGGTAATATGGATGATGTCAATCATATACTCCTCTTACAATTTGCATGGTTGATAAGGAGTTAGGTAAGACATGGAAATGGTTCATAAAGAGTCTAATGCAATGGCTCTAAGGAGTGACAATGATTTTATCCTATGTGTCATATTAGATTGACACAAGGGTATAAAAAAAAACAATGGAAAATAAGAATATTAAAAGGCATCCCCCATTTGCACAATGGACAGTGTACATAAGAAATGTTGTCAATAACTTCAACAACAAATATAAAAATCATTATTTGAAGAGATTGGCAATTACTATAGCTTTACAAGAACAAGAAAGGAAGTTTGCATTCTATATGGAGGAGATAAGGAAAAGATATGCAATTGCTCCAAACTATTTTGCAAATATCCCCAATGAACAATGGATATGAGCGTATGATCAAGGTTTCAAATATAGTCAAATGACAACAAACCTCAGTGAGAACTACAATATAGTTTTGAAACGTGCAAGGTCATTGCTTATATAGGTCTTAATTCTAAAAATGTTCTACAACTATATGGGATATTACCAATAGAGACTAGATAAAGCACATAAAGCTATTTGAAATGGGAAAACTTATCCTAAATGTGTTACTAAAAAGATAGAAAAATGGAGAGAGGCATCTACTCCGCATCAAGTAATCACTTTCAACATGACAACTAGAACTTTTGTGGTGTAGAAAAGAGCTTACATGACTAATTATGGTAGGAAAGGTGGCCAATATCCCCAAGTTGATATATTTAAGCACACATATAACTTTAACAAGTGGTAAACCTTCAAGATACCTTACTCATATGAATTTGCAATCATAACACATGTGAAAATGGACCTATGTATATGATTGAGAGGTGGTTGTACTAGGAAAACCAGGTGACTTGCTATTGAACTACTTAACCTATTGAAGATAAGAGAACATGGACAAATGGAGAGGGTATGCCAAAAATCCTCCCAGTATACAATAAGGTTAGGAAAGAAAGAAGACCATGAATAAGCTGATAGCACATTGAGATGCATCTTAAGGAGAAACTAACAAAAAATTATTGTAGAAAATGTAGGAAGCAAGGCCACTATATAAGAACATGCATAGATCAAGGTTTATAAAAACTATAACATGTTTGATTCATTATGATATATGAATATTATGTTATACAATATACTTAAGTTTAGAAGTTTGAACTAATTTTCTAACAACATAACATATATTTACCTTTTTCTTATGTACGGATCAGGGACTAGTAGATAGATCAAAATTGACATGACAGGATACTCATAAATCTGATGTTGTATGAAGAGGAAAGGTATAAAGCATGAAACCATTGTTTGTTCTAATAACTCGTATAATTTGATCAATGCTAATGTAATTGAATTTTGTAAGAGCATAATCTAGTTAAATGTTGTTGAAAAGAGACATCATTAAAGAATCATAAGGAGATGCGTGACGTATATGATGAGAGAATAGATACGTATTTATATTAGTCTTGATTCTATGGTGTGACATACCGTTTATATAGCTAAATTGGGGGTTGACTACCACTTTAGCAAAGAGATGGAGACTAAAAACCTTTACATTAGACATGATGAATGAGGAGGTTAGGTTAACGCTACAAGATATTGCTATACAAGTTAGTTTGCCCATTAATGTGCAACCAGTTACAAGTACTACTACACATGATTGGCCTATACTATGTAAGCACTTGTTGGGAGCTAAGCCAAATGCAAATCAGACTGTTGGATAGAGAGTCAGGATGTCTTGGCTCAAGAGTCTTCTATTGAGGCATCTACTAATAGTGGTAGACAATATTGTGATCTAGTGTCATGTGAAGATCTATGTATTGCATTTGATAGGTGGTTTCCTATTTGCAAATACATCTTACAACTACATATACCTTATGTTCTTACCATTATTAGAGAATTTCCATCTACACATAGATATAGTTAGGGATCAACTTGCCTAACATGGTTTTATCGATACTTATGTTAAGTTACAAAGGATGGGATAGTATAGATGGGTAGTACAATAGTATTATTAAAGGTATGGACATAAGATAAATTCTCTCAGTTAGAGCCATAGAGGAGACACATATGTCCAATTTGCTCCGAGCTACTAACATACCAATGGGATGATACATAAACATCAAAGAATCCTATGCATGCCTTATCCTAGTATCGAGAAGCTTTGCACTGCTAGACCCCTGCAAAGGTACAATACACTTATTACTTGTATTACTTAAATTGTTTAATCTACGATTAACATACTGAAATATATTTATCTTTCATAGATTTGCCAAATGCCTTTTACCTCGAGATACTATACTCACTACTTGATATATGTTAGGAGGGGAGAGATATATGACTGGCTTGTGTCCTCATGAATTGTTTCCATATTGTGGAGATGCACTAGTCAAATAGAGTCATGAGGTAGTTCAGGGGAGTACAACAAATCTTAGAAAACTACAACACAGATTTAAATAACATATATAAGATGGATCTTTAGAGAAAGTTAGAAGAAGACTAGGCTAGAAAGAGCACTAGATGCATTACCTAAGGGCTAAATAAGTAGTAGAGATTAGTCTAGATTATGCATGATGATACTCTATTCGGTATGGTCTTAGTTGACTACTTTAACTGGTATTAAAAAGTGATACGAAGATATATCAATTGATTAGGAGAACTCATGGTTACATTAGTAAGTTCTCTATTCTAAACCATTAAATATATCTTAAAATTCATATTGTATTAATGAAAACTAACTCAATTATTTTATGACAATACAATTAGACACATTCACACAAATAGAGGATACTACAAATATTTTGGAGATCTACACTTTAGTTGCTGTAGGTAGACATGCATTAGAGGGATATGGAGGTGTCAGGTTGGGTAATCTAATTTAAGAGGAGTAGTAGCCCATGGGTCATATGACTAGAGAGAGAGGAAAAAGATGTGGCCAAGGATGAGGATAAGGTTAAGCTCGAAATCAGCAACTATAGTTACTAGACAGATCTCTTAGTCCACTAGTAGATGTAGACATAAATGTTCCTATTGATGATGTTGTGGATCTTTTTACTACTGATCCTCTTACAGTTGATCCTCCTATAGCAAATCCATTAATAGATGGATTAGCAGATCGTACTATACATGATACCCCATCATTTGAGTTGCTTACACTAAATATACCTATATCCTCATCATTTGTTGTCACTCCACCTACTTTCATGAGATTAATACATTCAACACCATTGCATATAGAAGAGGCAATCACATAAGTACTTCTTAAGTAATATAATGTTTGTTTTCCAAACTAATTCTAATTTATATAATGTTTGGATATTAATTCGATTCAATAATATATCGCAAGTCAAACCTTGATAAATCTCATTAGATGTCTAAAGATCAATAGATACATCACAAGTTGAAGATAGTGTGAGAAAATACAAAAGAAGACATAAATAAATGTAGCATAGATAAGTTTGCATAGGATTAGATAGAAATTTGAATTGTACATGATCAAAAACATTTGTACAATGTACACTTGTTACTCATAACTAATGATATATATATTTCTCATCATATTTTATTTTCATTGGTTATATATTAACATTGTTATGATTAATTAATTGAATTCATATAATAAACAAATTTATAATATTTAATGATTAATGAGGATGAGAAATTCAATTGAACCTCTATAAAGTAAAATATTATAGTTGGAGCTCTTTCGAGTTATAAAATGAATTTCATATAGATTTCTTAGCTAACCATATGTGAATAAAGTTGAAAAATTATCTAGGTAGGATAGAATATAAATCACATGTTAAAATTGTGAAAGTAGTAAACCAATGTTAAAGTTGTATATGAAAAATACAATATTAGTACAATTATATGTATGTTGCATCTTGAAAATATGATATTAATACAATAGTACTAGTGTCGTATCTTTAAGATGCGACATACATATAATTGCTTATATCACTAGTTGTTGAATCTTAAGAATATAATGTTTTTCTTTTTTAATTTTGATGATAAATAAGCAAATTTCTCTTTGTAGGTGATGGCGACACTTTCCTTTATTATGGGAGAGAATAAAAAACCGTTTCATGTGAATTTTACCCTCTATTTAAGATAATTCTATGGTTTTGTCCCCTATTTCAATGGAACTAATCCATCCCTCCATCTCACTATTGATTTATATTCCTCTAAATATGTAAGCCAAGTGGTTTGTTATGGTTTTATTTCCTTTTTTTTTCCTTACCAATCATTGTCTTTACAATTTTGAAGAGGAGGAATGAAAAATGGTCTATCTTATCGGGAGAATAAAATATAAGTATTCTCTATTTTTTCCATTTAAGGCATATGTTTATATTATTTTTTCTTTTATTTTAGAACTAACTTTTTAAAAAAGAGTCAAAATGGGATCTTTGTTACTTTACATATGAAATCTCACTAAAAGTTTGATCTTGAAATATATAAAAAAAAAAAAGCTAAAAAATAAAAAACATAGATCCTAAAATAAAATAAAGGTGAAGATGTAGGTCTTGAAATGAAAGAGTATGAAAAAATTAAGTGCTTCTATTTTTTTTAATTTTTATTTCAAGACCTATGCTTTTACTTTTATTTTTATCATTTTTGGACCCAACTATTAAGAAGAGTGAAAAATTAAAAACTGTTTAACCTGGTTTTGAAAGCTTAGGTCTTAGAAATGAAAAATTTGAAAATATAAGTTTTGAAATAAAAAAAATAATGGAAAAAAAAAACTTAAGTCATTTGTAGTGTATTCTATGCATGTTTAAATGTCACCAGAGAAGAGAAGAAAAGGTATAAAATATTATAACATGAATGTAGCATTAAAGTTTTTTCAAATAAGATATTGTGCTAATGAGTAATATTCATAGTATATTAATATATAAGAACAAGCAATATATAGGTTTAAAGAGATAGAACCAAGGATAAAAGCTCAAATTGCTCAATTTAAAAATATTATTAAAAGCCCTATGTGTTATAAAAATAATAATTTAATTACAAAATCATATTTACTCCTAAACAAAGCAAAGTTAGAATCAACCCAAAAACATATTAATATTGTCGTAATGACATAACAAAAGTTTGTTTGTAATCATGTCTTTCTTAGAAAATAATATTAATGGACAATCTTATTTATTGAATTGAAGAAATACAATTAGACAAGATAAGAGTAGTTAGTAGTTGTATTCATAGAATAATAGAAGAAATATAGTCAAATTTAAAAGAGCTTAATAGGTTAGAAACAAAAGAAGGTGAAGAAACCATACACATTCCAAGTTTCATAGCCAAGGATAGGTTTTACCATTTATTGTTAATAGCATTTAGGCAACATCTTAAAAACTTAGAAAGTGATCATCCAGCTTCATTAGGAAATAGTCTTGATCATCTACGTAGCTTTAATCATTAAATATTTAGAATATTTGTATATAGAAGAAAGTTCCTCATTTGATGAAAGGCTTCCTATTGAATTTGAAGACTATAAATTAGACTTAAACTAAATAGGCTTTGCAAACGAGTCATTGATCCCAAATACATAAAAATTGAGAAGATAAAGAAGTTAAGAGTGGTTAGACCTAGAAATTTATAATCCAAATAGAAAAACAAAAGAGACAGGACAATTTAAACATACTTGTTATTTTCAATAAGCTGAGCACCAGCTACATAGTAGTCATAAACAATTAAACAATCTTACAGATCTATAAATAACCCTAATTATTCATTAGCCGAACAAGAAACTCTAATCATTGGAAAACTATTTAAGGATGTTTGATAGACAAGAATAATATATTATAAGAGATAAGAGAGAATAAAATATTTATTAGAGAACAAAATAACATGATCATAAAAAAACTAAATCCAATTTTTCTTGCTTTTTGCACCTATATTATGTTTTACTCTTTTATATATTTTGTAAACCTATGTTGTACTTAGTTTAGATATGTTAATAAGTTGTTATGAATGGGCATTTTGAATGCATGCATGGAAAAAAAAAAAAAAGACTCCAAAACTCTTTCCTCATTTTTTTTTTCTTTAACTCTAACATTTTTTACTTTTTTTTTCCCTCTAGATGCACCTTCCATGCCTATTTTTAATGTTCAATCAAATAAAAGTATATAAAACGTTAAAAACCAAACATAAGAAAGTATATATAGGGATAAGCAGGTACAAGATGGGTAAGGTATAAGGCTCTATCTATACCTTATCCTATAAGTGTTAGTCTCTAAACTTTTCTACCCATACCTGTATCTTACCTTATAGTACCTTAGAACCACCCTATACCCTATAGATTTTATATGATATAGGGTACCTTATCCAACCTATAGATCGCCTTTACTCTAAAATTATTTAGTGTTATTTTAACTTTTAACTTTTATAATTTCTACTTTAAGTAAACATTATATGATTTTTACTCCATGGATTGCACTATAGGGTTTTTTATTTTAGTTTAATGTATTTTTATGTACAAAATTAAAAACACGTAGTCTGCTTACTTTTATCACTATGAAAAATATTGCAATCTTGGCAAATTTTACATGAAAATTAAAAATGCATAGTCAACCTAGAAACTGCTTTTACATATGTCACCATAAAGATTCATAAATACTTGGTAAATTTCACCAGAAAAGATTGTACAAAACTACGAATGACATGAGAAAGATCATGTTTTAATATCCTAGAGGAAATGACATCCACAATCTTAAAATACTCCATTGCTTGTCTTCTGTTCATGCTTGGGAAGATTGGATTGATGGTATCCAAATGTTAGACCAATTGTAAAAGTCACAAAGGATGTGCAGTGCATATCAACTTCTGACATTGCATATAACTTGAGCATATAAATATAAATATTAGCAAGAAAGATACATAATGTCCATAACGTACAACAATGATAATCATACTTCCATTGCTCACAAAAATAATAATAATAATAATAATAATAATCATGATCATCATCATACCAATACGTGATCATTTTCATTTTCAAAATATTACGTATGTAGTTATTTGATTAGTATCCTAAATATAATTTAACACTTCATGGAAAGTAAAGATACAATGACCACATTAGATATATGGCTAATAAATCATTATCCTTAACTTCCAATAGTGAGAAAAATATGAAGAGATATTTTGATCTTAGCTTCAAAATGCAACTTATCCTTTCCCTTCAATAAATATCTACAATATCTTCATCGATGGAACTTGTCTCTACAAGATAAAGAAAACATTTGTAAAAGAAGTTAATAGTATAAAATATTTAAAAAAATTGAAATGAATTTGAATAGTTGAGGTATGAAAAAAAAAATAAAAAAGAGGAAAATAAATATAAAAAGCTTACCTATTTCATATTTTTTAGCATTTTCCAAATATTCTTCTACGAAAATTGGCTTTAAACTATTTCTCAACCAATTTTGCGTAGAAACCAAGCACTAAATAACTCTTGGCATCAAAGAGCTACATAATTGATCAAGAACACAACCAAAAGCAATAAATGCAAACTCTGATGCGATAGTAGACACTGAAATAGCAAAAATATCCATCGCATTTGAGAAAGAATTTTAAAATTTGAACTGCTAGCTTTCCACCAAGCTAAAATGTCAAAATCATCAATATTCTTTTTACGTGGTTACTCTAAATATTGATGCAACTCAGACTTATATACATCATTTTCCTCAACTTCCGTAATTTTTTCAAAACCATCTTTGATTTTTCTAGGGGGATCATCCAAAACATGAAAATCATCATCAATAATAAATTGATTCTCCTCTATTTCCATATCATACGAGATTTGAGAACTTTGATCCAGAGCATACTTAGGAGCATCTTCATAAAACTTAAATAGTCAAATAATCACATTTTTCATGTTCTTAAGCATTGCATCAACTTTTTCATGATCACCCTTAATTTCTTTATAACAATATTTCATAAACCTTAATTTAAGTCTGGGATCTAACACAACAGCAACCAAAACTATCAAATTTGTTTTATCAACACTTCCATAATATTTGAAGAACTTTTCTCTCATTTTCCTTGTCATTGATTGTAGAGAAAGATCTAGATCATTCTCGTACTCATTTAGAGATGTCAAACTACTAATAACTTCATAAAAGTAGGAGTTAAATGTAACATATAATGATCTCGATACCCTTTTTGAATCAAGATACTAGCATTTTCCCAATCAACAAACAAGGGGACATAATTATGAAGCTCAATAAAAAATGATAGGTCCTCATCTTCTAGTCTTTGGAAAGCTTTCTTGAACTTAAGGGCTATTTCTAACATAAGGTAGGTAGAGTTCCATTTTGTAGAAATATCTAAACTTACGGATCCCTTATAAGTAATCCTTTCATGCTTAATATACAATTGAAATTGTTGAGCTCTAGTAGGTGAACTTCTCACATATCTTACAACACTTCTAATTTGATCTATAGAATCCTGAATTTCAATTAACCCATCCTTCACAATCAAATTCAATATATGAGCAACACATCTCATTTGAAAGAGATCCCCATTCAAAATGAGCAAACCATCATGTTTATACCTTTCTTTGAGGTACTTTAAAGTAGTATCATTTGAAGAAGCGTTATGAATAGTAATAGTAGAAATTTTATCTTCTAATCCCAATTCATGTATGCATTTTTTAATCATCTTTCCAATATCCTTATCCTTATGACTAGACATGACAACAAAATTGATGATCCTTTGATGTAATGTTCATGAATCATCAACAAAATGTGTAGTAAGACATATATAGCTAAGGTTCTGTATGGAACTCCAAATGTCAATTATGAAAGCAATACTAGATTTTAAAGATCTAAACCTCTCCATCAATTTGGACTTCTATGAACATAAAGCTTTATGCAATCCTTAGCTATTGTTAAATGTGATGCATGTTTAAACATTGGTTTTACTACACACATGAAATCTCTAAACCCTTCATGCTTCACAAAAGAGAATGGTTATTCATTAGTAATAACCATTTGAGTAAGCATACATCTACAGTATTTTTTGTCAAATTTCCAAGGCAAAAGATTGTCACTAATAGTTGCATCTTCTCTTATATTTTTAAATGATGTAAGGAGTTTTTTCCTTTTATCTTTATTCTTAGGATTCTTAGGACACGATTTCAAATCCTTCAACATAGAAGAAGTACCCCATTCAACATTATATAACAACTTGCTCCTACAAAAATTGCACTATGTCTTAACAATTTTCATCTTTTGATCATGCATAATAATAATAATCTTGGTAAAATGTTCCTAAGTAGGTGAATTTTTTTTTTCTTCTGATGTTCCTAGGATGTAGAATCACTATTTGTAAGTGCAAGTGCCTTACTTGAATTTGGAGTATTATTTGTCTCCCCTTTACTTTCCATTTTTCCCTAAAGAGCATAAAAATACAAGAAAATAAAAATTACAGGGTCAAAAGTCTATATAGGTTGGATTTCACTAAAACATAATAGTAGCAAAAAGGTAAACTAGAAGAGCAACATAAGTTATTATTATGATATGTTTATCAAATATATTTTTTGGATTTCAACCTACGTGAATATATTGTCTTTAGCCAAAAAAAATTGTGAGAACATTTATTGAAAAAGTGTCACAAATTCTAGGTTCCACTTTAGCTTTTTTGGTTCATATGGATCACTTTGAAATAATGTTTTTAGGTACACAAATAATATAATCCTAGTTCCCACTTTCTATCAATGATGAATAGTATTCACACACTAGAATAATATGTCAATTTCCTAATGTGGTTGCCTTTGTTTTCATATTTGCATAATACATACATATAGTTGAAATGAAATGTTAAGGCTTGTTTACTATACATCCACTGAATATGCTTGAGCATGTTGGATTTTCTCATGTACTTAGTCTGTTATTGTTATTCTAGTAACAATTTTGTTTCACCCTAAATAAAAAAATCTAGGGAGTTGTCACAATGTCGTATTTAAAGATATGAGTAACACATAAGTAGTAAGGAAATAAGAAGAACGAATATTTACACAAATGTGTAACACACAAGCATAAATTGTCCTTAAAATAGACTTATTTAACTAAGAAGCCTACAACTACTTGTTTGTCTAGAATCTATGTAAAATATGAACTATTTCTACTTGCCAATGTTGAAAAATCTGCACAAAGGTTTTGTGGATTTCTTACTGACTTGATAAAATCCTCATCAGTAGAGATAATATTCATTTTAAACTTGTTGGGAGGGATACTGCTTGTGCTCTTAGCTCATCTACAATTTTTCAATGCTATTTCTACAATGAATGAAGTATATTTGAATGAAATCAATTAGCCTATGCATGAATAAAATTTCTTTATTGATCAATTCTTATGATTGAAAAATGAGTCAGATTGAACTATTGATTCCTTGATAGCCACATCAACCCATCGAACATTATGTCTAATTGCAAGATACTAAGACTTTATAGGGCCATGACTTCCATAAAGATAGTATTCAAGAATAATTTTCCTGTCTTTTAACTAAACAAGCAAAAACTACACAAAAAGAGAGAGGGGTGGGGGGGTATATAGTGAAAGAAAGACAAACCAATTTCTTCTAAGCAGGAGAAGCAGGAAATCAACCAAAAGTCATATTACGATTGTCATCTATTAACACACAATAGTTTTTAGATTTAGACATCAAGTAAGAAAAACATAAACCATAAGAATGTACTTATAATAGCAACATATATATCTCACCATTCAAAAAATTGCATGTAAATTACCCAAAATGCAGAACATAATGAATAAGGAAACTTAAAGGTGAAATTACCTTAGAAAGAAAAGAAAAGTTTTTGAATTGAAACTTAAAATAGACCTTGAAGTTTTTGAATTGAAACTTGAAATAAATCTTGAAAATGGGAGGAGGAGGGTTCTGTTATGGCTAAAGAAGGAAAGGAAAAAAAAAAAATAGCATGCACAGTAACATGTATTGTGTAATGTACATTTAGGGTTTTAGTAGGCTAGCTTTTCTTATTCTTTTTTTAGGAAGAAAAAATATAACAAAATTTATTTATTTATTTATTAATATTGTTATATCAAATGGTAGGTATAGGATATCCTAGAGCTTGTATCATGTATACTTTAAAGTATAAGGGTATAAGTTATAGGGTGGGTACCGGATACCCTATGCTAATACTTGTACCTTACCCTATAAGAGTAGGTTTCGAGAAATTAGTATTCGAAACCTATCCTATGACCCCCAATACCTACTTGGAACCTATCTAATTGAATAAGGTCTAATTGGATATCTTGTATAATAGGGTTACTTGCTTCCCCCTAAGTGTAGATGAAAAATGTAAGAAAACACAAATGTTATCTACAAACAAACAATTAATTTTTTTTTATTATTATATATCCTTTTCCAGCTACTGAAAATACTATTAATTGATAGATATAATCTCACATCGTCTAACTCTCATGCCTCCTTTCCTAAGTTGTTTTATGTTTAGAGGTAGGGGTTATAAATTAAGATATCTTGAAACATTATAGAACCAAGAATACTACAACCTACTACGTATCTCTATTATCTACTGACACGTTAGGTGAAAACAATGCTAAAATCTAAAAAATTATCAATCAAAATCTCCAAACAATTGTAATATAATTTAATTCCTCAAATAAAACAAAAATCACTTCTAAATAAGTTTTATAAAATCCAGAATAATAGTTTACTTATTACAAAACATACTTTAGCTATCTTAACTCAAAATTATTTATGCATTGGAATTGCTAATCGCCACTCCCAAAATTGTAATCCAACTGATCTTATCCAAAATTGATAAATCTTGAAAATTTTACTTTAAGTACTTGCGCTTAAAAAATTAATAATGAGATGAGTTAACGTTTAGTACAAAATACAACAAATACATAGGCATCATGTACACCACCAACAAATCAAATGCATAATCATAAAACCAATTCAAGAAACACCATTTATTACTTTAATTATTAGTCGACAAATTATACAATCTTGGTGTCCTAGCACTTAGTGTTTACAAGTGAAGTTTGTTTTGGTGTGTGGACACCTGTAAAACAAGAAAACGACTACGGAAGGCACCAAAGGGTGCTCTAACGTAGTCACTCTGATACTTAAGTCAACCCCCTCTTGTCATATATGTGTATAATTATCTAGTGATTATGAGAATGAAGGAGCAGGTCCCCTACTTAAGGGTCTTACCTCCTATTTATGGTAGGTGATTAGGTATGTATATACGGATGGCCTTAGGAGTCGAGCTCAAGTCTTGATATGATCAATTTAGGCCTTTAGCCCATTTACTATAAATGCTATCAACATTTGCCTCCTACTCTCTTTGATGACAAAGTCGATAAAGAGAGTATTTAGGGAGGTTGATTTTGTGAGATCTTTGCAAAAATTTGCAATTTAGGGCTTGAAAAGGCTAAGACACTTAAAGGAGCAAAGGCTTGAAATGGCAAAGGGCGAGAGAAGCTAGAGCATTTGTAAATATTGGTATGCCTTAAAAATGGAGGCTTAAAGAGGCTAGAAGGCCTTAAGAGGTTGGAGCGTAAAGTAGCTTGAGTGCTTAAAGAGGTCGATGTACTTAAAAAGGCTAGGGCCTAATGAGGCTAAAGTGCCCGAAGACAAGAAGGTCTATGAAGGCTAGAGAGCTAAAGAGGTAGAGGCCTGATGAGGCTGGAGCACCTAAAGAGGCTAGGAAAACATGTAGGTCATTTGGATTAGGTATGACCTATGCTAAGTAGAGCTGTAAAATAGGCTAATTGGCCTCTAGTCCATTAAAGTATAGGACTTTAGCTTACTTACTTGTCATCCATACCAATGTTAGACATGGAATATTTTACCCATCATAGCTAAATGGCTTTGGGTTTTCAAGAAGCTTACCGTCTATCTATTAGATCAGGCAATTAAGTTTATACTAATGCATTATCCATTATGTGTAAGACTTAGAGCTGTTAAGGAGTATTTCGTTAGCAAATTATGTCTACATGGGCTCAAAATGGAAAGAGTTTATTTAGCCTCAATTTTTTTTTAAGTTATCGTATTCATGCCAATGAGAGGTTGAATGAACTTGATAAGAGTTAAATAAATTTTCACAAATGCTCGAATATAACTTAGTGTAAGAACCAAGAATTAAACATGAATATTAATAACAGATTAGCATGAGTATAATTTGGAGTACATATATTGGAAAGCAAATAGTGAATTAATAAAAAATAAGGGCGACGAAGTGTTTGCTCATCTTCCATCAATCAAGAGTCAACGTGTATGTAGCTACTCAGAATTGAATAGGTATCATTATCACCTCATATTAGCTCATCAAACTTGATGTTAGTAGCTTATGCATCAAATGGATTTCAACATCAGGTAACTTGGCTTGCTTACATAACTGTGGTTCTACAATTTTCATACACTTAGCTCAACCATGAGAATGTGAAAAACCCGAGCATCATCACAATTTACAGTGTTCATCAAGATGTACTCTAACCCATACATATGTACTTAGATTTCATCATAGTAGGAGGTTAGCTATGGTCATTCGGCCACAACATGAGCGACTCAGATTGGCACTTGGCTATCCTTCAAATCGTTTGATGAAGGTTGATTGCTTGGAAAAAGAAAGAGGAGTTATGATATTATATTAGCTTGTTACTAAGCTCAATGCACTTGTAAGCTCATTTAGGGGCTTAGAAGTTTCAACTTAATCTCGTCTTAGCAAGTGGAGTTAAAACTTCTCAACAAATAAGGGGTCTTCATGAAGGAGATCAATTTGGCTTCATTTTCCACCATGGTAGCTCAACACTGATGTCACAACATAGCTTGGTCCTCAACCTAAGCATTGAATTGCTTGGCATAAATTGGAGTTTGATGAGAGATGGAACTAAGCATTTTGAACTCAACAGAATGTAGGGCTTGGCATGTAAATCTCTTAACCATGGACTATCGAGATATTTCGAATGAAGGATTGGATTGACTAATCATACTAGATTTTTAATAGTGTTGCTTTCAACTTGGTTTGGAATTTGAATTACATAGATTCTCTTTCCATCCATTTCTATTGCTCGTCCACATTGAAGATCAAATTGACCTTACGTACAAGGGCGTCTAAGCTTGATTGCTGTAGTGAGGAGTACAGCAATAGGAGCTTCTCAGCTTTTGCTATAAGCTTAGTTGTATACAACCTGTTATGTATCAAGAGCTCAGATGCATAACTCAACATGGAGGTGGTCATTTCTTGGCATGGAGCTTAACGACATAACATTGCTCGACTTTCATATTATAGCTTAGCATTATAGCTTAGTAGCTGCTGCTTATGACACTAAACTTTTGGATCTTAATGTCAAACTTGGTATAGCAGAGCTCGATTCAATAACTTCCATGGTAGCTATGGTTCCACTTATAGAATTGAAGCTCGACACACTTGGAGTAACTTAGCATCTTTAGGGTTTTTTCAGCTCACTTAGAGTAACTCAACATCCTTAGGGTTGCTTAGTATACTTTGTAGCTTTGCATTTTGTAGTTGATCGACAGACACAACTTGGCATGGAGATGGGCCATTGCTCATGCTTTAATTTTGTTTCTCATGGCTGTCTGCTATCACTTGAGCCAGCATCAATTTCACTTGAAGCATTAAAACTTTGAGCTTAAACTTATACGACTGTTCATCAATCTTGTTGCCAATCACATTTGATCAGTGCTCATTCTTAGAGAATTATGGTTGGCTAAAGATTCTTGGCTATTTGACACGAGACTTGAAGATAATGCATTGCTTAGTGGGACATTAAGGTCAGTAAGTAAAGCTACTATTTACACCTGCTACAGCTTGCATTTGTTACATTATTGTTTGAATTTAGTTCCACCCAGCCTTTGTTGCTGTAAATGCTTGTATTAGTTTTGGTTAGAGCGTTTGGAGTTATTTGAAGAGCATGAAGCTTAGTATGGAATATTTGTGAAGAGCTAGGATGTGGAAGCTTAGTTAAAAAGAAGGGTAGCTTTACTATGGTTAGGTACAACAAATGCCCTTACTCGGTAATACAACATGTACACTTTGTGTGCTATTCACGTGCACTTAGAGCTGCTGTTGTGGTTAGAAAGCTTCAAGTTACTGCTATCGTTCTGACCATCTCAACTTAATGTGCTTAGTATGGCTATGCTGTAATGAACAGTAGCTCAACTTATGTTCCAAGCGAGTGCTCGGATTTGTTATTAAGGAGAGCAATTTGAGCATGCTTTCAAGTAGTATGGTAGCTGAACAACTTGACTTCAAAGTACAAATGATATAGTTTGGTTCGGTGCTCTATGATTGAATAGTTTGGCATAGCTTTGACTTGGCTTGGTCTTCTTTGTTTACTCTTTTTGCAGATTAGAGAGTTCCAATTCACTTCCTTATGGTAGCACACATCACTTAGTACAAGCCTTGATTGCTTAGTTGCCATTCATGACAGTTTGGCTATGTTGTGTAGCTTGTGAAACAGTCACTTGGCCATGATTCAATTGAGAAGCTCGGCTTGTTTGCTATTACAAAACTTGGTGAATAGGGAAGCTGCATTGACTGCTGAATTTTAAGTATGTTGATCAAGACATCTCCTAACATAGGAATGTAAACAAAGGAGATATCGATGAAAAAAGGGAAGAGCAAAAATTCGACAAATTGCTAAAAACTGTAGGGATGAATTGCTTGATTCCCATAGATGATGCCAATCGTTGACAAGTGACTTTCGTTCCGGTGCATGGACACCTGCAAAATAAGAAAACGACTACGAAGGGCGCTAGAGGGTACTCCAGCATTGCCGCTCCTACGTAGGTGCTCTAACATTGCCACTTTAATGCCTAAGTTAGCCTTCTTATCGTATATGAGTATAATTGTTCAATGATTGTAAGAATGAGAGAATGAAAGAGAAGGTCTCCTACCTAAGGGTCTTACCTCCTATTTATAGTAGGTGATTGAGTATATATATACAAATGACCATAGGAGTCAGGCTTAAGTCTCGATATGATCAATTTAGGCCTTTGGCTCATTTACTAAAAATGCTATCAACACTTAAGGTAACTCATGACCCCTAACAAGCAATATATATAAACGTACATACATAATAGTATTGGTGTATATCCTACCCATAACCTAAGTAACCCTTCTTAGAATTTAACTAAATCATCTCAATATTGAACCCACATTAGGCAAGTCACATACGATCACTAGGTGTCTTAGCAACCCTCTTAGACCCTACTAAGTCAAGGTTGAATTGGGACAATCATAAACACCATAAAATTCATTGAGTCCAAGTTTAAATTAATTTCTGTTAAACAACTATTCTAAACAAGCACAATAAGCAAATACGTATCCCATACTCAAGTCCCAAGAACAATTAGTAATATCTATATCCAAAGTCCTTCTAAAATCCATACCTGATGTAAAATGTAAAGACAACAACTTTTAGAATCTATTTCCATGTTTTCTTATCTTAGCTAGATTTTTTCATTTATCTTTCTAAAATCTTGAGTATATGTTTTGGCATAGATTAAGGTTTTAAAACTATCTTGAACCTTTAAACAAATTTAGAATAAGTTAGACTATGGTGTAGGAGGATAAAGAACAAGAAATAGGAGGAAAAGGAATGATAAAGGTTCACTCCCAAGGAACATGGTTGTGAACCTTGCTGTGTTTTTTCTACTTTATAAAACCACATGTACATGGGCTAGATCACGACCATAGACCTTGGCCATAATCCTCTCGACCACAACTTTTTCAATTTACATGCTTAAAATTCACCTCAACACATCCAAAAGAATTACCATCAAGACCATTGCTAGGATTCAAGTCAACATATATGTCATGATTTACTAAAGTGAAAAGCTCACTATAAGGCTTGACTTTAATAGTTTTCGACATTGATGTAGATCAACTAGGTTTAACCTTATGCCATTCACGTCAACAAGCTGCCATCATCATGCTTCACTTTTCACAATCTTACTCACACTTGCTTCTATCATGAATCATAAATTTTTTGGTTCTATCCCAGTGTTTCGATTGGAATTGCTATTGTAACAAACCATGTATTTGGTGAATTTCATAAGGGTATTGTGTCGAAGAATTTCCTTTTATTTTTAGCTCACATAAGCTACCATAACAATAAATCTAAAAATACATTTTGGAGGGTAACAAGCAATTCATGATTTTTCTTTTTTTTTTTAAGTACTTAATTTATTATTTTTATCATATTATTTAACTAAATATATTTAAGAATATTATTTTATTAGATAATTAAAGGGTGGATGGAATTTTACGGACCTTTTTAGTTAACAAAGAAAATATCAAAGATTTAAAAAGAAGAGTAGACAAACTTAACCAATTAAATTTATTCATTTTTTCCTTATCTTTACGATAATTCTAATGTAGTTATTGCTTAAACAATAGAAAAAAGATTTTATAGTACTAATACGCTACATGGATTAATGAGTAGTATGCAAATATCAATAATAATTCTAATATAGTTTATGCTTGTGTCTGAAGATTGGTTTGTCACTTCAATTAATGAACATAATATCTACTTAGCCAATAACTAAATTGATTATGCATTTCATTTCATTACATTATTTATAAACCAATTACCACCTTATGTGGAAAGTAGGAATGAGCTTATAGAAGTAGGAGCTCTTAAAGGAATTATTTTTTAGCACACTATAGCGTCATATTTATTGAGTCACTATCCTAGCCTACGAGCTTATTAAGCACCTGGAGAGGCTAACTAACTAAGGGTCGTGTCATGAGACTTTCACCTCGGGCGTGTGTGTAGACTGTGGGGCCATGATACCGTTAGACTTGGGATTTTTTTTGGTTTTGGAAAAAGTGTATTATTTTGCAAAGTATTAAATATACAAGTATATGTATATGTATGCACATTTGTGCACTAGTTAGATGAAAACCCAAATGCTAGAAGCTAGTTAATGGTTTGTGTCCGTTAATAATAATCTTCAATCTTTACTACAAAGAGCATAATTATAAGCTACATACAGTTCCTAGGTCATTGCATGTATTTGTTCGGCATATTGCTTATCTTATGCATTCATATGCTTGTTAATTATTATTACTTGAAAGCATGGTAGGAAGGATAGCTCACTAAGTGTAAACTTATACCTTCAAAATTTTTGTTGATGCAAGGACATCTTTTTGTTGAGCTGAGCCATGATATGCTTGAGGCCAGTGATAAAACCTTGAGAGGTTTTGTGGGAAGGCTTGAGCGATGGAGCAGACCTAGAATAGTCATTTAGATCCTAATATTTCCTTTTGGGAAACATGTACACTATGTTATTTTAGTAGCTTTTGAGACTACTTCTTGTTAAACTTAACTGTGCTTTGGAGGAGTTAGTATCCCATTAGAATTAATCATGATTATGCTATATCAGTAAATGGTATGATTAATTATTCTATGATGGTATCACTTGTCTAAATGATCTAGTGTAATTAGAAGTAGAAGTAGCCTTGTACATTGTATTGAAGAGCAACGATTAATAAGGAGGTCAATCTTAGACTTTTATGCGATGTATAGTGATCTACCACACTAAGGGGATTAAGAGAGTTGTGTTAACTATACTTTCCATGTTTCATGTGTGATAAAAGTAATCCACTGTCCTAGGTCCATGGTAGTAGGTCAAAGATCGGGATTTTATAAGGAAGTGGCTTAATTGGATGAAAGGAAGTGTCATTTTATACAATTTTCAAAGTCAAAGCATGGAATGTTGGTGAGATGTGTGGGTGGATGGTAATTGTAGAAGGAATTAGGGAGATATTTCCAACTTTAAGTCTTGACTAAGTAAAGTGCTATAGTAAGAAATGACCATGTAGGATTTAGGTAGCTAAACATAGGTATAGACTGGGTTAGATTTAACAAATTAAACTACCTCTTTGAGTGTTTTACACTTACATTATATAAAATACACTAAAAAAATATATATTGTTTATTGTATTATGGTGTACATAAGAAAAAAATTTATACATGTACAAATAAGATTACTTATTCGTATATATACATATTTATGTGGCACAAGGTATTAAGTTTAGGGATAAATTTGTAATTTTATTAATTTAATACTTTAATCAACTTAATTAATTTAATTGATATTATATGGTATATTGTACCACTTTAATGTGCATGAAAAAAATTTATATATATATATATCGTATATCATATAATATGATTGTACAAAGAAAATTATATGTGGTATATAATATATATATATATATATATATATTATAGGGGCAAAAATTGTAATTTTTATTAATTTAGTACTTTAATGGACTTGAATTTAATTAGTCTCTATTATCGAATATATTGTATATTTTAACTCACATAACAATTACAAGTACATATATATGTGTATGGCACAATATATATTGTTTAAGGGTAATATTATGAATTTTGCTAATTTATTACTTTGATTGGCTTAATTTAAATCAATTGACATTATAAGGTCTATTGTATGTCCTTATCTTACATGAACAAAATAATATACACACATACATACATAAGTATGGCGCAACTTATATGTACGTGAGGTTATTTTATACTTTATCTTAGATTAGCTTAATTTAATTAGTTAATATTATTTATGAACATCTCCCATCATTTATACTCAATTACATAATTAAAATTATATTATACCTATATATATATATATATATATACATACATACAGGTGTAACTTCCATACATGTAAGGATAAAATAGTAATTTCATTAATTTATTACTCTAATTGACTTAATTTAGCTAAATGTTATTATTTAGGAATATCTTTGATCATTGCTTATTGAACTTGTTGATAGTCAATTTTCGCTCATCTAACACTTATGCATTTGGCCACCGATATATCGAGTAATCGACTCTCTATTGAATAGAATAAGCATTCCTAGTTTGAATTCAAGTCTATGGCATGAACAGTTATCATAAGCACGGTTGTATCACATAACCGCCTATTATCCCTACATATTAGGAAAGATGTCAAGTTAAGAAGCTTCTAGGTGTCTTAACAGTTATCCCAATGACTATCTTAAATACTACAACCATCTATAAATACTAAAAAAAAAAAAAAAAATTGTAAGAACTCTCTCATACATTTTACTCACATACTTTTTATACTAAGTCACCCTACTAACTTAGGCATCGGAGTGGCCGCACGGGATTAGCCCCGGCACCAAGCATTTCATTCTCTTTTACAAGATTCTTCCTCACCTAAAAATTCACCAACAACATTTGGCACCATCTGTTTTTCTCTACATACGACCATATGGCTAGAACTAGGATGACCAAAAGTATATGTGCTGATACTTCCTCCCAATACCTTAAAGGGGGGAGACAACATGCTAATGAGCAATGACTAGCTCGACTCAAGCAACATTGTCTCGATTTAGCCAAAGAAAATTCTAAGTTAAATAAAAAACACGAACAAATCCTTGACCTTCTTCATAAAAGTATTAATCCAAATCAGAACAAAGAGCATCGCGATCATGATGCCAACAGTACCGATAATTCCATTTATTCACCTAAATTGCCAAAAAAGCAAGCCGAGGTTACGGTGAAACCTTTAGCTCCTGCTTTTAAGAATGTTGATAAGGTAAGCAACTACAGAACATGCATCATGTAGGACCCTTACATGTCAACACCCCCTATTACAGCGACCAAGCAATTCCAAATCAAGAAAAGTCCTTTCATCCTAGAGATTTTGAAAGAAGTGATACCTCAGCACATTAAGCTACCCTAGTTCGAAACATATGATGGGATGAAGGACCTTGAAAACCACATAGAGTATTACTGTACATTGGCCAAGTTGCATGGTTTGAGTGATGTAGTAGCTCATCAAGCCTTTCCTTGAACTTTGAGGAATGCAGCTAACATATAGTTCAAATATCTGAAACCAAATACCATTTCTTGTTTTGATGAACTAGCAAAAGTTTTCCTTCAACACTTCCTTGCTAGTAAACTTCTTGGCTAGTAAACTTCCTGTTAAGGACTCTTCAATCCTTAACACCATCAAACAGAAGTGTGATGAGTCAATCAGGGATTACTTGGCTAGATTTATGGCTTAAATGGTTCAAATCCCTGAGTTGGATATAAGTGTGGCCTTTAATGCTGTAATCGATGGAGTTGAGCCCCATGGGGACTTTTTTAAGTCACTTGCAAAGAATAAGCCTAAAACTTTCGCTGAGTTCAAGGCTAAAGCTACCTCATACATCTGTTAGGAAGACAACATAAAGGTACGGTGTGAAGATGGCTAAAGTAAAGGAGATGGAAAGAATGATAAGCGAAAAAGTGCAAAGGATAGACTTGGCATAGATGATGACCAAGTTTCAAACACCGAGAGGAAGAGACTGTGGATCTCGGCATACTCATTCTACACACATGTCAATTGTTCAATTTCAGACATTTTGATGGAAGTATGTAGGTAGAGAGGTGTCCTCCAATGGCCAGAAAGAATGAGAGGGAATCACTCAAGAAGAAACTCTAATAAATATTGTGATTTCCATTGTGACAGAGGTCACAATATGGATAAGTGCATTCAACTCAAGAATGCAATTGAAGATGTGATACAATGCTAGCACTTGCAAAAATTTCTAGTCCACGATGTCGAAAGAATTGAAAGACTGTCTTAAAGGAGGTACAAGGAACAAGAGGATGACACTCGGCCAGCAATGGTTATGAAAGATGTAAGGGATGTTAATCCTAGCAAAGCACCAAACAGAGTGATTAATACTATTGTCGGTAGCCCTACCATAAGTCAGTTGAGTTGTTTGAGCTCGATTAACACAAAAAATTACATATGCAAATTCAAGTTAAAAAGGTCAGGATCGACAATACAATTTCTTTCAGATAAGAAGATTTTGAAGGCATCCAAAGGCTGCATGGTGACGCACTTGTTATTAATGCAAGGGTCACTAACTTCGAAGTCAAGAAAATTCTTGTTGACACAAGAAGTTTAACTGACATCATCTTTCAGCATGCATTCGACTAAATGAGATCTAAGATCAAGGCCCAATTACGGTCTTACAAGTATGATCTCTATGCCTTCAATAATCAGCCTATCCAAGTAGCCGGAGTAATCACACTACCAATTCGGATCGGCAATGACAAGCATATTATAGACTTCCTCATCATCAAATGTTGGTCCCCATATAACATGATTATGGGAAGGCCGTATCAATACTTATTCGGCATTGTCTTTTCAAATGCACATTTGAAAGCTAAGTTCCCCACTCCTACGAGATTTGGTGTATACAAAGGAGATCAACAATTAGCATGATCCTTATACATAAGGCCCTTGAGATGAAAGGAAATATTTTAAGTTGAAACCTGTCTAGAAGGCAAGTCAATTAACACAGAGAATGTCGAGAATGATACTAAGGAAATTCCTCTTGGATATGACCTTGGAAAGACAATAAGGATAGGAAAACCCTTGTCAGCAGATGTTAGATAGAGTTTGATTAAGTTCCTGCAAGCTAATGCTGACATGTTTTCATGGTCACCTTTAGACATGATGGGTATTCTAAGAGAAGTTATGGTGTACAAGCTCAAGATTAACCTGAATGTGAAGGTAGTCCAATATAAAAAGAGACATTTTGCACTAGAGAGACAAGCGACCATACAAGAAGAGATCCAGAAATTATTAAAAGCAGGATTCATCCAGAAAGAGCCTTATCTAACTTGGATAACAAATTGTATGCTATTAAAGAAGTCTAATGGCAAGTAAAGAATGTGCATAGACTTCATAGATCTTAATAAGGCTTGTCTTAAGGACTGTTTCCCGCTACCAAAAATTGATCAGATGGTAGATGCAACCGCTAGACACGCATTACTTTCCTTTATGGATGACTTCTCTAGTTATAACTAGATCTTGATGGATGAGGAGGATGAAGTCTATACATCTTTCATCGCTAACTTTGGAATGTATTGTTATATAGTAATGCCTATAGGGCTCAAAAACGCCTGTACAACATATTAGAGACTTGTTACCAAGATGTTTAAACCCCAAATTCACAGAAATGTCAAAGTATATGTCGACGGCATGATTATGAAGAGCATAAAGGAGGATTAGCATCTTGTCGACCTGGAGGAGACGTTTACTACATTGAGGAGTATAGCATGAAACTTAAGGAAAATTTTTAGGTTATATGGTTACTTGGTGTAGTATTGAGGCTAACTCGAGAAAGATTCAAGTAATAAGGAACAGGAAATCACCTTGAATGGTCAAAGAAGTGTAGGAACTCATTGGGTGAATTGCCGCCCTCAACAAATTTGTGTCGAGAAGTGCTGATAGGTGAGTATAATTCTTTAAAATTTTAAAGAATCCAAAAGAATTCAATTTGACTAATGACTGCAAAAGATCTTTCAATGAGCTTAAAGAATTTCTTGCATCACTCATGATACTTTTGACACCCATTCTTAGAGAAAACCTATATTTGTACCTTTTTGTCAGCTTCCGAGCCCTTTCTTCCATATTGGTCCGAATAGACGGCAAAGAGCATTGTCCCATTTATTACATGAGTCATGTTATACAGGGGTTGGAGCTTTGGTATATAATGATTGAAAAGTTTGTATTAATAGTGGTTCTCTCAGTGAGAAAGTTGAAGCCACATTTTAAAGCCCACCAAATCATTATCCTCATCGACCAGCCATTGGGCTAAGCATTGTAGTGGCCTAATTCCTCAGGGAGGATGATAAAATATGCCTCAAAACTTAGTATCTATAGTATATAGTATAAACTTAAAACAACACTAAAGGCCCAAGTATTGGTAGATTTTATAGCCAAACTCACTGGAGATGAAGATTCAATGGAGGGAGCTAAGAAACCTATCTGGTTTCTTTATGTCAATGGTTCTTCGACATGAGAAGGAAGTGGAGTAAGCCTAGTTCTTCAAGGACCCCATAATGTTAAAGTTCATTATGCTTTGAAATTCGAATTCCTAGCCAGTAACAACAAAGCAGAGTACAAAGTTCTAATTGTCAGATTGAAACTAGTAAAAGAAATTGGTACCAAGAGACTCGAAGTGTTCTCTGATTCCCAACCAGTGGTGAATTAGGTCACCGGAAGTTACGTGGCAAGAAAAGAAGAGATGAGCAAGTACCAATTGGTGGTATGAATGCTTGTAGAAGAATTCCTATCTTTCTCTATTCATAAAATCCCGAGAAGCAATCATATTGCTGCCGACAAGTTGTTAAAGTTAGCTAGTATGGCATTCCCTAAGGTAAGTAAGAAACTTTTCATTGAGTTTCTCCTACAGAAAAGCTTATCCACTCTCTCATAGAACTGTAAGTTAGCTCCTTACATGAGAGAAGAATCATGGATGGATTCCATAGTGAATTATCTAAAAGAAGGTACCCTCTTTGACGATAAAAAAGGGGTGCAAAGATTGGCTTACCAGGCTGCGAACTATACGCTGATTGATGGTCAATTGTACAAGCACAGCATATCTCAACCCTACCTTCATTACCTTTCCTTGAGAGATGCCCAAAGGGTATTATTTGAACTACATGGTAGTATATGCAGTAATTATGTAAAGGCACGAACACTATACATTCAAGTACTACTACTCGACTATTATTGGCCAACTATGAGAGAAGATGCAAATGACATTGTCTAGCATTGTCCTCAATGCCAGATGCAGAAGTCACTGAGTAATGCACCTACAACTGAGTTATGTAACATAACCAGTCCTTAGCCTTTGGCACAATGGAGGCTAGATATTCTCAAACCCTTTCCGATGTCTACCGCCTAGTGATAATTCGTCATTGTCGCTATGGATTACTTTACCAAATGGGCAAAGGCAAAGGCTATGGCCAAGATCACCGAGCAGAAAGTGGAAGCATTCGTCTTATACTCCATCATATCAAGATTCGGAGTTCCCTACATGATAATTACAGATAACAACCTATAGTTCGACAACAATAAGTTCTGGACATTTTGTGAGAAGTATGGCATTTGACTCAACTATATGTCTATAGCGTACCCTCAGATTAATGGACAAGTCAAAGCCATAAACAAGATCATACTGCACAGCCTGAAATGGAAAGTAGATCAAGTCAGGGGGGAAGTGGGCCAATAAATTACCGAATGTTTTATGGGGGTACCAAACCACCTATAGAACTGTGATTGAGGAAACACCCTTTAGGCTAACATATAGCATAGAAGTTGTATTGCCGATTGAATTGGACTTACCTAATCTACGAATACATAATTTCGATGTTATGCTTAATCAAGTTGGACTGACAATGAATCTAGACACTATCGACGAGAGCAAAGATATTGTAAGAGCTAGGGTCACGGCATATTAGCATAGAGCGATAAGGTATTACAATTAGAAAGTGAAGCACAAGGTTTTCTAACTTGGAGATTTGGTTTGTCGCAAGATGGAAGCCACTGGCACGCAAGTGAGTTAAGGAAAGCTCGGCGTAAATTAAGAGGATCCTGTCAAGATTCGAGAAGTCGTTGGCAAGGGGGCCTATCAACTAGAAAGGTTAGATGGATCTATCATCCCTTAAGCGTGGAATGCCGAGAATCTAGAATTGTATTTCAATTAATCTGTTGGATGATTTTTATCACCACTCATTTGGCGATGGCTAATTTGTCTATAAGACCACTAATTGTTTATGTTGTTGAAAGTCTCATGTTTCTTATCCTTCTTATCAATGACTAGTCAATAAGTTTTAGTCTACCATAGCTAACGAACTACATAAAGTAATTTTACGGCCGAGTAATACTACTAGTCCACGCCTCAAATGGCTAATGGACAATGTCTATAAAGACGTAAAAATGGGCATGTGAAATAAAACATGCTGAGAAAATAAGCATGTGAAACAAAATGTACTAAGACATATTTGGGCGTATGAAGTAAAACACACCAAAAATTAATTAACCTTGTGAACTAAAACATGCCAAGAATTAGGTGGTTATGTGAAATAGAATGTACTAACAGACAATTTGCATGTAAGTAGAGACATGCTGAAAAATAAGGATGTGTGAAATGGAACAAAGAAACTCTAAGTGCATGAACTAAAATGTACTGAAAAGGGTCATATGAAGGGTATTGCATTTAGCCAATGTAATTACAAAGGAGTAAACAATACAAAAGAATCCTATGGCCTACTATTGGAATTAGCAAAAATAATTCTTAGACTAGAGGCTGGGGCTTTCTTCGAGTACTTTGCTTTCTCGGTACAGGGGTTCTCGTCTACCTCAAGATCCTTGGCGTGAGCTACGCTGTCATCCTTATTTGGACTCTTAGCACCTTCATCTTCATCTTCGTTGGCATTGCTGATTTTATTATTGATGTTGGCAAAGTCAAGGCAAGAGAGATCGTAATGGAGATGAAGCTTCAGGATCTCGTCTCTTGCTGCTTGAACCCCCTCCAACAACTTCTTCCATAGAAGTTTTTCGTATTGTCAACTAAGAGTGACTATATTAAGGGCCTCCTCGACTGATGGTTCTCCAATTCGGCTATACGGCTCTATAAGTTCGAGTTATCGGTCTCTAACTCTTTGATCTGCATTATGAGCTTATCTTTCTCATCGCTCATCATGTAAAGAGTTCAGCTGAGGCCCCAATACTCTTCTTTCTTCTTCTGTAACTCCTCTTTTAGGCTCATGGACTCTTTGTACTGCTCTTCCATTTTGGCCTTCAAATTTAAGACTTCCTCGGTGGCAAGGTCATGTGCTAACTTCTCGACAGCAAGGTCTTCTTGGAGCCTTCTCACCTCCGTCTCTGGCCTTATCCTTGCATTCTCGGCTACAATAGTTTGGGCTTTAGAAGCATTGAATGCATCCTCAACTCTCTGTAGCAAATTTATTTAACACAATCGATAATGATTCAGTATAACACAATGATGCAACTAAAGATATTGCCTTCTTTACGTCTTTGTCAGCCTCATCCAAAGCCGTCAAAATGTGGTTGCTCATCTAGAAAAGGAAAGGTATTAGCAACTTGAATGAGTTTAATAATTAGAAATAATGGTCATGGATACTCACATCATACAATTTGGCTGTAATATGACCTTTATTGTAACCACCAACAGTATTGACATCCTTCCTTGCAAAATCTCTATCTTTAGGAAGAATTACTCCTTCCATTAATGCCAAGGGCTTCGTCTTATCGCCCAAGGCCAAGCCAGTGTCCAAAATCGTATGATTCCAACATGGGATGTAGTACTCACTAACCTCTTTATTTGGGATGAATTTAGCACTACTAACACCGAGTACTTTATTGTGCATTGCCTCCTTTACCCTCTTATTTGAATCTTTGGACCTTTTAGTAGCTGGTTAGGTTAGCCAACGAGCTCTTTGCTTGGCCTTTAATTGTTGCTCAGCACCACTCTAATATTAGGGGCAACCCTTTGCAACGGTAACATTCTCAACCCCCTTGCCAGGATGTGTCCCTCAACATTCATCATCCCTTGACTTGATAGAAGTTTGATTAATCTCAACCTTAGTCAGCTTTGTTTTCTCACTCTCCCTCTACTTCTTGCCTACACAGGAGGTCTTCTATATTGACACTTGCTTTGTTGCAGCCTCCTTTGTTACATTCTTTGCTGCAGCAAGCCAAGTGGTAGTTGTCGAGATGGTCGCCCTCTTATTAACTTTGCATTTCTTTGCTTTGGCCTGAGTAAGTAACTTAGCAAGATTCACCTCATCAACACCCATATTTGTGATACAAATAGATGAATTAATATAAACACGGGTATAAGATGAACCTATATTTACCATACCGAGCAAGGCTCAAAGGCTATAATTCTCCCCCCCTAAGTCGTGAGAACGGCTTTCCTTTTGCGACTATACTATGCATAGCGGTAATTCATTAGCATACCTTTTTTTTCAAAAAATATTGGGTCTCCATTTTCATAACGCTGTATAATTCTCTCAGCATTTGAAAAGAACATTCTGTTTCTCCTCCTCTCTTGAATTTTCTTTATTGCTGCTGTATCATTCAGCATCAAATCTATATCTTTTTGTATGTATCAACTCAGTCCATTGGGTCTAGAAGTCTAAATCCTTATCAAGTACTATTGACACGAACTTATCATGCCACTTATGAATCTTGGATTCTAACCTAACCATGAACTTATGCCCAGCCACATAGCAGTAACGTATCACCCATCAGGGTGCCTTCAAATAGTGAAGAAAAATCGAAACAACTGAGCCATTGCCCTGACTTCGATTTCTTTGCAGACTATCTCAAAAGTCACCAGAAGCTGGTATATGTTAGGAGAGAACATATTCGGCCCGACTCTAAAATAATTAAAGAAGCCCTTAACAAAAGCCAAAAAAGGGAAGTATAACCTAAAATTCAAATATTTCAGGTATATATGGAACTTGCGCTCCCATAGGAAACATACCCTCTCCTCATCTCTTATCTTCCTTAAGTTCCATGTTCTAGGAAGGACTCGCTAGTACTGATTATATTTTGTGACAAGAACTCTATTGACAGAACTGGCAGTTCTATTTGGAGAATTGAAAAAATAGGCTATTGTGTTGAACGGATATCTTGCCGATGACCTCCCTTCCTTATCCTCAAGATAATTATCTATAGAAAGCTCATTGATTTGAGCAAGTTTATCCCACCTTGCCTCCATACTATCGGTTGAACAGCCTGAAAAACAAGTCACTTCTCTCCTTATTTGGGAGGGGAAAAGAGGCCTTAGTCTTTGTTGCCTCGGAATCAGAAAACACAAGTTAATAGGCAACTTTGCGAACCATACCTGAATAGTTATGTGAAATGATACAACACAAATCGAAGAATTTGAGTTAAAGATAAGGAAATGAATGAAAGTTTAATATGTGACCAGAAAGGGGAATTTTGATTGTGAATAGTACTTTATATAAGGACGATTCATCCTTGTAACTACAAATCTACTTCTAACAGTAATGATGCACTGATACGATAATTGTATGGCCTGTTGACATGTGTTTCAAGATAGAAATCTAATGGTTGAAAACTTTTTGACTGTTATTAGGCTTGTAACAAAATGATGACCTAGCTGATAGATGTCATGCCTCTAATTTCTTGGTTTCTCGAACAGGTGGGAGTTTAGAAATCGTAACCTTTCGATTGGGATGCGATTCATCCTACATCCCATATCACTCGACATAAATCTAAAGAATCACTCCGCTACTCGGCCTCTAGTGCAATATATATTTATAACTCCCTTTATCGACTACTCAAACACTGGAGTTGGGGGGGCAAATGTTGATAGTTAGTTTTTGCTCATCTAACACTCGTCCATTCGGCCGCCGATATGTCGAGTAATAGACTCTCTTGGCATACCACTAAATAGATGACATACGGCATTTATGCTGGGTAGAATAAGCGTTCTTGGTTTGAATTTAAGTTTATGGCACAAACAGTTATCATAAGCACGGTTGTATTACATAACCGCCTATCATCCTTACATATTAGGGAAGATGTCAAGTTAAGAAGCTTCCATGTATCTTCATGGTTATCCCAATAACTATGTTAGACACTATAACCATCTATAAAAACTGGAAAGAAACTTTGCAAGAGCTCTCTGATACTTCTTACTCACATACATTATATACTAAATCACCCTACTAACTTAAGCATTGGAGTGGCCGCATTGGATTGGCCCCGGTACCAAGTATTTTATTCTCTTTTACAGGATTCTTCCTCACACCAAAATTCATCAACAACAGAACTTACTCGATTTAGTGTACTCCAAAGTCAATTTACAAATTTAGTATTTTAACTAGTTTAAGTTTAAGTCAATTAATATTATAATTTTATAAATAATTATATGTGAAAGAAAGTTATATGCTACACATAGGTACATGTATGGTGCAATACATACTCACATGGGCAAGTTCAAAATTTTATTAAGAGCACTTTCTAAACTAGCATAATTTAGTTAACTGATGTCATTTGAAATCATCTCCAAAATTATTCGTTAGCAATTTTAAGCAATTTTGAATCATTTAGGGCTAGTGAATTAGATTAAGGTTTTCTTTAGATTCGAGGTTAAATTTTGGGTTTTGTATTTCTAGGGTTTAAGGTCTTCATTTGATTTGTTGTTTCAATTCAAGGTTATTTATATTTGGGGTTTAAGGTTTTTCTACATGATTAAGGTTTTCAAACTTTAATTTAGGGTTTTCTATTCCGTTTTAAGGTTTTGATATAAAATTTTTATTAGTTTAAATTCATTAAATCTTGTGGACTAATAGGAAATATCTATTGGTACTTGAGTTTGATTGCATATTTGGAATGAAAAATTTTCAAGGTTTACATGTTTCCAACTTCTATCAAAAAATATATTATAATATAAGACTATCAAAGGTTTTTTGTTGTCATACTTTTATTATTTTGCCCTTTTCTTTTAAATAAAGCCTCTTCATATTGGGTTATTATAATTTTAAAAAAATTCATTAAATTTTAAATCTTTATGCATATGTAATTTAAAAATTGTTTTACAACTAATTTCTTTTGGTTGTTAGAATTGTGGAATTCCATTCTCCTCCCTCTTTTTCTTGAAAAATAAAAAAATAAAATAAATAGAAAAATATTCAAATTGTATTTCTTACTTTGCATTGTGAAAGCTATATAATTATTATTATTATTATTATTTCCATGGATTTATTCATGTTATATTATATTTTAATTTCAATTGGTGATTTTCATATAATGATTCCTTTCAAAATAGGTAAACTTAACATGACTTTTGATAATTAAAACCTTTCCTTTTGGGAAAATTATTCCAATCATTGTAAAGTTGCTTCAATTATATAAGTTGTTTAAATTCAATATTGATAGATTTTATATTTTCCTTTTTACAGATTAATAGAATTTTTACTAGTTTTGAAACATAAAAAGGATCCCTCTTAGAGAGGCATGTGACTTTTAATGATAAATTTTGGGTTTATATGCTTCATTCACCTTAATTTTTCCCCTTTAGATTTGAAGTCTTATATGTATAAATAATTTAAAAATCTTTTCATCATTAATATCTTATTATTATTATTTTTTACTTAAAAGCTACCAATTGTTGTTGTTACTGTTGTTACTGTTGTTACTACTGCTGTTATGCTCTTGGATTTAATCATGTTTTATCATATTTTATTTTCAATTGGTGAATTTTCATACACTATTTCCTTTTTTTGAGATAGGTAGTTACCTATCGTTACATTTGATAAATATTATTACTACTAGAGCTGTACAAGTGAGACAGGTTACAAAGGCTAGCCTGCATAACTCATAAAGAAATGTGAGGTGGGCTAAAAAATTTTAACCCGCTTAAATGTAGGCTTTTCTAACCTGCTTCGCTTAACCCGCAAGTCAAAGCGAGTAAACCCATTGTGAGACATGTTGGTTGCAAACCCGCACTTAAAAACACAAAAAGGAAAGAAAACTTATAATGCTTTATTCATGCATTTTACTTAGGTGTATTTTGAGTCTTAGGATTGAGTTTTTTATAAATGTAATTGATATTTTATTTCATTTCAAAACATAGTCAGTCATTGAAATGGAAGCATTGCTATATCATATATGTTATGCTTATGTTCAATTAACTATAATATATTATTCAATATATCGTATGATAAAAATGTGTTTATTATTAACTATTTGTAATAAGAAATAATAAATATAGTATATGGTTACCTTATATGCTAACTTATATGGAACATTCAAAATAATTGCATAATGAAGTTGATTATCATATTAATATCATAGTATATCTGATCTTTATTGTTATGTAAAGCTAATTATAAATATGGTTTAATATATTATTAAATAAGTCTAAGAAACCATTTACTTCTCTTTTTTTTTCATTTTTATGTTTGATTTTTATGAAGTATATAAATGTTGATCCAAATGTATGTATATATGTTATTAGTATATTTAAAAACGAAATGAAAATTAAATATTATAGCAAATAAAAAGCTAAATATAAACATTAGAATCGATAAGATTGTGAGTTGTAATTTATAATTTGTAAATATTTTACATAATGTAATCATGAGAAATAAAGAATAATATAATTCGACGGTTAACCCACTTAACCTGCTAACTTGCCACAGGGTAGCTTGGGTTAGAAATTCCAACCTGCATTTACAAACAAGTCAACCCACTCAAACCGTAGGCTAATGCGAGGTGGGGTAGGTTAGCCCACTTTGCATGCTTGCTTAGCTCTAATTACTACTTTAGATGAGTTCGTTTCTATTTAATATGTTATTTTCATTTTTCAACTCTAATTAATGTAAAAATGATGCAAATCGTTACATTAATAATGTTTTATTCCTACTGAAATATGATGATTTTTTTTTCTAAAAATGCATTATTTTAAAAAGAAAACATCACATAAAAACTATGGTATATAATAAAAAATAATGGTATTTTTCCTACGTTTATAATAATTTATAAATATTTGTTGATATTAATTGAGATGATCTTAAGTAATTTTGTAATTTTATCAAAGAAATATTCTTTATCTTTTATCTTTTATCAATTATAATATATAATTTCAAAAAATTTTCTATTATATTATCTCTTTAATGATTTTCATAACTTTTTCGAAACTCATTAAACAAGCTTATGAAATAAAGTACTCTCTTTCTCACTCTTATTTTCCTTACTTTTCTCTTCTACCCTTCTTTCATTTCGTATGATTGTTTCTCTCTCTCTCTCTCCTCCTTACCAAGGACAATGATGATAAAGAAAATGACAATGACCTTTTGGCTTGTGGGTCTCGACAAAAGGTTGACTTTTATTTTTGTTAAATTATTCTTTATTTTAATAAGAAGTATTATGTTTATGCATATTTTTGCTTTTATATATCTAAATCTGCATCATTCATTATGTTCATGGTTCTTTTATGTGATATATGGGAGTTTTTTTTAATTGAATTCAATGATAATTTAGGTAAAGAATGCTTGCACTTATCATTTCCATATGGCATTATCTTAAATAGCTAATGGAGAAATTCTATTATACTTTGATCCTTTTGAACAATTACAATGGATGTTTGTTCTCAATTCTCTCTCCATTACAATATTTGAGTTTTTTTCTTTACATAAAAAACATAGATAATTATAACATCCACTTATATATGACATGCATCTTCTTGTATCCAGTTTGTTAACCTTTTGATTCATTTTTTTTCTTAAAGGAAATAATTTTTCATTTTCCCCCTCCACATGCAATGACCACCCTCTCCTTATATCTCTCTTCTAAAACTTGGTTTTCTCTCTAATTCATTTCACAAGTAATGGAACTTTTTCACTTTTCTGTATCTTTTAATTATTTATTTCTAACATTTTAGTCATGACATTTTATAGTGACTTCTTATCACTATACATTTATTCAAGTAGGAATAGTTAATTTATTTATTAATAAAAAATCATCGAACTTAACTTCTTTTATGTCTTGGTATTGATGTTATATGGTTTTGGACTAAATTGGAAAGGAAGTGTAAAATTCTAAGACTTAAATTACACATAATTATTTATTTATTTTGGAAGTGTGCTTTTTTAGGTTGGTTTCACTCTTTCCATTTGTGGAAATTTAGCTAAACAAACAGAATGTTGAGTATCTACATAAGTGTTTTGTGAATTTTTTCACCTCATATTTGATTTATTATATTTTGTATATTATTTATGTATATATCATTATTTTGTATTTTGGCATGTTTGATTATTGATGTAATGTAATATGTTGCCTTTAAGTGTAAATGGGTTTGAAGTTAATCCTTGTTTTTTCTTTATCATCAAAATTATTGAGAACTAGTTAATTCCCCACGTAATGTGTGGGTTAATTTTAGAATCTATTTATGTTTAAAAATAAAATATTAGTGCAAAATTATTTTCTTTTCTTTTCTTTTTTTTTTGTTATCTCACATTTTTGGTATTAACATAAATATGCTAACAAAAACAAATTTCATGTTTTAATTAAACCTAGAAACAAATGGTGACTTTTGAGAATATTTTAATTACAACAACTTAACATCATATATTCTAGAAATGTTATTTGTAATTTGTCTAGAAAAGTGTGAAAATAAAGTAAACATATAATTTTATATAAAAAAACATATAAGTATGGTTTTGAACATTTTAAGAAAAATCAAAATTTGATTTAAATTTATAAGCAATAATATAAACTAAATTTGCACATCATAGAAAGAAGATAAATCTTAATCATGATATGACAAATGATATTGGTTCTAATGATTTGATGTAATGCTTTGAGACCTTAAATGAGCATTAGAACCTATCACATATTTTAGCTAGCTTGAAATATGCTAAGGTTTCTAATTTCACCATACTACAATCATAACATAAACATACCATAAATATAAATATATAAGAATCTACAAAAGAGTACCGACTCATAAATACATAAAACATAGGAGTTATCAAAAGTAGCAAATCTCCTCATAATATCCCTGTAAATCCCACGAATTTTACATTTTAGATTTAGAATCAAAATTGAAGAACCAATGATATTCCTTAAGCTCAATTAGACTGAAGAAATTAAAACCAATAAAATTTTAAATTAGAACCTTAAAAATGAATTCAAGAAACCTCGAAGATAAAGTTCTATAAACCCTAATATTATACAAAGACTTTGAACCCAAATATGTGTGACCATAAATTAAAAATCCAAATTGAATAAAAACTCTAAACCTTAAATCCTAGAGTCGTAAAACGTTAGATTAAACTTTGAACGCAATAAAAACCCTAAATTAAAACATTTAACTTGGATTATGTAAATTGCATGAACTTGATAACGAATGGTAAGAGATATCTACAAATGATAATGATTAGTCAAATTAAGTCAATTAAGTTAATAAATTGATGTGATTACTAATTTACTCCAAATGATATATTTTCTCCAAAAGTAATGCTAAAATCGTAAGCGTACCTTTAAAGCTCTTAAACCTTCATAAAACCCTAAAACACTAGAAGTCCTAAAACGAATTAGAAACTATAATTTAATATCAAAAGCCCTAATTTAATTAATAAACTCTAATTATATATCTACATTATTAAGTAATTACTAATAATTCACTAAATTGCTGAAATAACCCCAATTTGCCTTTTGAAATCATAATCGATTAACGATAATCAATTCCAACCCTTTGAAACCCTAAATTAATTAGATAAAACGATCCGATAGGCTTGATTGACTTAATTAAATACGAAAATCCCTAAACCATGTCTAACTATGGTCATCTATGCTAGTACTATGTAACTAAGAATAGAAGGGCTTTGTTCCCTACCATACCCACTCATAATTAACCCTTTATTTGATCCCCTCCATCTTCATTTTACTCTATCTTCTTCTCTAAAATAAACCTTAGAAACACTCTCAAAGCACATAATCTAAAAACAAAAGAAAAACAAGAAGAAATGAAACAATAATAAGCTTCCTGGACTTGACTGTGTACCTAAATGCCCCTATGATGTAACTCTCCATCACCACCCTTAAACGAAAAAAAACCACTTGCATTTGATTCCTATTCCATCCCTCTTTCTTGCCAACAAACATTCTTTACCAAAGGAGTTTCTTTGTTTTCCAAAAGTGAAGTGAAATGGGACCCTTCAAATTTCCACCAAGTTAAATGTACACCTTTTCAACTTTCCTTTTAGTTTAAGTTTATGACCATGGTTCTTAGGCTTAAAAACTAAGGAAAAAATAATTAAAATGCCACCTTTGTTTGCCATATTTACATGGCTATGCATGTGCATTTCCATAAATTTTTAGTGTAGTAACTTTAGAAGTACATAAGTTGTATTAAGATGAAAACTTAAAGAAAAGTAGAAGAATCATCATCATATTTTCATTCCTACGCTGGGGTCAAAACACATGTATGTATATCCCTACTATATTTTTTTATTTATCATGTTCATTTTGGTAGAAAATGGTTTTAGGTGCATTTTAATAGTAGTTTGATGCATGTTTTAGCAAGTGAGTACACGATGTGTAGAAAGCTCTAAGAAATCATCTTAGGCCACCTCAAACATGTTGAACAACATGCAGTAAAATGTTTATTAATGGATTAATCACATGATTAATTAAAGATAATTAGGATTTAAGACTTAATCTTGTAAGATAATAGGCTAAACAAGGTCTATAGTGAGTAGTTAGGCATAAAATGGACATTAGGTTTAAAATACCCACTTAAGACCTAATGAACCATTAATATTAGATTTGGAACTCATTAAAATGGGTTATTTAATCATTTTAGTAAACTATTAGACCCATTGAATTAAGATAAAGTCAAGATATGAGCTCTAAGACATGAATTAGACTTAAATTTAACTAAATGGCCTACAAACCGAGCCTTGAGCCCACTTAATCACTCATGACTAGATCTAAACCTTTGTGAAAAGTGGACTAAACTTAAGGATAATAATAGGCTTAAGTCCAAAAAGGCAAGTAGGATCAGGCCTAAGGCTTAAAATTGTAAAATGAGCCTAAAGATCCTCAAGAAAACCAAAATACAATCCTATATAATACATGACCAAATCTAAGGACTCAAAGGAAGATATTCAAAAAGCTCACTAAACCCCAAGGCCCATCCAAGACATTTACTATAGGCCCCCTAATGAGTTGAAGCCTTAAACTTAAGAAAAGAGCCCTTTTAAGCCCATAAGAGTAATACCAAAGCTCAAGATAAAAATTTAAAATGTTGGGTAGAAAAATTTAACTAAAACTAATTAAAAAGGAAGCCTAAAATATCAAGTGCAAGGCCTAAGATAAAAAACTAAGCCTAAAGCCCAAAATTAGGCCTAAACCCTAAAGTAACCAAACTAACATTTTGGGTGCACAAATTTGTAAGACCTAAATAAAAAACGTGCTGACCTTAAAACCCAAAAATTTCCTTTCCAAATGAAAGAACACTAAAAAACGATGAAATTGACCATGAGAATGAGAAAAACAAACTTAAAATAAAGAAGTTATAGTGGAAACAAGTTTTAATCGTACTTAGGGATTGGGGCGAGCTTCATTAATTATGTAGACTTTTAGATTCTTGAAGAAACCCTCTTCTAATTACTTACATATACATTATTATTATGTTTTAGGTGGCTTAATTTCTAATTTAGGAACCTCAAAGTTTAGGACAAGTCGATAACCAAGCCTAGGGCGAGAGTTTCGATGAACTGCTACTTGCTCGTGTTTGATAATTGCTTTCTATTGGTTATCTATTGAGTCACTGGTTGTTCTGTATACCAACATCCATGTGATTGCCTTATTAAAATTGATAAGTTTAAATATTTAACCAAAATAACTGTATATACCTATGCCATGTTTGTGATCCATTAGTTGCGGATTGTGACGTCTATAGCTCTAACGAGTTTTCTAAAAAATTTGCTAAAATACATTTTTGAAATGCCTTACAATTTAAAGAAAGATTTATCAACTTAGTGAGTTTTATCTGTTGGGATGATACCTACAGATAACCTCATGCAAGTAATGTGAGGTGTCCCGTGTGGTTAAGTATAAGGGGATAATCGATGTGTAGATGATGCAAATTTATACCTTCCATAGTTTCGGAGGCTCATGGATGTATTGCTTGCATTCACGACGTATGCATTCATTTTGTATATTGCTAAACTATATGTTTGTTAATAACGCTTGATAACATGCTAGAACAGTAATGGTGAGAGACAAACTTATTGAGCTATAGTATGCTTACCCCCAATAGTTCCTTTTTTGTAAGTAGCCAAAAGCTAGGAATAGGCTAAGATCAGAGTGTACCTTTAGCAATTAGATTAGACGGATAAGATTACTTTAATACACTATATTAGTTTAGCTAGATCTTTATAATATTTAGTAACTCTTGATGTCGTAGAAGTTTAGTTATCCCGTCTTATTCCTTGGTAGTTGATTTTGACTCTTTATGGTCTTAGTGGATTGTGGATTGTTAGGTTACCCTAATTGCTTATATAAATAAATAAATGTAAGTAAAATGAATAAACACCTTTAGAAACTTAATAGATAGAGTCTTACACCCTCTGACTTACAAGGTATTCTTTGTATCATGGATGCATACGTGATATGAAGATTTTAGAAAAAACTAATAGGTCGCAAACATCCCTGCCCCCCTCCCCCCGTAAGGCATTACAATGTCAACCCCGTAAAATATAGTCAAAAGGAATCTATCCTATCTCTTGAACAAAACATGACTCTCTTAATACAATAGAAAATATCTCTAGTAAATACATAACTCATCTCAACTTTATTCATAATAATAATAATAAAGATACTCATCATCCTCCTCTTCCTTAATGTCGTCAACTTACGCTCCTCATAAATAAGGTAGTCATTAGTCCTTGTGCTTCAAAATGAATAAAGAATGACTTGAAGCCCACTATAGGTGCATAAACACGAATGCCATACCAAAACATACATACACGTGTAATGAAAATATAATAAGAGTAATCAAGCAACCAATTAATTGTTTTTAGTTTAATTTTATAAACATCACAGGAGTAGTTATAATTCCACCATACCTTGTTCTTTTCTACATTCTTTGGTGGATATACATATAAATTTTCCTTTAAGTCCTTTACTCTTGAGTCTAGAGTTTAGAAATCCTAAAATTCTAGCTATGTCATCCTACACAAAAGTCTACTATAGAATCCTTGCATGTGATTAGCGGTTGCTCCTTTAGGGATTTGTCATTGTGGGCCTCTAAAGCGAGCTGGTTGAACACAACTAGTAAAATAGGTCGATTAAGCCTTATATGAATTAATCCAGTTAGCTCACTAAGTCTTAATAAGGAGAAGCAAACAATTATGCACTACGTATCTAAATCTTCAATAAGTAAGTGATCTTGGCAAGAGAAAGCTAGAGTGAGAGAGTCCAGAACCTAACCTAAAGATAAAGTAATTAGCTTAAGTTCTTGTCTTTTGATCATACTTCTCAAATAAGGTCCTCAAACATTAAATTAAATCTCCTAGGAAAACTAAGGAATCACTTGACTTGATTTCTTAGACTTCTATTTCTTGGTTAAAGATCATAACTTTTTAAATTGGAAAGGCTAGTCAAGGAGTTGGTTAAGCTAAATTTTATTGAAAACCAACCTAGAAAACAAAAATGGCCAAAATAGGGCATGGCATCCAGACTTTATAGAGAGTGGCATTCGGATGTTAAGCTTCGACCACATACCTCATAGTGGCTTAGCATTTGAATAGCACTAAGCTAGGCACCTAGATGCCTTTCTCCTATTCTGCAGAAAATCACCTATTTTTTGTAATACATATCTCATAGCTTTTGGGCTTATCAGCCTAAATACCCAATTTTCAAAGGGATTAGATAATTGAACTAGCAATGTAAGGTTGTATAACTACAATAAGATTTAAGAAAGCTTTACCCTGATGCATGGAAACAAAAATAGTCATGCTAAGCATGAATTAGGTCAATATTGCCATAAACCATTTCACTTTCCTAGTGCTTTCTTGAATTGCATGCACCACTAGTAAAGTATTAGGTAGTCCTTCTTTTACATTGTTGCCTTGATTGGCATCTTTTAGTAATGCCATAATTTGTTTAATGACTTTATGATTCACATCTTGCTCTTGGGTACTATTGTCAATAGGGCTAGTTATCCCCTTCAATGGGTGCTACTATTAAGTTGTCGACTCTTTTTATCCCTACTAGAGTGGTTAAATATTAATATAAGTATCCGATTGTAATAGTCACATGCGCGTAGCGTGTAGCTTGTGTTGCATGTCATCTTAAAAGTGTGATGTGAAATGATACGTGTAGATGGCTTAGAAATAAAAGATAGGGGAAGGAGTAAACAATCTTAAGGAGCTCAAACATACTACTAACAAGCAAAAGAGCTATTAGACATCAAACCCATAATTCTTGTAAGAAAGACATTATATTCTTCACTTTAATCTCCATTGGATCTTTCAAATAGAAATCTAACAATACAACATCATTTCTATGAGTTCCTAGATGAATCAAATGAAGAGGATATCTTGAATATTTATAGAGTTAGACTATTGATGACATTCATCAAGTTGTGTTAATAATCAATGTTCAATATGAGTCTTCCTATTAATAGATTCCTCTATGGATCTATGTTAAGTCTAGGCTTATAGGCAGCCTTGATTGCCTTAACCTTATCACTTAGTCCAAAAAGGTTAAGCCCAGATTGATATTAGGTTTATTGCCCAAAATCCAAAATTTTCCATCTATACAATATTAATTATCTTCCTTCTAGTTCCCTGACCACTAAACATATATAATTTAAAGTAGATAGAGTTCCCTTATTGGATAAAAATATGTTTTTCATATGCTATCAATTATTCTTTCTTATTTCTCTTTTGTACATTGAGATGGACATGTTTTTTCATTTTCCTCTTACAAAGCAAGTCATATCATGACTTCAACATTCATGTAACATAAGAAACCTATATATTTGTCAACTATTATGGGCTGAATGAAAGTCTTGATAGTCGATTAGTCTACTTAACCTAATTATATTATTAAAAGAGCAATTAGATTTTTCTGATGTTGTATGGCCTAAGTTTGTTAGAGTATGTGGATCATTCCTAAGTTAAAATAATTGCTACAAGAGTGGAATTCTAGAGTTGAGATCTATCATTTGGGAAGGAGTGAAGTTGAAGTTCCTATCAACCGAGGGAGAGGTTGAATCATGATGCATTGAACAATAGACTACCTTAAATGGTAAGATTCTCCCTCACTTTCTTGTTTTGTGTTTTTCACTTTCAATTCCATTATAACTTGATCCTTACTCATTTTGTTTCATATAACTAATAATGACACTTATTTTGCAATGGATCGTTACGAATATCATACCACATTTTGATATAAGGAATCTTTTTCTCTTATCTAAAGGTTACGAAGGATGTAACCTAAGAGGTCGTTGTAGCATATTCAACCTAACGAACTTGATAAAAACTGTATAGGGTTTTTGGATATGATTCAATCTCATAGAGATTAAGGTCACCTTTTAGGACTAAAGGAAGAAAAAAAAAAACTTGATAGAAAATCCCATTGGTAAAAATAATATAGTAATAAAAAACATTTTCTCTTAACTTACATAATATGTACACTCTACACTAGTTTTATAGTATACAACATACATGTAAATTTCAAAATTTATTTGTAAGTTTGCAAGTATACCCCCAATATTACCTAATCTTTTTACACTAGTCCTTTATTTTGTAAGGTTGCAACCTAACATAGCTGAACTAGCCATCTCCCCCGTCTCTCTCTCCCTCTCTTCATTAAATGCTAAATAATGTTTTAGAGTATGGCTTAGGGGTCAAGCCACCAAGCTATGGTAGTTGCCTACTCCAATGTGACAAGCTTACTTCTTAAGTCTCTACCAATTGGCATAGAGGTGGGGGTCCTTTCTCAATATTGACAAAGCCCTCACCTTAGATTGTTCCTAGGACAATCTCCTCGTACCGTATGATCGGGTAAGTAAGTTCTCTTACCTATAAATAAGAGGTAAGACTACAAATGAACGGATATTTTTAGGTACTCTTCCTAACTTCCTAATCAACTATCCTCTATACTCTCTTAACTCCAATTACTTCCTTTACCAACTTGAGCGTTAGAAGGCCCTCATTTGCTACGCCAAAGGGGCCTTTTTGCAGGTCCACCACCATATACAATCATTGGACCACCAAGAATTCCACCACAGACTATATCAATAATATTAGCTATCAGCATTTGGTTCCTACCTATTTACACAAACTTCACATCATGGTTAAGAGCAAAAAGACGAATCCCCATCCAATACTATCAAGTGGTGGTGAGCCATCATCAACACCACCACCACCACCACCACAAACAAACAATAGCCATTGAAGATGGAATAGACAAAGATAATGTTTTGCTAGTTGATGGAAGATAATAAAAAAACATTTGAAGACAAAGAAAACTTAATATAATCCTTAGTGACCACATAAAAACTCAAGGACAAGGTTAACCTTAAAGACAGGACTAACCTTGATGACATGTTCACTAGCTCCTTTAATAGGCTTAGCATATGCCTTAGCCACTCACCAACACCAATAGCAATGAACATTGCGTGATCACACAATCATGTTCAATTTGAGCATCATTAGGCCAAGGACTTATGCGATCAATTGAACACTAATCGCAGTAAGGTAAAACACTAAGGTGAGCTATTTAGTATGAGCAAGATACAAAAACACATCTCTCTTGAGTGCTCATAAATGAACCTAGAGGAGATGAATGCTTAAGAACTCAATAAGCACATCTACTGTACATCAAGCTTGCATAACCAAAAGCACCTTGAATCCTTTGCCTAGCAATTAGGCATAACAACAAGTAAGAGTCAATTTGCACCAATCACCTTAGAGGAAACTCTTTAGCAAGGTGTACAGCTTCCCAATTTGAATACTTATGATGGCTTAGGTAACCCTGACAATTACCCGATGTATTTTCACACAATGATGAGCTTACATAGCTTCTCTGATGTGATCATGTACAAAGCTTTCCCGAACACACTCACCAAAGCCGTATTGGTATGATTTAACCAACTTTTAGATGGTACCATCTACTCGTTTAATGATCTCGCCACTAGATTTTAGTGGCACTTTCTAACTAATAAGGTACCATAAAGGGACTCTTCCATACTATACAACATTCGACAATGCCCTAACGAAACCTTATGAGCTTACCTTGAGTGTTATAATTGTACTAAACTCTTAGTTCCTAAGGTGGATACTAGAATAGCCCTCTAAGCTCAACAATGATCATAAATCAACGTCGAGATAGGGTATTTTGATGTCCCCGAAACCTTCATAAATAATGGTAGTTGGGTAGACATTCTACTCTACTATGCCTACGAGCAAATGAAAGATTAGTTAGAGGAACCTTTCTATCTGTACAAGCAAACCTTAGCTAGCTTCAGTAGAAAGACTATCTTGATGAAAGGCTTAATCACACTATATGTTTGGCTAGGTGATGATAAGAGCATCACCTCATAGTCGATCAATTTTGTCATTATTGACCATTGGTCCCCTTATAACACCATCGTAAGGTAACCTAACCTCAATAAATTCGATGCATACTGATTGCCTCTAATTACAGTTATTAAGTCTTATAAATTATATTCCTATATTTTATCTTTCACTCAGTTAAATAGGCAAGTGTACCTATCATTTGTTAGTATGGATAAGTATAGGGTTGTCTCCATAGGGAAAAGGATTCAAACACTAGTACTAAATATTCTTCCTATTAACTAGCTACCAAATTTATCAAGTGATGGAAAGATTAAATTATCTAATTTACTAGCTAAACTACACTAATCCATAACAACTTTTATCTAACACAAATGCTCCAAAAACTATTAACACTACAATGATTTACATACAGACTTGCTTCACTACTTAGTATGATATTACCAATATGCTTTTTATCATAATACTTGCTATTTGTAAGAAATTACATGTATGTAAGCATTCTTCTCAAAACTACTTACTTCTAATCCTAATTGTATCTATTAGAATCTCTTCTGAATTAACAGCTAATTCAGATTGCATTAATATCACATTAATTTATCGATTTCCCTATGAATGCGGCAACTTTCCTAATACTATCTCTATCATCAGGAGTAAATTGTTCCAATAAATCAAGTTTATTCAATAGAATTATCCTTCGACATATTCTATTGAAATCTAGCCTTAGACAATATTGTACACTATACTGTACTTAGATTAATTAAGTTCAATTCACTGGGAATAACAATATTAGGAAACTACTATTTCATGCACTTGATTATACTAAGTAGATGTAGCAAGTCCTAGACTACATACACATGACGAAGGAATAAAACATATCAATAAAATGTAGAATTAACAAAGAAATTAACATAAGACAAGTAATAGAATACAACCTTGTTAGAATTCCACTATAGAAAGTTTTATGACAACAAATGATTAATTCCCATCGACTCTTTTGAGTAATTTAGAAAAAAATATGATACTACACTTAGAAAACTATACTAAAAGTGAGAGAACAATGGATACAAAAGTGGATGAATAAGTGTTGGTTAGTGTTCTATATCTATTTGGTATATATTTATCTCTTTGATCTGATGTTATATCTTCTTCTCTGATGTTCTCTCTTCTCTTTCAGTCTTTTTTTTTTTTTTTCCTTCGAAAAGTCATGGTATATTTATACTCCTTTCATCAAGGGACTCAAATATATCACTTCAAGACACCACCTGATGTTAAGTCATGTTCCACGTAATAATTCATGTGAAAAAGTTGAAGAAGAACAATTGTGTTTACTCCCATCATGCTAGTGACTTGGGGAGTAATAGTCTCGAAAAACAAGATTCAACACTAATCATGGTCGTAATAGTAACGTGAACTCCTTGTCAGTTCATTATAACTCATCACACCTGTGATCAAAGGCATGAACACCGTCTTGTTATACAATCACAGCTATGATTGACAGGGGAATCATTAGTGCTTCCTTAATCATGCCAATGATGAAGGGCGTAATCAATGTTAGCCAATGCAATCTTTCTTCACCACTCCCTTAATTATGAGTGTGATTGAATTAAAAGTCATTATTCTTGTGTAAATTTCATCCCCTTACTTGTGATTCATTTGAAATCAATAAATTACACAATTAAATACCAAAAACTTAAGAATTAAATCATAATTATGAATAATCTATGTCTAAATTTGCCTTGAAAGTATAAAGTAATTTACACTTATCAAACTTTTCCACACTTAAGCTTTGCTTATCCTTAAACAAACACTTAAAAACAATTAATTGCACAATTGATGAGGCATTCCCAATAGATTGACTATGTGCTTAACACGTTGTGTTCTTAAAACACACAAACCAATATTCTAAAACCAATCAAAGTAAAACAAACTTTACCCTTACTATTTAATGATAGCTTCTAAAGGCATAAAGTTGGCACAAAGTCAAATAGATCAAACAAAAATTGGTTATACTTCATCCCCTTCCTTAAGCATATAAAAACCTTTCAATTACTTCTTAAGAACACTAATCTATAAGAAACATATATTGCATCCATCTTTCTCTTATATTTTTACTTCGTTTATTGAGTCTCTTTAAAGATAACTTAGTCATTACATTTTCATTTTTCTCTTTTTTTTTTTTTAAATGACCAAAGATTAGTAATAGAGTCACACTTCGCTTTTCTAAGGGACCAAAGCCCGCCCTTACTTGCTCAATCCTTATAAATGCTTATTGTAATGGTATAAAGACAAAGATTAGTAGTGGGGTCAAACTTTGCTCTTCTAAGAGACCAAAACCCACCTTTACTAATTCAGTCCTTAAACACTTTAATTTACTCTATTTTGAAGAGATTTTCAAGAAGTATCAACAAGTCAATTACTTCGTTTGCCTTTTTCATTCGAGATTAATTGAACTCCTAAAAGTAATTAAAAACTAAATATACTACTTAGAAAGTTTAGAAGCACAACCAATTAACCTAGAACTAAAAACTCTGATTCACTTCTAATCTCTAAATTCATTCCTTAAATAGCAAGTGTTCTTTACTTACAATTGATCTTATAATATTGACCATGTACACTAAGTCTACAAGAAGTAGTTAGGAAAAAAATTGAGTGCTACTATGCTAAATTTACAATCTACTTAGTAAAAACACAACTTAGAAACAAATAACTTAAGTGGAAGACTTTTGATAAATAGAGTTTACCCTTCCCCACACTCAATGAGAGACATTGTCCTCAATGTTTGAGGAAAGCAAGCATAGAATAGGCATAGAAAAGGAATAACTAGAAAGATGAAAATTAACAAACGATATGAACTGGACTTCCTTGAAATATGAAGTTTGACCATTTCATTGAGCCGTAAATTATCAAATAGTACATCCTTCAAATACCATGAAAATTGCACAACAAAAGACACCTGCCTATTAAAACAAAACAAAAACAAACTATAACAAACTCATAATATGAGAGTCTCCATTAATAGTACATTAGTGAGGTTAAGCTCTCAAACAGATAAGGATTCTAAAAATAACAAAATACAACAAAAGAAAGAAAATGAGTTAGTCAGCCTTGTCTCTTGTCTCTTCATCTAAACCATCTTCATTCTCCTTGGATGACTCTTCGTCACTCTCATCCCCAGCACTTTGTTTGGCTAGTTCTTACTAGGTTCCTTGAGTTTCTTCTTTATCATCACTGTCTTTCTCTTCTAACCCTTCCTTCTCATCATTAGAGCCTTCCTCTTTTGACTCTTCATCTCCATCTTCTTCTTCTGGAGCACTTATGAGTAGGGGAATTGGAGGTTGACTAAGACCCGCATCGTCCTGAGTTTGAGGACGAGAGAAATAAGAGGGAATAGCTGCTCCCACTTTAGTGGCAATATTCTTCAAAAGCTCAACAATTCCCTTTTGAGTTTCTTTAATCTTAGCTACTTTAGTTTCTAATTTCCTTAAATTACCGACTAAAAAGCTTAATGTAGATGGTGAAAAATTAAGAGCACTAGGGTCCTCAATATCTAAATCATGATGCAAGACTCTTGCAATACCCTGCCGATTAAAAGGGGTTCTTGATAGTGGTTTTGGATTAGCACAAGAGTTTATTAGCCTATCACTAATGGGCTATAACTACAAATTCTTGAGGATCCTCGTAATCAGTTCTCCAACGAAAATACCCTTGCTTTTATCAAACATTTGCCAACGAAGTCTAAATGCGATTAAAATGCCCATATTTACTGGAAACCCCTTTAATACACTGTATAAGGGCAATAAATCATGCTCCCCCATTACCCCAAGGCTCTTGTGCTTCCTATAAATTGTCTTAACAAGAATATAGTGGAAGACTCGAGCACTAGTCTTCTTCAAAGTGGAAGCCTTGGATTTGCTTACCTTAAAACTACTTTCATTAGAGATTTCTCTCCAAAACTCATTCATTGAAGTTCCTTAGGGAAGATTTACTGGTGGATCGACAAACTCCTCATCTTCAAGCTTAGCTTAGGTATATAACCCCATTGCCCATACAAATGTTAACATATCGAAGGTATGAGTTCGTCTAAATGCAAAGAACTCCACCTCATTGTCCATTTTTGAGCCAATATACTTGTACATAATCTTGAACAATGAGAGGAAAGCCAAATTTGTTTGTTTATAAGTCTTCTCCTAAACTGTAAACAACTTCAGACATGGCTCATTGCCCAACAATCTTTGCATGGCTATCTTTAAGCCGTGCTCCCTTAGCACATCCCAGTCTATAATATAGGGTCTCTTAATGATTTACTTAGTAGCAAATTCCTTGAATCACTCTTTTTACTCCACAATCATACCAACTAGTAGAGTGATTGCCTTGCTGGAACTTGCTACATTGAATCATTTGAGAGGAGGAGAAGGAGACTGATCAGCCCTCATTCTCTTATGCATAGAAGTGGTTGATTTTTCAGATGCCATCTATAAACATCAATGTTAGTTCAAACTCATGTACAATTCAAGTATAATTCAGACTAAGTAAACCCATTTCTAACTTCCTTTAACTTTCAAACATAAAGTATCTATCAACTAATCATGATCAACCCTAACCTATATTCAAGCATGCATTATACAAGCGAATTCATAATGACTCAACTTGTAACCCAAGCTTCAACTAAGGATTAGTATCTCCCCTTAACCATACAACACTCAACTTCACAACAATATACATAAACACAATACTTCAACATAAAGAAAAACAACTAGCAATATAATCGTACATAATACTTAAGTACTATTACGAGACTAATTCATCAATTTAGGCTCAATTTATAGAAATCCTCAATTTAATCATTATTTATAGAAATTAAGGTTTAAACTTGATATGCTAACTTCTAACACAAAATCATGCAAATCAAAGCCTAATTATGATACAAACACAACTACTAGTACGATAACAACACTTTTACAAAGTATAATAAACATACATACATAAACCCTAAAGTTACATGAAAGGAATCATTGTAATTATAGAAAAATGAAAGAAAAAGAGGAAAATCATACCTTAGAAGAGTGTTATCATGATGAGAATGATCGTGCAAGCACTAAAAATGAGTGGAATAAGGGTTGATGTAAAGAAAATGAGGGCGGAGTTTCGTAGGAAGTCGACATGGAAAAGGTTATCATGGAGTGGAGTTTCAAAATGTGTGAGAAATGAGGAAAGAGGAAGGGAAATTACTTATATAGTGGGGTATTAAGGACTTGATCACAGCCGTGATGACCCTTTTGAGCTTTGACACGAGCGTGATGAGTTTCGTGATTAACCTTATGCCCAAAATTTTTGAGCTATTATGACCTATGCTCTCTAATAGTCACGAGCTTGAATAAACTAGTGAGTAACACTATGGTCAAAATTTTCATACTTAACTCATTTTATCACAGCCATGAATGAAATGTGGAATTTCCTAGGGAAGTGATCACAACCGTAATTGAATTAAAAAGTTCCTAGAGATGTGATCACTACCATGATAGACAGGTAGATTAGCCCTATTAATTGATCACGACTGTAATTGATCATGTGATAGATGTTATGCTTGAAAAATTAAATACTTATCTTTATCACGGCTATGATGCAAATTGACCTTCCATCCTCCATTCATGTCCCCACACTTTGTGAAATTCTTCTCTTTCCTTTGAAATTCCATGACTATCACTTGATGTTTCCTTTCTTTGTACATCAAACTATAAACAAAGATACTTAAAATAATCCATACAAAATAGCAATAACAAAAATTAATTAATTTAAAATTCAACAAAATTCAAAGTACTCAAAACAAACTAAACGAAATTGCTAGTCTAATCAAGAATACATGCTTGTTTAACGTTTGAAGCTTGACGTCTCCATAAGCTTTTAGCTTCAATCATTAACTAGAGAATTCTCAACTCCTCCTTACCTTAATGTTACAGTTTGGACTTGTTCTCTTGGGTTTGCCTCAATATTTCCCAAAAGAGATCCCAGAACCCTTTCTGAAAGTGCTTTTGCAACCTATCCAACTTAGTTTTCCAAGTTATGGATTGATGCCCCTTGATTTCTTAAAGCGCTTTCAATAGCCTGGTGACGTACTTTAGAAGTCTTGATGTACTGGGCCAACATCTCCTCAATGGACATTAGCTTGTTCTAAGGGGGTGGCACTTGCCTCTGAAATCCAAGAGATTGCATGTTGGAGCTTTGACCAACATTGTTACTCTATTTGAAATTGGGATGATTCCTTCAACCTAGATTATAGGTGTTACTAAAAGGATCATTCCTTAGTTTGATCAGGTTCCCCATGTAGTGAACCTCTTCCACTTGATCAATCTTTGAAGAGCTTGCTAACTTAGAATCTGAAACTGCTAAAACCTTGTTCTGACCTATTGTGAGACTGTTAAGCTTCCTTGTCAATACCTCCACCTTATGTGCTAGAGCAGAAGTAGCATCCAACTCATGTTTTCCCATTGAATTTCTTTCTTTTCCTCTTATAGATGACCATTGATGATGGTTATTGGCCATATCTTCAAATAATTGAATACATTGCTCTAGTGATTATGGTTTAGGCTTCCTTTAGTAGCTGCATCAATGAGCTACCTGGTGGTATAGTTTAACCCATTGTAGAATGTTTGAACTTAGTGCCAATTTGGAAGACCATGATGAGTGCACTTCTTTAACAATTCCTTCCATCTCTCCTATGCTTCATACAGAGTCTCTAAATCCATCTGACCAAAAGAAGAGATATCTACCCTTAGCTTAGCCGTTCTTTAGGGTAGGAAGTATTTTCTCATGAAGAGCTCAACCATCTCTTGCCAAGTATTTAAGGAATTCCTTAGCATAGAGTTGAGCTACTACTTTGCATTAGATCTTAATGAAAACGGGAATAACCTAAGGCGAATAGGGTCCTATGAAAAACCACCTATCTTAAAGGTATCATAAATTTCCAAGAATTGCTGCAAATAGTTGTTGGGGTCTTCATCACTAAACACATTGCTGGATCATCTGAATGATACTCTGCTAGATCTTAAAAGTATTAGCTTGAACTCTAGGCCGAGCGATGCTAGTACTAGCCCCATCTAAGTTGAGCCTACAATAATCCAACATTTTCCTTAGAACCATAGGCAGATTTACTCCTGGCTCATTTCTCACTTATATTACATTCCAATTTCCATCAAGAGGTGGGTCTAAAATCAATGATAGATCTCTTTCAATACCATCTTTCGGATTCAAGAACTAGTTTTCTAATGGTGGCTCGATGTATTGATTTTGATTATTCATTCTGGATGACTCTATTCTGATTCCCAACGGTTCTCGTGCTCTTACATTCTTACTACCTGATGCTTGCTTCTCAAAATACTCTTAGACTTTCTTTAAGTTACTTCTGAGTCTTCTTTCGAGTTTAGGATCGAAGTTAGCTCGATCAATTGTGCTACTCTAGGTCATAAACTGAAAATCAACAAATAAGCCAATATGAGCACAAATATTTCAACTAAACTAATAACAAATATAAAAGAAAACAAATGCCAGAAGAGTAGGAATCTTAATTTTCCTAGTCATGATGCTGTTTTCCTCGATGATGATACCAAAAACTTGATCGCCTCTAATTAGAGCTACCGAGTCTTATAAATTAAATTTCTATATTTTATCTTTTACTCGGTTAAATAGGCAAGTGTACCTATTGTTTGTTAGTATGGATAAGTATAGGGTTGTCTCCATAAGGAAAAGGATTCAAACACTATTACAAAATATTCTTCCTATTAACTAGCTATCAAATTTATTAAGTGGCAGAAATATTAAATTATCTAATTTACTAGCTAAACTATAATAATCTACAACAATTTTTATCCAAGACAAATGCTATTGAAACTATTAACACTACAATGATTTACATACAGACTTGCTTTACTACTTAGTATGATATTACTAATATGCTTTTTGTCTTAATACTTGTTATCCACAAGAAATTACAGGTATGTAAGCATTCCTTTCAGAACTACTTACTTCTAATCTTGATTGTATCTATTAAAATCTCTTCTGAATTAACAACCAATTTGGATTGCATTAATATCACATTAATTTATTGATTTCCCTATGAATGAAGCAACTTTCTTAATAATATATCTATTATCAAGAGTAAATTGTTCTAATGAATCAAATTTATTTAATAGAATTGTCTCTTGACATATTCTATTGATATTTGGCCTAAAACAATATTGTGCACTATATTGTACTTAGATTAATTAAGTTCAATTCACTAGAAATAACAATATTAGGAAACTACTATTTCATGCACTTGATCATGTTAAGTGGATGTAGCAAGTCCTAGATTATACATATATGATGAAGGAAGAAAGCAAATTAACAAAATGCAAAATTAACATAAGACAAGTAAAGGAGTACAACCTTGTTTGAATTCCATTGTTGAAAGTTTTACAACAACGAATGATGAATTCCCATTGGCTCCTTCAAGTAATTTTAGGAAAAATATGATACAACACTTAGAAAACTACACTAAAAATGGGAACACAATGGATACAAAAGTGGATGAATAGGTGTTGGTTGGTATTCTATATCTATCTGGTGTATATTTATCTCTCTGATATGATGTTATATCATCTCCTCTAATGTGCTCTCTTCTATCTCAATTTTCTTTTCTTCCAAAAGTCGTAGTATATTTATACTCTTTCTGTCAAAGGACTTGAATATACCACTCTAAGACACCACTTGATGTTAAGATATGTTTCATGTACTAGTTCATGTGAAAATGTTGAAAAAGAATAGTTGTGACCACTCCTATCACACTTGTGACTCGAGAAGTGATAGTATCGGAAAACAAGATTCAACACTAGTCATGGACGTAATAGTAGATGTGAACTTCTTGTCACTTCATTACTACTCATTACGCTCGTAATTGAGGGCGTGATCACCCTCCTATTATACAATCATGACCGTGATTGATAGGGTGATCATGAGTGCTTCCTCAATTATGCCTGTGATGAAGTACGTGATTAGTGCTGACCAATGTAATGTTTCTTCATCACCTCCATCATGGGCGTGATTGACTTAAAAGTCATTATTCTTATGTAAATTTCATCCTTTTACTCATGATTCATTTGAAATCAATAAATTACATAATTAAGTATCAAAAACTTAAAAATTGAATCATAATGGTGAAGAATCTATGCCTAAATTTGGCTTGAAAGTGTAAAATAATTTACACTTATCACATGTATTAGCAAGAAGTGGCTCATGATAAAGTTCCTCATGCTCATAAGGTCAATATCACATGTAGCAATCAGAAGCTTCCTAAAATGGTTCTACTTAAGCAATATCTCACATGATGGGATAATGTCTATTGAATTAGCCCTAGAGAGTGCACAAAATTCAATGAGAGAACCGGCAGAAGCAATTGTGGTCATCTAATTTGGTGATCGCCTCGATCAAACCACTTTGATAGAACTTCCTAGGTTACTAAAGAAAGGAAGGACATCATTGCCTTCCTCCACTAGACACCACCTTAGGGTTGACTCCTATGTATGCCCTATAAAGCAAAAGAGAAGACACTTTACACCCAAGTGACAAGCTGCCATCGAGCAAGAGGTGTAGAAGTTATTACAAGTTGGCTTCATACGGGATGAATGCTACCCTACTTGACTAGCGAATATTATCTTCATGAAGAAATCCAACGGCAAGCAATGAATGTGTGTTGATTACACTGACCTCAACACAACCAACCCAAAAGATTGTTTTCATCTCTCGAGAATAGACCAACGCATCGATTCTACCTTTGGCCATGTGAGACTCAAGTCTATGGATGCTTATTCTAGCTATAATCAGATTTTCATGACCCGTAAGGACTAGGTCCATTCATCCTTTATCACTGACTTCGAGACATATTATTATAAGGTTATTTCCTTTGGCTTCAAAAATGCTAGGGCAACATATCAAAGGTTAGTTACAGTAGTTTTCAAGCCACGACTCGGAAGAAACATAGAAGTTTATGTTGCTGATATGATTATGAAATGCAAACAAAAGACACCCGACATTGAAGATCTACATGAAACCTTTGATATGTAGTAGAAACATCAAATGAAGCTTTATCCTTAGAAATGTGTCTTTGGTGTAGGTTCAAGCAAGTTCCTCATATTTATGGTTACGGAGTGCAGCATCAAGGCTAACCTAGACAAAATAAAAGCCATTTGGGACATGAAGATCCCTAAAAAGATCAAGGATGTCCAACATCTAATGGGTAGAAAAGTTGCACTCAACTATTTTGTCTTTAGAAGCATCGATAAATGTTTCGTGTTTTTCCAATTACTAAAGAACCCATCAGAATTTAAGTGGACAAATGAATGTGTGGCTACCTTTGAAAGGCTTAAGCAGTTTCTTAAGAGCTTCCCATGCTTTCTTATGTGCATAAGAGCTTAATAATCACTTGGACTTATTATAGGGAGTGATAATCAAATAGGTCTTTTAAGATATCGAAGAAAACTAGAATGGAGGGGGTTAGCAATATAATAACTTCGGTGAAGCTACTCTAAGGATATAACACACCAATAAATACAATACGACTCAACAATTTGCTCGATATGACGCATAAGCAAATGTTAAGGTTCACTCACCACTAACCTCGAGTTATTTGGTAAGATTAGATAAGAGTGTAAAGAGATTATACTCAAAGAGGAATGTCTCACATGAACAAGTATATTTAATAGTTGAAAGGGATGTAAGATATTTTGGCTAGAGTGAAAAGGGGCTATTTATATTAAGTCCCTAAGGTAACATTACAAATAAGGAAAATTACAAAAAGGGATAAAGAAGAAAAGGATTCCTAATATGTACGTAAGGGGTAAATAGGATAAGTGATGAAAAGGTAAATAGTACAATGTTAGAAAAGTAATGGACAGGTGTCGGCCTATCAATGGTTTGAATAGAGAATCTAAGTTAAGCTACAATTCTAGCTACTACAGGTAGATGGTAGTTAGAATTACCAAAACGAATGATGAATGTAGCCAATTTGTATGCCAAAAGAGAAACATTCGATGAATGGAGTTCTCGACCTCAGTTGATTGACCTCGACACATTCAATTCCAGTAAGTTGGAATAGGGCTGTGTGTGCTGACCTCCGCCACGACACTTGTCTAGTTGGCCTTAGTACATGAATGGTTAACGACAACATATGGATTAGAATAGAGCAGAATGTGTCCGAGTTGGGTGCCTAAGGAGTTTGCCCACTATTCTCCTATATATTGTGTCTTGTCATCAGTAGGTTAAAGAGAGAGAATTCTTCTAGTGAAAGACTAAAGACTTCGGAGGCATGCATGAGTAAGAGGGCTAAAGGTCGGCAATCCATTAGTTCCTTAAGGTTGTTAAAGATTTTCCCTCAAATCTTGGTCTTCATCTTCATTTGGTACATAAGACATCAAGTCAATGACATTAATAGTTAGGGATACCTCGTATCTCTCAAACAGCTCCAATTCATAGGCATTGTCATTGATACTTCGAAGGATTTTAGAGGGTCCATTTGATTTGGAGGATAGCTTATTTAACCTCTTCCCTAAAAAACGCTCCTTACTGAAGTAGATCTAGACAAGGTCTCCTAGCCTATAAATGACTTGCTTCCTTCCTTAGCTCCTCTATTAGGCCATAGCCCTCAAATCTTGGTCTTCATCTTCATTTGGTACATAGGACATCAAGTCAATGACATTGATAGTTAGGGATACCCCGTATCCCTCAGGTAGCTTCAATTCATAGGCATTGTCATTGATACTTCGAAGGATTTTAGAGGGTCCATTTGATTTGGAGGATAGCTTATTTAACCTCTTCCTTAGAAAATGCTCCTTGCTGAGGTAGATCTGGATAAGGTCTCCTAAGCTATAAATGACTCGCTTCCTTCCTTGGCTCCCTTGCTGGGCCATAGTCTTGGCTAGTTGCTCAAAAGTTGGGTTGATAACCATTTTTAGGGATAAGTTCGAGTTATATCCATAAACAACCTCAAATGGTGACCTTCTTGTTGAACCATAAATAGAGTAGTTGTATGCGAATTTGACACAATGCTCCTTGGTACTCTTTATAGTCACACAATCTCCTTCTTAGAGTTTAAGATAGGCCGAGCATGAAATTCATACTTAGATTGGTCCATGGCCATTTAAGTATATTCAAGGGTGAGTACTCTCCATGTGGCTTGTTTCTACCCTTTGCATGTTTACATACCTTNATCTCAACAAGAAAGAGGTTAGCATAGTTCTGTAATAATATCTACATCTCAATAGGTCAGTTCTCCATTTGTGTGGTTTTGTTAACTTAAGGAAATATCTACGATACTCGAGTCTGACACTATACTTAGAAGGTTAAATTTGTGGAGTCTTCAATCGGTCCACTTTAGAACTGTTTTAAGCTCAATCATTTCTAGGTTAGCTCGACATACTACTACTGCTCGACAAGCCAGTTCGACTACTTGGCACTCGGCTAATCTATCTCTGTCTCTACCTTTTGACCCTTTGTACTATTCGTATAGCCTCATCTAGAGTCCTAAGCCTCTATAACTCTACTATATTACCAACTTCAATTCTATACCTTAAAATGTTCAGCTCCTATAGGAACTTCAAGCTTGCACTCCTTAATTCCTTCATATTGCTCCTTCTCATCATACTCCTTAACTTCATCTAACTCTAGTCTCCTTTTAGCAACTTTGTCAATATGTTGGGATGGAATTAGGTTAATATTAATCAGTTTTGGTGTTGTTGTTCACCCATCAACCTTCTTGGCTTATCTCTCATTTCTTGTACTTATTCAACAACTCTTTATTGCGGCCTGGTCTCTATGAACCTTTATATAGAAACAACTAGATTAGCCATAATAGTAGCAAAGTCTTATATCTGCTCATCAGTGGATCATGGAGTTTGTTAAGTAACACGACTACAAACATGAGCATCACTGTCAATATTATTAATCTCTCCTTGAATACTAGGATTTGACATTGTCACTACAAAACTTTAGTAAATACTTTACTCACATGAGAAATCTCTACAAACTTAAGAAATATGACTCAAATAGTAAAATAAGAGCTTGCTCTGTCTTTCAAGTGGAAAATAGAGTACAGTAGAACAAACACATTGGTAGTAACTATCCTAACATAGCTTTCAACTGAAACCTTAAGCTCTGATACCAGGATTATATGATGTGCCTAGGAGGTTAGTAATCTCTAGGACTTACCATAGGGAGTAGGAATCAAATGGGTCCTTTGACATATCAATGAAAACTAGAATAGAGGGGTCGGCAATATAGTAGCTTCCTTGAGGTTTCTTGGAGGATATAATACACCAATGAACACAACACAACTCAATACATTGCCTAATATGACTTATAAGCTAATGTTAAGGTCCACTCACCACTAATCTAAAGTTACTTGGCAAGATTAGATAAGAATGTAAAGAGATTATACCTATAGAGGAATATCTCATAGGAACAAGTATATTCAATAGCTAAAAGGGATGTAAGATATTCTAACTATAGTGAAAAGGGATTATTTATAGTAAGTCACTAGGGTAATATTACGAATAATGAAAATGGCAAAAAGGATAAAGAAGAAAGGGATCCCTAGTATGTATGTAAGGGGTAAATAAGATAAGTGACAAAAAGGAAAATAGTTCAATGTTAGAAAAGTAATGGATAAGTGGTAGCCTATCAATGGTTTAAGTAAAGAATTTATGTTAGGCTGGAATTGTTGTTGCTATAGGTAGATGGTAGTTGGAATTGCCAAGATGAATGATGAATGTAGTTGATCTATATGCCAAAAGAGAAACACTTGACGAATGGAGTTCTCGACTTCGATTGATTGGCCTCAACATATTCAATTATAGTAAGTTGGAATAAGGCTATATGTACTAGCCTCAACCTTGGCACTTACTTAGTTGGCTTCAGTACATGAATGGTTGGCAATGGCATAAAGATCAAAACAAAGTAGATTGTGTCTTGTTCTCTTATATATTGTGTCTCGTCTTTAGTAGGATGAGAGAGAATTCTTCTAACAAAAGATTGAAGACCTTGGAGGTATGCATGAATAAGAGGGCTAAAGGTTGGCAATCCATTACTTTCCGAACCAATACTTAATGAAGAGCTCTATTTATACTTACCTGTAAGCGATCGAGCCCTTTCATCAATGTTCGTATGAGTAAAAAGATGTGAACACACGCTGGTCTATTACGTAAGCCACATCCTCTAAGGACCAAAAGTCTAATACATATGAGTCAAGAAGCTCGCCCTTGTTGTGGTTATCGTTCCTTAGGAGTTAAGACTGTATTTCCATCCATACCCCCATTGTCATACTTAATGATCAATCACTATGAACATTGTTGCAAAAGCAAGATGCGTCAGGATGTACAACTAAATAATCTTTGGAATTTAGTGCCCATAGCATCCAATTCTGCCCCAAACAAGCCATTAAGGTACAAGTCTTTGTGGACTTCATTGCTAATTATACTGGAGAGAAGAAAAAACCAATTTACATTGACATTCCAATGTGGACTCTTCACGTTGATGCATCCTTTACTTTAGGGAGGAGAGGGGGTAGTGAAGTAGGGTTAGTCTCACGTAGACCTTACTGCACCAAAGTCTTGTACACGCTCGAATTAAAATATTTTGACAGTAACAATGAAGCTAAGTAAGAAACTCTTATCATAAGAATTAAGATCGCAATGAATGTTAGGGTTGAGAAGCTTAACATCTACTCAAATTCTATGCTGGTGGTATAGCAAGTTAAAGGAAAATAGGAGATAAAAGGGGAAGCCATGGTAAAATATCTCTAAGTAGTATGAGACCTCACCTCTAACCTCACTTCCTAAAAGATCACCAAGATCCTTTGGGTAAAGAATTCAAACATGGATAGGTTATCTAAGCTCACCTCTATAGTTGTACCCCTACTTTATATGGGCGAAAAATAGATTGTCCTCCAGTATATGCCACAACGAGCTATGGACAAGTAGCTACAGGAGATTCTTCAGATTCACTCTATGCCAACTAAACCATCCTAAATAGATCCCCTCCTTAATCACCTCAAAACCGATGCCTTACTTAATAATAGAAAGCAAGCTAAGAAGCTCACCTACTACGTAGCCAACTACATAATCATCATTGATGTCTTTTATCGATATGGGCATAGCATGCCCCCCCTTCATTGCCTAAAAATTGAAGAAAGCCCTCGAAGAGCTACATAGAAGGATTTGCAGTGATCACATTTAGGCCTAGGCCTTTGTACATCTAAGCTTTCATCTCGGGTGCCATTAGCCAACGATGAAGGAGGATGAAAAAACCCTGATGTAATGGTGCCACAACTACCAAAAGCACATACCCATTGGTTATACTCAAAGCGTAGAAGTTTACCCCATGATGAGCCTATAGCCTTTCACTCAATGGGGACTCAATGTCCTTAGGCCTTTTCCCAAAGTGCTCGAAGGGCTCCAATTCATCTTGATAGTTGTTAACTATTTCACAAAGTAGGCAGAAGCTTAAGTGATCGTAAGCATAGCTGCGAGAGTAGTAGAAGGGTTTATCTTGACTAGTATCCTCACTAGATTTAGGGTACCTTATGCCCTAGTTATAGATGATGGGAAATAGTTTGATAGCACATGGTTTAGGGAGTTCTACGATAAACACCACATTTGGCTTCACTATACTTCGGTTTCTCACCCCCAAACAAGTGAGCAAGTTAAAAGTGTCAACAAGATAGCCCTCAGCAGCCTAAAAAAGATAGTAAAGCAAGTAGATAACCATTGGGTAGACTAACTTCCTAGAATCCTTTAGGGGTATTAACCATGCATAGGATAACTATAGGAGAAACTCTTTCCTTCTAACATTTAGATCAAAGGTTGTACTGCTCATCGAATTAGAACCCCCAACAAGAAAAACCTAAAACTTTGATGTCATCATTGACCAAATAGCCCTTTAAGCAACCCTCAACACAATTTACGAAGTGAGGAACACTGTATGAGCTTGAGTGGCCACTTACCAACAATAGGTTGCTAGGTACTACAATAAAAAGGTCAAGCATAAAGTTTTTTACCCTAGAGACTTGGTTTATCGAAAGCTCGAAGCTAATTGATGAAGGAAATGGCAAGGTAAGCTATCACCAAACTGGAAGGACCTTATTTGAGTTAACAAAGATGCAACAATGGGCCTTATAGGTTAGAAACCATGGACACACAACCCATTCCTAGAACTTGGAATGCCAACAACATTAAGCCTTATATTTTTTAAGATGTACAAGGATTCAAACACACTTTGTAAAACTTACGAAAGTATAATGAAAAGATAAGCTTTGTACTTACCCTACCTTACTGCCTACTTTACCCTAACATGGCTTAATTACCATTAAGCCCTACCCTTTGTCCAATAATGAAGGCAATATACTGGACCAAATGGAGTCGATCTTCATCCTTAATGGTTAAGCATTCCCATTGGTTACAACGCTTAATAACCTTAAAGCCTTAAGCGCTACCCCGAGCAATTAGCGGGTTCTCATGCCCAAAAGGTCACACTAAGATGAGCACATAGACTACGTCTACACACTTGACCCTTGACTCAAAACTAAACTTAGCATAATCAATGCTCTTAGCCAAGTAGCATACAAACTAAGGTCCCCAAGCCTATGTATGATGCAATACCATAAGAGGTAAAAATCAAGAACATTTGTGCACTTAAACATCATTGTTTAAACAAGCATAAGTACTCAAAAGAAGAATGGTCGGGCATAAACAATCAAAAGGCTTAGGACGAGGAGGCAACTACACTTGTAGAATTTTCATTACATTTACATTTACAAAATCACAAGGCTATCATCTTAGCCTATATGCACAAAAACAAAAAAATAAACAAAAAAAAAAGGGGGGGTTGGGGTGGGGGGGAGGGGGGGCAGTGTTAGGGGTTGGTTTGCTATGTGGGGGCTAACTAAAAGTCTAATACATAAAGATCATCTACAAAACCATAAGTATGATCATTACACATCTCTATGTTCAACATCTTCTACTTCATCCTCAACATCCCCCTCAACACCATCCCTAGTAACCCTAGCCTCTACATTGGCCACTTTAGCACCAATAAGACTTACATCATCCAATTAGGATAGGAAGTCAAGTTTGACGTTAAGGCATAATGCTCGGACATCAACCCTCATAAGCTTCCTTACATCTAGCCTAGCCTTGTCGAGGGTAACCTTGAAATTGTTACCCTCTTTGAACTTGATAAAAAATTTGTCTAAGGCTACCTCGGTCAAGTTGCAACCATCCCTTAGCTTAGCCTCCTGCTTCTTGGATTAGACTTGAGCCTCCTTGAGTTCCCCCTTTGCAACCTTGGCTTCGTCTTTTATGGCCTTAGCTTCCTTCCTAGCGACTTCTAGCTCTTACTCTCAAGCATTCAACATCATCTCCAAGCCCTCAGCATACTTCCTCACATCACTAGCCTCAGACTTAGCCTTAGCCACCTCCTGCTTGAGCCTTAACTTCTCTAACCTAAGCTGCTCAAATTTCTCATGCATATTAAGAGCCTACGCCCTTGGCACATCCAACTCCTTCTTTAGCTTACCATAGTCTCTTTTTAACTCTTAGCAATGTTGATGAGATGACTACAATAGGAAAAATTAGTGCAAACAAGTACCCATAAGGACTTAATGAAAAAATAGAGGGTCAAGACAATATCTGCTCTTAGAGGGTGTGTTTGCATGAAAACACGTTCCTACATAAGCAAATGGCATTCTCTAGACCTTTTAATGCAATCAGAATGCTCTCATTGAAAATCTTCCCTTGGAAGAGCATAGCACGCTCCTTCTTCAAGGTTAACTAAGGAGTGACCAAACTAGGCTGTCGTCGAGTTGATATCTTAACATCACCACTAACATCATCCTCCAAATTGATCACATGCATAGCATGACCTCCAGGCAGCCTATCTACCCCCACAACATCCTCTACCTCCTAGTGCTTTCCAACCTTCTAGGAACCAACAACAACCTTCCCCTATGATGGCTCGTCCTGAACTACTTATGTGGAAATATGTCTTTCCATCTCCCGTTCAATAGGTGCCTTGAAAAGAATCAAACCACCGAACCCCTGACCTAAGGTTGAGCTCGAAATTGGAAAGTATGGTGAGGGGAGTTCTCTCTTATCACCCTACAACCAATGAGTTCGAGTTGTTGCAATTTACTGACCTAATGTCTTGTCTAAGTTGAGCCCTCTAATGTCTATTAATAGTCTTTAATTGCCGACAAGAGATGTATGCGGACTACAACTCAACCTACTCAACCAATTATCTAGCTAACCTGATTATGAACTGTTCTAAGTATGTTCGAACTAAACTCACCTTAGAAGGACCTCCAATCTTGCTTGGCACCTCTACTCAATAGTCACCAATCTAATCATACAATTTGTTTGTTTTTAGTGAAGCGTATGACCACTGATCATCCAACACATATCCAAGCAACCCATGTGATAGAATCTTTTGTACAAGATGGACACTTTTCTTGATTTTCTCTTTATGCACTTTTCCATTCTTTGTACATTACTTATTTAGGACTTTACCTTTTCAAGTCATTTCCATTTATAGCTATTCCCCTAATATTTTGAGTATAAATGCGTACTGTAAAGGGAGCTACAAATAGATTAGACATCCTCAATATAGAATGTACTTCATTTTTCGTAAGCATTTCCTTTGCTTACTTGATCCACTTTTATCTTATCTCTTAAGCAAGACTAGGTGATGAGTACCCTCATTGGACCAACTTATGCATCATATTGAGTTTAGCTATGAGGTCTCGATAGTTCCTTTGGTGCATCACATCATTGGGGCTAATCGTAGTTTGTTTACTTGTTTGTTTCTTTGCTCTAATGCATTTCCACCCTTGTTTTTCGAGCTTTCCACAAGCTTAAACCTACCCTTGTAACTGGCTTTATCAATCCTTAGCTTCGGTTCATATCATCTTGTTAGTAGAGTGGACGTTTGTTTAAGTAAGTTATATTTGAACTTTCTTGTGAAGTAGTGTTTGTTGAGGTAGTGTATTGTATTTGCATAGAGATTAACTATGAGTGTTCAAGTAAGTAGAAGTAGTAGTTTGCTATGGTTATATACTCTATTTTGCCTTATTTCAAACATACAAACACAAAGCAAGTTTCAATTGGGTTTGTTGTTCTTTAGAGTAGTTGATTTGTTTATAGGTTAGTTGAACTTTTGTTAAAGTGTTTGTATGAGTAAATTGTTTGGCTTGGAGGAATAGTATCTGTTGTTTCTTAGATTCTGAGTTAGTTATTGAGTTTTATCAAAGAGAATGACAAATCTTAATGTCAATGCTAGTATTGGAGATGACAATAGCGATGTTGTCCACTATGGACAATAACCCCAAAACACTCTTAAAGGTACCAATGAGCGAATTGATGAGATGGCTAACCTCATAGCTGATTTGACTAGAGTTGTTTGTGTAGTGGGCTTTCGACCTACTGAGGCCTTGTAGAATACTCCATAAGTTGCTTGACCTACTAAAGGATAAATCTTAGCTCGACTAAATTAAGGTAAAGGAGTATGAGGGCATGTAAGAAGAAGAATTGACTTAGGTGATTTAGATGAAGAAAGATAAGAAGAATACAATGACGAAGAGGACCGAGCTCGAGCACTCCGAGTTACCGATCATGTGAAGCTTCAGATTCCAAGCTTCAATGGTTTTGGAAACACTAATGGCTATCTAGACTGGGAAGAAAAGGTACAATGTGTTTTTTATTATTATCATTATGATGACCACTAGAAAGTAAGGACTGCTACTATAGAGTTCTCAAGTTATGCCGTAATGTAGTGAAAGAACTTCCAAATTATGTAGAGATGCGAAGGATATAGGGAAGTAAATATTTGGTTTGAGATGAAGAGGATACTTAAAAACATATTTGTGTCAGATACTTATTTACAAGATACCTTTGCTCAACTTCGAGAGCTAAGGTAAGGGAGCTGAACTATTGATAAATATGTTCAAGAGTTCTAAATACTCATGATGCATTGTGAAATGGATGAACCATTAGCCTAAACAGTATCTAGATTTCTTACTAGATTGAGCGGTGACATCCAAGATATCATGGAGCTTCAGTAGTTTACTACATTAGACAAGGCCATAAGAATAACCTAGTGAGTAGAAAGACAAAAAAGGAATAGGTTGAGTTGACCCCTAATGAGTCAACCTGTACAACCAACTTGGCCAACTTAAGGAAGTTATTAAGCTTAGTGAAGTGCCAAGCCAAATAGAAGGGTAGATGTTAGAGTTGAGTTGAAGAGTCGACCAGTTGATGGTGAAGTCTAGCTAAGAACTTACATGAAGGGACAAGGATCTAGAAGAAAGATGAGCCAGACCAGGTTTTTTAAGTGTCAACACATGCCACCCAATGTTCAAATAGAAGAATTATGGTCATCAAGGGAGATGCCCTGAAGATTAAAGTAGATAACACGGATGAAGAACCTAAGGAGAGACGAGAAGTAGGGGAAGAGGTTGGGGTTGATAATGAATTGGTTGAGGAAGACATATTTGTTGAGGATTTACAAAAACTAACCTTTGTTGTTCGATGTTCGATGAGTATAGAACCCTCTACTGAGGAGGAGTAGAGAGAGAACTTATTTCACATCACTTGCGAAGTGAATGAACAGGTTTATGTACTCATAGTGGACAGTAAAAGCTGCACCAATGTAGCATTTGCAAACCTGATTAAGAAGCTCAAATTGCCAACCATTTCACATCTGAGGCCTTATAAACTACATTGGCTGAATGAGAAAGGAGCACTACAAGTCACTCATCAAGTGTTACTGCCAATCTCTATTAGAAATTATTCTAATGAAATTCTTTATGATGTGTTGCCCATATGTGCATCTCATGTGTTGTGATGTAGATAGTAGAGCTATCTACAAGATTACAATCAAGGATAGATACCCCATTTCGAGGCTAGACAATATGCTAGATAAACAGAGTGGTATGAAAGTGTTCAATACGATCAACCTGAAGTCAGGTACTACTAGATTCAAATGAGACAAGGAGATGAATGAAAAACTACTTTTAAGACCATATGGACTATATGAGTGGATGGTCATGCCTTTTAGGTTATCAAAGGCCCCAAGCACTTTTATGAGATTGATGAACTATGTATTAAGAGATTTGTTTGGAAATTTTTCCGTTGTCTATTTTGACGACATCCTTGTCTATAGCACTAACCTAAGATGTCATATTGAAAATCTCTAAGCTATTTTCAATGTCCTTCAACTAGAGAGATTGTTCAAAAACATGAAGAAATGTTGTTTCTATCTGGAGGAGTTGACCTTCTTAGGCTACGTGGTTAGTAGAGGAAGATTAAGAGCTAATGAAGAGAAAGTCTAAGCCATTATTGAGTGGCTGATCCTAACTTCATGTATAGAGGTGAGGAGTTTCCATGGATTGGCATCATTTTACCGACGCTTTATCTGAGGATTCAGTACTATAGTAGCACTTTTAACTAAGCTAACAAAGAAGAATATAGAATTTAAGTGGGGAGAAAATGAAGAGAGAAGTTTTGTTGAGGTGAAAGCCAGGTTGACCTCTACCCTAGTCTTAGCTCTACCAAACTTTGATAATGTGTTTAAGCTTGAATGTAACACATCAAGTGTTTATGTGGAAGTTGTACTAATGCGAGAAGGCCGACCTATTGCTTATCATAATGAAAAACCTAAATGTGTCTAACTAAACTATTATGTATATGACAAAGAACTCTTAGCACTAATTAGAACTCTTTGCATGTGGCAATAATATCTTCTACCAAAGGAATTTGTCATATATATAGATCATGAATCCTTGAGGTATTTACAAAGCCAATGAAAGATTTCTAAACGCTAAGCTCAATGGATTGAGTTTCTAAATGGATTTGATTTCATCAATAAATACAGGCAAGATAAGAATAATGTAGTTATTGACACTTTGTCAAGAAGACATGTTGTTCTCACTAAGTTGCAAATTAGGCTATTAGGGTTTGTGAGCATTAAGGAACAGTATCAACATTATTCTCACTTTGGTTCAGCATATATACGTAATGAAGAGGGGAGAATAGTAGATGAATACCATATGGAGGATGGTTATTTGTTTCAAGGAGTCAAATTATATGTATCGACCTATTTAATAAGGGAGTTGTCAATGAAAGAAGCCCACAATAAAGAACTCTGTAGATATTTTGGAGAATAAAGGACCTATGAGATACTAAATCACAAGTTCTTCTAGCCTAAAATGAAACATAATGTACATTGTATGATTGAAGGATGTGTCATCTGTATAAAAGAAAAAAGCTGAGTTGAACAAGGAAACAATGTCATTACCTGTTCCAACCAAATCATGGGTTGACCTAAGTATGGATTTTGTCCTCGAATTGTCCCCAACTGCCTGAAGCAAAGACTCTATAATGATTGTAGTGGATAGGTTTAGTAAAATGCCACATTTTATGCCCTATACCAAAACTAATGATGTTTTGACTATTGCTTCTTTGTTTTTGCAAGAAATAGTTCACTTGCATGGAGTGCAAAGGAGTATGGTGTTAGATAGAGATGTGAAATTCTTAAGCCATTTCTAGAGAACTCTTTGGTGTTGGATGGGAACTAAACTACTGTTCAACACCTCTTAACGTCCCTAAACCGATGGCTAGACGAAGGTTGTCAATCGTACCCTAAGATCATTGCTCCAAGTTATAGGGGGAAAGAACTTAGCCAACTAGGATGACTGCTTACCTATGGTTGAATTTGCTTACAATAGGACAATACATGCCACCACTAAGCATGCCACATTTAAGGTCATCTATGGCTTTAATCCCAACCTGCCCTTTGATCACACCATAATATCACCCACTGACCGAAAGGATCCATAAGCATGAACAAAAACTTAGTACATCCAGCAGATCTATCAATGAGTCACTTAACACATTAATCGAGCTATCCGAAAATTAAAGGAGAAAGGCAAAGGAAGGAAGACCAAGCAATTTTAACTTGATGACCAAGTGTGGTTGCACTTGAGCAAGGAAATTTTTCTAAACAAGAGGAGGAGCAAGCTATCTACCAAAACTGACAGACCTTTCATGATCCTTTAAAAGATTAATGGCAATGCTTACCAATTAAAGCTATTAGAGGACTTCAGAGTGTTTGATGCATTCAATGCTACTAACATCAAACCCTATCGATTTGAAGAAGACTTAGATGAGGACTAGCTAGATTTGATCTTGATTCCCAATCAACCTAGCGAGAATGATAGGAATCAAACCTTCAAACCCCTAATCTAAGCTTAACCTAAGAACTAGAAAGCATGACAAGGTGAGTTCTCTCTTTTCACCTTATAGCCAATGAGTCCAAGCTGCTATAATCTATCGAGCTAATGTCCTATTTAAGGTGAGCCCTCTTATGTCTGTCAATAGCCTCCAATTGTCGATTGAAGATGCACCTAGATAACAACTTAAGTTATCCGACCATCTATTTAGCTGATCAGAATATAAACTTCTTTGAGCATGTTTGACTTGAACTCACCTCAAAAGGACCTCTAGTCCTACTTGACACCTCTGCTTAGAAATTAGCAGTCCAATTATACAATTTGTTTATTTTTGGCTAGGTACATGACCACTAATCATCCAACATGTATCCAAGCAACCCTTGTGATAGAATCTTCCTCATAAGATAGACGCATTTCTTGATATTCTCTTTATGCCCTTTTCCACTCTTTATAAGACTTTACCCTTTTATGTCATTTTCATTCATAGTTATTGCCCTAATATTTCAGGTATAAATACCCATTGTAGAGGTAGCCACAAATAGATTAAGTATCTTCAATACATAATATACGTCATTTTTCATGAGCATTTCCTTTACTTACTTGATCTACTCTTATCTTATTCCTTAAGTAAGACTAGGTGGCGAGCACCCTTATTGGACCAGCTCATACGTCATATTGAGTTAAGCCATAAGTCTTCAATAATTCCTTGGTACATTACATCCTCAAGGCTAGTTGTGTTTTGCTTATTTGTTTGTTTCTTTATTATAGTGCATTTTCACCCTTGTTTTTCAAGCTTTCCACAAGCTTAAACCAACCCTTGCGATCAGCCTTACCAATCCTTAGCCCTAGTCCATATCATGCCTTATATTTAGGCACTGACCTAACTAAACCCCTACCTATTGGCACCTATTGCTCCTCAACTATCTCCATAGCTACCCTAGTTGGAACATCCTATGACTCCCTAATCATAACAGCCTTTCACCTTGCAAACATGCTTAAGTTGTCCTTATGCTCACACTTTTTGGTTCAGCAAGGCACCTCCTGCTCGTCAACAGGTCTCTTTCCTTTCTCCTACATCCTTAGATCCTTATAGCATTCCATCCTGGTCTTGAATGCGTCATCAAAAGGATTAAGTTGCTAATAGAAAGCATTAGTTAACATAAATGAAAAGAAAAGCACAAAGTACCTTTCAAGGATGATCGCCCGAGCTCTCCCCCATATGCAACTACAACTACAAACTCTTACCCACACACAAATGCATCCATACTTACCCCCTACTCACTATAGATAACAACCAACAATTTGCTCTAGATCGAAACCTTGGGCCTGGTTAGCATACTACATCAATCACCCAATCCTTTACCTAGGTGTCCTTGGGCCGAAGTTGTTCGTGCCTATCATCTAAATCAGCCTATTCTACAACTTCACTCGATAGAACTACTCCTTCCAATCATCAACCTTCAACTTCATCTCGTGAAAGATGTTACAAGCTTACCTTAACTAACAACATATAACTAGCCTTCCTCATTCCCTTTTAGTTGAAAGAAGTGCTAGAAAAGCTGAGTTGTTGGCCTCCTCATATGAAAAATGAATATGACCTTAAAGGCCAACAACACTAGCTAAGTGTCCAAATGAAGAGTACCTGGTGATATGTAGAAATAATTGAACACCTCCATTGGAAATGTAGATAATGGAAGCCAGAGTCCTATGCTAATTGCTTTTTAATACAAATAAAAGCTATTTTTACCCTTGAGATCAAACACCTGATCATTAGGCTTAGACATTTGAACCTCCTAAAGGTCTATCTTAACAGCGCCTCTTGACAAACTCGATGATCCAGTCGTTCATCATGCTTATATGCCACTTTCGTTATGCACAACCCCTTTATGATGGAAGGCACTAACTTTTGTTCAACAACAACGACCTCATCATCAGGTGTACATACATCCCTAGGAAACCCCTACAAACACGTACAAACAACTATTTTCCTTGATTAAACATACCGACAAAGGGAAAAGAATAGTTAGAAGCACAATATGCAATAGTGCTACAATGAAATGTTGGACATGTAGTGAAGGACATGCCCAATGGAAATGTGAACAATTGAGAGGAAAATGTTATTCATGTGAGTAGTACCTAGTCCAGAATTTCCACAAAAGGCAATAAGAACAATGCCACTCATGTGGGAAAAAGGGACATACAACTAAACTAGTTAAGCAAAAGAATGACAATCATAGAATTGAAACCCTTACCACAAGAGTGATTGTAATTGAAGGTTCGGAGTTAATAAATGAAGATGAAGAATATAAGAAGCTGACTAAAGTTGAGTTAGAAGAACTTATAGTGGGTGAGTTACTATATATAGATCTCTAAAATAGGCTTGTAATGTATCTAAATAATCTTATTATGACTAAAATATATCTCTAGAGGATATATCTTAGTTGAAAATCATTTAGCTTATGCACTCTTTGATACGAGAGCATCCCATTCTTTTCTTCATCTAGGATTCCAACAACAACACCATATTAAATCACAAAAGATGAATATGACCTTCAATATAGGGACTCCTACTAGAGATAAGGTACAAACCATGAGGATGGTCTCTAATGAGAAAATAGAGATACATGGAAATGACTACCCAATTGACCTTATATTGGTTCCACTAAAGGGATATGATATTATACTAGGAATTAATTGGTTGTCTAAATATAAGGTCAAAATTGATTGCCAAAAGAAGGAACTACACTAAGATTCAGGTTAGGCTATATTTCAAGGAGAAACTTGCAAGAGCCCTTCTACTAACTTAGCAGTCATAGGAGCAAGTGAAAACAAGCAAGGTTGGAACATATCTTGGATAGCCTCCTTAAATGAAGAAAAGAAAGCCCCTTAAATCGAGGAAATTCCAGTTGTAGATGAATTCTTAGATGTTTTCCCTATAGATTTGTTAGGACTTCCTCCTCATAAGGAAGGTAATTTTACTATTGATCTTATACTTAACTTAAAACCCATCTTGAAAACACCATACCAAATAGCTCCAGTAAAACATAAAGAGTTAAAGGTACAATTGTAAGATCTAATAAACAAAGGATTTATTAAGCCAAGTGTATCTCCTTAAGGAGCTTTGATCTTATTCGTTAAAAGGAAGGATGGGACATTAAGACTATGTATTGGTTACCGAGAATTGAATAAGGTGACTACGAAACATAAGTATTCTTCACCTAGAATTGATGACCTTTTTGATCAATTAAGAGAAGCAACAATCTTCTCAAGGATTGATCTCAAGTCTAGCTAACATCAATTAAGGATAAAACCTAAAGATATTCCTAAAATGGCTTTCTACACAAGGTATTGACAATATGAATTTGTTGTCATGCCTTTCAAATTAACTAATGCTCTTGTCGCATTTATGAATTTGATGAATATGACACACTAACCCTACTTAGATAAGTTCATGTTAGTCTTTATTGATGATATTTTAGTCTATTCTACAGATAAAGAAACTCATGCAGAACATTTACGTATCATTCTTTAAGAGCTTTGCAAACATAAATTATATGGGAAATTGAAAAAATATGAATTTTGGCTAGATAACATTATGTTCTTAAGAAATATTGTCTTTGGAGATGGAATTTTAGTAGATCCTACAAAAGGTAAAAGCCAACCTTAAATGGAAGCAACTAGAGTAGTAGTATGCCAAGGAGCTCAATAAACCCTAATCCCTAAACCTTATCCTCAATGTATAAATCAAATTCCTATAATAAGAGAATCACTAAGACTTACCGTAGGGAGTAGGAACCAAATGGGTCCTTTGAGATATTAAAGAAAACTAGAATGGAGGGGTTGGCAATATAATAGCTTCCATAAAGTTGCTTGAAGGATATAATACACTAATAAACATAATACCACTTGACACTTTGCCTAATATGACACACAAGCTAATGTTAAGGTCCACTTGCTATTAACCTCCAACTATTCGGTAAGATTAGATAAGAATATAAAGAGATTGTACTCAAAGAGGAATGTCTTAGAAGAAGAAGTATGTTCAATATCTAAAAATGATGTAAGATATTTCGACTACAATAAAAAGGGATTATTTATAGTAAGTTTATAGAGCAACATTACAAATGAGGAAAATTACAAAAAGGATAAAGAAGAAAGGGATTCTTAGTATGTACGTAAGGGGTAAATAGGATAAATGATGAAAAGCAATAATAATACAATGTTAGAAAAAGTGATGGACATATAGTAGCCTATCAATGGGTTCGTACTAGTGAAGCTTGAGGCATGGTAACTGAGTTGGTTTTAGGATGTAATAGCTATAAATGGGTGGTATCTGAAATTATCGAGACAAATAAGGGATGCCACTGTTCAATAGGTTGAAAGAGAAGGACTCGATATGTAAGGGCCTCGGCATCGGCACTTGGTTAATGAAATTCCTATGGGTTGAAGCAAGGCTAGGTGTGCATTGACGTCGGCCTCAGCATTCAGTAGTTTGGCCTTAGCACATGAGTGGTCAACTACTAAACAAGGATTAGAATAATGCATTGTGTGTCTAAGCTAGGTTCTCAAGGAGTTCACCCACTATTCTTCTATATTGTATCTCATCCTCGATAGGCTGATGAGAGAGAATTCTTTTAGTGAGAGATTAAAGACCTTGAAGGCATATACAAGTAAGAGGGCTAGAGGTCGGCAATCCATTAATTTCCTAAGGTTGTTCAAGATTTACCCTTAAATCTTAGTCTTTATCTTCGCCTGGTACATAAGGTGTTAAGTCAACGACATTAAAAGTAGGAGACACTCCATATCCTTCAAGTAGCTTAAGCTAATAGGTGTTATCATTGACAAGCCAAAGGATTTTAAAACGTCCATCCAACCTTAGGGATAACTTGTTCATCTTATTCCTTAGAAAATGTTCCTTATTGAGATATATCTAGATAAGATCCCTTAGGTTGTAAATGACTCGCTTCCTTCCTCGACTTCCCTATTCCTTCTATTGGGCTACAGTCTTAGTTAGTCACTCGGCAACATTCTAATGCAATTTTTGGAACTCTATGATACATTGTAGGTTGAATTGACTTTCTCCTTGGGAGGTTGCATTGATAACCATATCCAAGGGTAAGTTCGGGTTAAGTTCATAGATAACCTCAAATGGAAACCTTCTTATTAAGCTGTAGGTAAAGCGGTTGTAAACAAACTCAATAATGGGAGGCATAGATCCTAATCCTGTAGATTCTTCCCAACAATAGCTTAAAGGAGGTTGTTTACTGTTCTATTTACAACTTTTGTCTAGCTATCTATCTACAGGTGGCAAGAAGTACTAAACATGAGCTTAGTGCCAAGTTTCTTCCATAGGGTGCTTTAAAAGAAGCTCGTGAACTTTGAGTCATGATTATACACAATACTCACTAGTACTCCATGTAGTCACATGATCTCTTAGAAAAAAGAGGTTAGCAACAAATAAAGCACCATTAGTTTTGTGGTAGGGGATGAAGTGGCTCATCTTACTAAACCTATCGACCACTACAATAATAAAATCATGCCTTCTCTATGTTCGAGGTAAGCCAAGCATGAAATCCATGCTTAGATCAGTCCATAGCTGTTTAGGTATAGGTAGGGGTATGTATTCTCCATACAACTCTTTTCTACCTTTTGCATACTTACATTCCTTACATCTCATAAGGACTCTATGCACATCTTTCATTATCCCAGGCTAATAGAAATGCTCTTTTAGCAACTCAGCCATTCTCTTCTCACCAAAGTAGACGGCTAAGCCTCCAGCATTAGCTTCTCAAATAAGTAACTCTCTAACATAACCAATAGGCACACAAACTTGCTTACCTTTCATCAGAAACCCTTGGCTCAAATAGAATCCATCTACTACTCTTCCTACATGGCATTTGACTACTAAGGGTCTAAAATATGGATCATGCTTGTATTGATCAAGCAAGGTGACAAATCCAAGTATCTTAGCTTATAAGGCCGTAATAAGGACATGTTGATGAGAGAGTGTGTCAACCACAATTTAGTGCTCCCCTTCTTGTACTTGATGACATATAAAAATGTTTCTAGGAACTTAACCCATTTAGCATGATGTCAAGAAAGTTTTTCCTGTCTTCTAAGATGCTTAAGAGATTTATGGTCTATATAGATGATGAACTCTCTTGGTAGTAAATAGTATTGCTAGTTTTGAAGTGCTCAGACAAGGGCATAAAACTCCTTGTCATATGCCGAATAATTTAGCATAGCTCCTCTAAGTTTCTCACTGAAATAGTCAATTAATCAATTAATTGGTAATCTTGCATAAGAACAGCTCCAATGCTAAATCCAAATGCATCGCATTCTAATTCAAAAACTTTCTTAAAGTCAGGTAGGGTGAGTACTAGGGCTAAAGTTAATCTGGACTTGATCTCATTGAAACTCCTTTAGGCATTCTTGAAACACTTGAATTATGAGTTTTCCTTATCAACTCAATTAGTGGAGTAGCTAAGGAACTAAAGTTCCAAATGAATCTTCGATAAAATGAAGCTAGACTATGAAAACTCCTTACTTCGGTAGTACTAGTTAGAGTCAACCATTCAAGAATAGCTTAAAATTTCTCATCACTAACTCTGCTACCTCCTTTAGAGACAACATATATGAGGAATACAACCTCACTTTAACAAAACATACATTTCTTTAAATTACCAAACAGTTTCTCGATACGAAGGATATCAAACATAGATCTTCAAGGTACATTCACTTCATGGAATTGGAATTCCATTCCCTCCTTATTTCTTATTATGACGTTCACTTGGTTTTTTATCATAGAATCACAATTTCGTAGAAATCCCTATTACTTGAAATCAAGTAATAAGGATCTCTTAATTCAACTAAGGAATTACAATTCCACTCCACTACCACCGCTACTTACATTGCCGCTGTCATAGTCACTGTCACTGCCACCATTACTACTAACCACCACCACCATCACCACCGACTGTCGTCGCCGCTACCACCACTACTGCAATTATTGATACTACATTGCCATCACCATCGTAATCGCTACCGCAATCACCGCCACCAATCACCTTAGCCATTGTCACCACCACTATTACCATTGTTGCCACCACTACTACCATTACCACCATCTTTGCCACCATCACTACCGCTGCTGCCACCACTACCAACCACCACCACCATTACCACCATCAACAACTATCGCCACCATTGCTGCCGCTGCCACCACCACCACCGACACCAACTACTACCACTACCACCAATTACTTTAGGATTAGTTGAGGAAAAAAATAGATCAAAGATAATTTAGTCATTAAAGTTATATTACATGTATATTCTTAAATTGCTTATAAATCTAACTAAATAAAATAATATGTATTACACCCTTATTCCATTCCTTATGAAATTTCAATTTCATTCCCTTTCATTCTATTCCATGAAGAGAAAGAGCCATAAGTGTTCAAGATGAGAAATGAGGTTAGCACTATAGACTAAATTGTAAGATAACTGAGTAGTTGCATATACCTCACGACAACTTAAACCCCATGAACAAAACTATCCTACTCATGATTTAAAATTAGCCATAGTGGCTTTTGCTTAAAAAAATTGGAGATATTATTTATATAAATAGCACTGTGACATCTATGCTAACCATAAAAGCCTCAAATATATCTTTACTCAAATGAAACTGAACCTAAGACAAAGAAGATGGTTAGAATTGATCAAAGACTACAACTCGAGTATTAACTATCATCTTAATAAGGCTAATGTAATAGTAGATGCTCTCTGTAGAAAAAGTTACAGTTAAATGGCTTCATTAATTACCTTGTAGCCAAAATTGATACATTAATTTGAACAAAAGGTAATACCTTTTGAATGCAGTACCTAGTTAATGGCATTTAAGGTACAATCGTCTTTATTAGAAGAAGTAAGCCAAAAATAGAAAAACGATTTATGTTTCCAAAATGTTAACCAGGACATGATTTTTGAAAAACAAGGGGATTATCTCCTAGATTGATAAGCTCTTCTCCAACACCATCAAAGACTTTATATTCTAGATGATTTGGATCTAAAGCACAAAATTTTAGAAGAAGCTCACAATACCAGGTATAGCATACATCCCAGGAGAAATAAAATGTATCAAGATTTAAAGATATCATTTGGTGGCTAGGAACGAAAAATGACATTACTAAATTCATATCCCATTGTGCTACATGGCAGTAAATAAAAGCTAAGCATCAACAACCTAGTGGATTGTTGCAACCTTTACTTATTCCTAAATGGAAGTGGGACCGCATCACCGTGGATTTTATATCTGCTCTACCCAAAACAAAAGGGGGCTATGATTTAATTTGGGTAATAGTAGATAGACTGCGCACTTTCTTCCTCTATGTACAGGTTTTACAATTGACAAATTGGCAAAAATCTACACTCGTGAGATAAAAAGATTACATGGAGTTCCCATCAACATTGTATCAAATAGAGATATAAGATTTACTTCTAGGTTCTGGGAAAGCTTACATGAATCTTTAAGAACTAAAGTCAGCTTTAGTTCTACATATTATCTCTAGATTGATGGACAATCATAATGAATTACACAAATCCTAAAGGATATGCTACGAGCTTGTACCATAGATTTTTTTTGTGACTACAATGTTCACTTACCATTAATTGAATTCCCATACAATAATAGTTATCTGTCAACCATCTAAATGGCTCCTTATGAAGCTTTGTATCGAAGGAAGTGTAGGTTATCTCTTTTTTGGGTTCAAGATGAATGATTGACCATAGGACTAAACTTGATCCATAAGATGAAAGAAAAGACACAGGTGATTTGACAAAGAATGAAGGAATCATAAGATGGATACAAGAGCTAGGCTGATCTTAAAAGAAGACCTTTGTACTTTTCTATTGGAAACCATGTATATGCAAAGATTACCCCATTTAAAGGATTTCATTAATTTGGGGTAAAAGGAAAACTTGGTCTAAGGTCTATAGGACCTTTTAAAGTGCTAGAAAGAATAGGGCAAGTTACCTATTGACTTGCCTTGCCACCCAACTTATCTAACTACCATGATGTGTTTCACATATTGCTTCTCCGAAAATATATTAAGGATTGCAACAAGATTGCTGAATTGGAGCCAATTGAACTCAAGAGTAACTATACATATGAGGAAAAACCAGTCAAATTTTAGAGTCCAAAATTCAAAAATTGTGAAACAAGGATCTAGAATATGTTAAAGTTCAATGGACAAACAACAATAATGACACACTTACTTAGGAGCCTAAGACGATAATACAAGAAAAGTACCCTTGGCTATTCCAGTAAAGGTAAGTAAACAAAATACTTTACAACTTACTACGATTTCAGTCTTGGTTTAGAAGACAAAACCTTTTTTAGGGCATTGGAATGTGATAACTACGTAAATTATTATTCATAATCAAACAATAATGGTCAAACTCAATAATTATAAACTAAAAAGTTAACAAGATTTGGGATTATCAAGTGTAAAGCTTGAAATCATTAAAAAACAATTAGCTAAGAAAGCTCAAAACAAAATAAGTACTATAAAATAAGAAAGTAAAATAACACTAAAATTTTAACTAAGGTAAAATAAAATTACTAAATTGCCCTTAGTAGTAAAAGTAAATAGTAAATAGTAAATGTGATAAGGTTAAAGTAATTAAGCAAAGGTAAGAAACATGTTTAAGACATGTCTACTACATAAAAAAAACATCATCGTGACATGTCTTAAGGAATATACATTGAAATATACCAAAAATATTATTTAAATAAGCAAAATATTTTATAAAAATACCCTAAAATGCCAAGAATTATCCAAATCACCCTAACATGTGTAAAACATGTTCCAAAATATTTCTAAAACACCACCAAATTCTGGAAAAATTAGGAAACATGTTTGGGAAAAAATTGGAAAATTACAAAAATTAAGATAATTAGATAACTTATCCAATAATTCACCAAAAATTATTTCCAAAAATTAGGAAAAGTGCTCATTTTCCAAAAAGTTTTAAAAAATAGAAAAATAAGACAAATATTGAAAAAAACCCATAAATCCCCTTGTATAAATGGCATGCACCCTTCTCCTTTTTCCCATTCCATGTTGTTGGCCTCCAAAATTATAAGGAAGGGTTACTCGCCATTTTTGGGAGATTTCATGGTGGGCCGACAACATTGTAGTGGTTGTTGGTGGCTTTGCTCATTTAGGGTAGATTTGATATAGGAATTTTTGTAGCTCTATTTCAACTCCTTTCAATGTGAAACTTCTACTGTAAGTTCCTTTTTTATATGTCTATTTATGGAAATTTTCTCAAAATTAATCTTGCATGTCTAGTACATTTCATAATTTTTGCAAGTTTCTACCTATTATAATAAAATATGTTTGTTATAAAGAAAATTCGTAAAACCCTATTTGTTGGCTTCCTAAAATTCCCAAAAGTTTTCTACACTTTTTCATATATAATATGACTTTCTAAATCTATTAATGACAAATTATTTCTTTACTTTCTATTTATCATAACCTTTTAGCTTCGTTTTTCAACATTATGTTATATATGATAAAAATAAAGTAGCATATTTATATATATATAATCAAAATAATACCATATTAGATATGTCTCATATAAGTTATAATGATCTCCTATCTAAGGCTCACTTCATTTAAAAGTTACGTACTAATAAAAATATTACAATATCCTATCTTAAAAAGTACTAATAAAATATTATATAAATATATATATATATATATACACATGCAGATAAACCCCAAAATTTTAACATCAATGCTATGTAAAGAATATAATCACTCAACTTAACTAATGTTTCTTCTAGGAATATCAACAAACAAGTACAAAAGGAAGGGAATCATCAAACAAGTAAGTGGCTACCTTATAGTGATTCTTGATATGTTAGTAAGGGACTGTAAGCCATTATATTACTTATGCTTATAAATTAGTTGTATGTGTGTATGTAGTAAATGTGGATATAAGAATTCTGATTGATGATTTGTGCTACTTGTCTTAATATATACTATTATGATTTGGTACTGAATCACTAATTGATTGCCTAGCTAACTTGACTAATGTAATATCCTACCTTAAAAATTATACATGCATAACATAACTGCATTTTGCATTTTCCTGTCAGCACCACCCATACGACGAGGAAATAAGGAGTTTCCTTCTTTCAATCCTATTAAACTACATAGACAATAGGGGGGGTTGTCGTTAAGTTAAATAGTATCATGGGAAGAAAGTTAGAATAGGTATAGAGGGGTTGAAGGAAAGTCCATTGCATATCCTTAGGTTGGTAGGAAAGTTTGGGCTTACAATTTGGTGAGTAGAAGAAACCCCTCGAACCCAAGCTAGCGTAAGATGATTTTCTCTAGTCTTGTGACATATTGATCATCATCATATAGATGGTATTTGACATAACTTTGTCACATCATACTCTAAAGGAGCTTCTTGAATTGATTGTTTTACATATAATGCTTATCCCTTGTGACTTACTGAGAGGTGGTTTTGCTTACACCCTTATAGCCTTTTGCAACAATTACTGAGTCTAAAATGACTAAACAAGCGAAGGACTATGTAGGTAAGCAAACTAAATACTAGAACAAACTTTGTAAAAATATCTACTATATCTAAGTGTCTAAATAACATTGAGCTCAATAATAGTCTACATATAATGAAAAAGTAAAATAAGTGCTATGTATTTGACTCCTTAAGTATTTGGTATTATTTTAGAAAGCCTTGTGTATAATGAGCATCTATATGATCACTAGAGACTGCTTTGATCATATAAATGTTTAAGTATACATGGTGAGATTGCTAATTTAAAACTCTAGGGGGCATAACACACAACCCCTTCTCCTTAAACAAATAGCCACTGTTTAAATAATATCCTCTAGCGACATCTCCTTCTTGGGACTTCTCAAGTATAGGACCGAAGTGTAAGTCCTTAACGTACAGCTCAAAAATAAAAGAAAAGCCTAATATTCTTGTTTACAAGGTGGTTAGTAAAGTTTGTCATCATGACGATGCATTGGTAACTACATTAGTGCTACCCTTTTTATGCTTGATTATGTACAAAAAACCCTTCATAAACTCCAACCATTTTGCTTGCCTCTTTGAAAGTTTGTTCTAACAGTTGAGATGTTTCAAGGACTCATAATCCATATATATCACAAACTCTAGAGGCAATAGATAATGTTGCCGTACAGTAAGAGCTTGAAAGAGAGAGTACAGCTCTTTCTCATACATAGAATAGTTTAATGTGGCACTACTAAGCTTCTCACTATGATAAGTAACAAGTCAACATTCTTGAATTAGTATGGCATCAATGCCAATACCTATTGCACCACATTCTAATTCGAATGGCTTATCAAAGTCAGTAAAGCTAAGACAAGTGCAGTAGTAAGCTTCTCCTTGATTTCCTTAAAGCTTTGCTCAACCTGGTCATTCCATTAGAATCCTTCACTTTTCTTAGTTAACTCAATCAATGGAGTAGCAATAGTACTAAAGTTCTTAATGAATCTTTTGTGAAAGGAAGCAAGGCCATGAAAACTTTGTACTTTAGTAATGCTCTTTCATGTTAGCCACTCTAAGGTAACTCGGATTTTCTCTTCATTAGCTCAAATTCCATCTCTTAGTACTACCTATCCAAGAAAGATAACTTAATGTGTCTTAAGGATCGAATACATGGAGAAACACCATAACAAAAGGAAACGAAAGAAAACAAAGAGGGGTTAGCAAATCTAGGCAGCTACTGATCAGATATGATGCACCGACCGATCCCACTTAGCCTATAATTCGCTGGATATGATGCACTAATCCAAACTATAGAGTCACTCATCACTACTCGTTGCTAAAGGGAATAAACAAGAGTTAAAGGGAGAATGAGCATTAGGGTTGCTTATAAAGGAAACTTCTAATTATTTGATAATCTAATGAGTTGTTATCGACATATAATAAATGGGGTTTATATACTAGGCTTACTAAGATTACAAGCAAACATGGTAAAGATAAAAAGGGAAATTTACATTTGCAATACATGAAATATACTAAAAAGGATCAAAGAGATAAATAATATTCTATACGGAAAAAGTAAGGATTCTGGAATGTCGTACCAAAAGACAAGTGTTAAGGGGTAGTTGGAGGCTTACATTGTGGTTGGGTAAGTTGTAACAAATGCTAAGGCCGCTTGGTCAACATAAGATCTTGCTCCGATGATGTCAAAAGATATTTAACACTTGGCTAGCTTTTGGTCAGAGCTTAGGTACTGGAAAGCATTCTAATTCTCTATAAGTTAGCTATGAAGGTAGCTCAACTTAAACGAAGGCCTAATGTTGGTCAGCTAGGGACTGTTTAGATCATGGCATGAGCATGGCAATAGAAATAGCTACTTGTCAAATTGGTATGTATGCTTGGCAGGTCAGTATGGCTGCTAGGTAGTTTAGAGGTTATGTTAGCATTAATAAGAGCTTAGCACTCAAGTCAATAGTAGTGTAAAAGATAGAGATCTAAATAGGACTCTTCGCCTTGAAAAGGGGTTTGAGCTAGTATCCTTTATGTGAGTCCTTATAGTCTTCTAGCTCGGCTGTATATGATTTGTTCAAGGAGTTTATTCCTATCATCTACTTAAGGGTCAAAAAGAGTTTTCCTCAAACTTGAGGGGGGGTTCTGGCTCTTCTTCTATCATAGCATCTATTGGGTCTTCTTCTAGTTGGTGGGAAATTAGGTCAAGCACATTGAAGGTGGAGGAAACACCATAGTTCTCAAGTAATTCAATTTAATAGGCATTACGGTTAGTCTTCTTTAGGACTTTAAATGGACCATCAACTTATAGAGATAGTTTGCTCTATCTCAGGTGTAAAAATTACTCTTGACTAAGATGAACCCATACTAAGTCTCTAGGTCTAAAAGAAATAGTTTGGCAACCACAACTATAGATCTTTTGTTGTCTTTAGTTGAACTTGGCGATCTTGCTTACTACAGACTAATTTAGCTCTTATAATAACTAGGCTTATTCAACTCCAAATTAAATTTCTTTAGTAGCAACAGGGTTATTGATCAAATCTAGAGGAATGATGGGGTTGAGGCCATAAACAACCTTGAATGGAGTATTCTAAGTGGTGCTGTAGACAATTCATTGTATGTGAACTTCACAACGAGTAAACATAGATCCTAATCTTTTAAGTTCTTTCCTACAATAGCTTAAAGTAGATTTCCCAACGTTCTATTTGTTGATGGGTGATTCTTGTAATAGTTGACAGGTGATTCTCGTTCCGGTACACGAACAACTACAACATAAGAAAATGGTTACGGGAGGTACCGAAGGGTACTTCAGCATGGCCACTCCGATGCTTAAGTTAGCCCTTTTGTGATGAGAGTAAAAAAAAATATTGAATAGTTATGTGAATGAGAGTAGAGAAGCAAGTCCCCTTACTTAGGGTTCTTGCTTGATATTTGTAGTGAGTCGACGGAGATTGTTCCTGGACTAATAATTAGACTGAGCTTAAATATCAGGCCTACTTATATAAGCTCAGATATGATTATCGAAAAATGCCTATCAACACTTACCCTCCACTCTCTTTGGTAACCAAGTCGGAAAAGAGAGTATTCAGGGAGGTTGATTTTATGGGGTTTCTGGAGAGGTTTACAATCCTGGCTTGAAGGGGATAGTGTAGTTGAAGAAGCAAAGGCTTGAAGAAGTAAAAGGTGAGAGTGACCAAAGCACCTATAAATATTGGTATGCCTAGAGAGTTGAAGACCCGAAGAGACTAGAATGCCTGAAGAGGCGAGAGCGCCTAAAGAGGTGAGAACACTTGAAAAGGTAAGTGTGCCTGAAGAGGTGAGGAGAGCTTGAAGAGGCGAGTATGCCTAAAGAGGCACAAGCCTGGAGAGGCTAATGTGCTTGAAGATGCCAGTATGCCTGAAGCGGCCAAAGCCTAGAAAGGCTTATGTACTTAAAAAGGTTGGGGAAGCATGTAAGTTGTTCAAGCTAAGAATGACCTGTGCTAAGTAAAGCCATAAAATAAGTTAGTTGGCCTTTAGTCCATTAATGTATAAGACTATAGGCTTGTTTCATCCATTATTTATAAGACTTAGAGCTATTGAGAAATTTCTCATTAACAAATTATACTTTGCATTCGCTAGAGATAGGAGGCATTTCTTTAGCCCCAATTTGTCTTTAAATTCTCCTTGGAGCATCATGTAGATAAATAATACATTGTTCATGAATTAAGGTATGAACATTAACAATTGACTAGCATAAAGAACAACGTAAAGCTTATAGCTTAAAAATAAATGAAATGAATCATGACTAACAAAAGAGGATTTTTACTCATCTTTTCTTAATCAGCAAGGTAGGAACATCTAGAGTTTAGATCAATACCATAAAATGCAACCATCACTTAGTTTGGTAGATCACTAACAATTTAATAGAGGATATTGCTTCACGTACACACAAAAGGATAGTGCTCGATACATGCAATAGAACTTGGCCTATACGAAATATTATTCAACACTAGCGAACATACATTGTTCAAGTGTAGCTACACTTTATATACATCAACATGCTCTGTTCTTGATTATATCTAATTATTCATCAATGCCAAATCAAGCACAACTACGATCAAAAAGAACTTCCATAGAGTCAATAGTAATGGATGGCTTGAAGTGTATTGTAGTGTTTGGCTCGATGAATGAAGAAAGTGAGTAGGCAATTCGACCATCAAAATTAGTTGGCAAGCAAATCACTCAATCTGTTGAATTGCCAGCCTTTAAGGAGCTTAGCAAAGGATATCTTGATATGGTTTAGCTTTGTATTGAACTGTAAAGCTCATTTCCTTGATTGGAAATAACTCAGAATTCATGCGAAGCTTACGTTGAGCACAAATTCTACTCAACGACTTCATGACGTTGTGTTCCAAAAGCACAACTCGGCATTTGGGAAAATAAGTCGGATGTTCAGCCATTGGGCTTGGAGCTTAGAGACGCTCAACATATTAAGTTGGTTGTCATTATGAACTATCGATAAAAATTGAAGAAGCTCACAGTTGCTGACCTGCTTAGCAACTCTAAATTGCAGTGGTTGTTATAGGTATCACCATGAACGTGAGTGCTTAGCTTCCTTAGAGAGATCTCAACACTATTACTTCCTGCTTTGTCGTAATTTCTCAACCATGCCATACTTAATATTTTCCACCATTTTGCATAAGTTTCTCAACACCATAGTTCAAAACTGCTTGACATGTCAATGAAGAGTGCTCTTGGCTAAAACTTCTTGACACAATGTCTCTCGGCTACTCGACATTTCAATGAAGAGTGCTCTTTGGCTACTAGACATCTTGTTGCTACTTGAGCTTAATATACTTGTTCGGAACCAAAGTCTCTCCTTGACCATTTGGCACAAGGCTTGAGAATTTCCATTTGGAAAAGAGTAACTCGGCATTAGAGCTTAGTCGGCTCATGCCAACAGCTTTGGTCGGCATTGGAGCTCAGACACATAGATTAATAGTTGTGTTACATAGTTGAAATTGTCATTTATGCTGTAACTCAAGACACAGTTTCTAGTTTTACTCGACTTGTATGAGGCAAATAAGAACTCGATCATCCTTGGTTTGGCATGGAGCACAGATCAGCTCAGTTGAGAACTTATCCTAGGTTGGCAAGACCTTAAGCTTAGACTTATACGAAGAATCGGTCTCACCACATAAGAAGTCACTAATGCAACTCTTGTTATTCTTCATTAGAATTTCTAGCACTTGGTAGTTCGACTTCGCTGGGAATGTTCACTCGTTGTTTAGTTTGCATGATAATAGTTCAACATAGGAACTCTTACTCAAAATTTGGACTTTGTGCAACTTGATACATCTATAAGCAACTTGATTTAGACGTGTTGTTGCAACAGCTTGAAGCTTAACAACATGATTTTACTTAGATAAACTTGGTCAGTAAGCATGGACATGGATAAAAATTTCAGCATTAGGTAAGTCGACTGAAAATTGCTCAGTAATGCACGAGCTACTAATTAAAGCTTAACCGAAACAAGCTTGGAGTAGATTACTTGAAAACACTCAACTTATTAGCAGATTATGGGTCAATTGAAATTGCTGGACAGGACTTCCCAACAGCGTATCTTGAAAATACTCCAATTTATGCAGAATAGCTTATAAAATAGGAGGAGCTTTAAGTGGGATTTTGTTGCTGCTCAAGTATAAGGCTCGAAATTTAGCCGATACAATTCATCATAGAGTTGAACATGACAAAGCCAAATATAGATTATCAATCTACAGCATAAAGTATGAGATTTCTAAAATCAATTAAAAGGAAAGAGAGCACAATATAGTCCCCAAGAGTCAGTGCAATGATATTGTACAGCAACTTAAAAGTTTAACTAAGTCGTTATGAACATGAATGTACAGGCAGTGTGAGAATAAGCAGTTATTGAACGAAAAGCAGTGGTTATTATCTACAAAAGATGGTACTGCAGTTACTTTAAACACCAAAGTTTGCATGAAGGAAGCAGTTGTGATTATGTAAACTCACAAATTTCAAAAACATAAATGCGACATCACGATTAGGCTATCCAAAAATCAAAGGTTTTTTAAAACTTTTAAAGCAAGTGCTAGACATAGCCGCATGTCAAGTAATGTGATTCGAACTATAAAATATGTTTAAGCAATAGTGGAAATCAGTGGTTATGAGTGATTTCAAACCAAACTAACATGAAGTTATGGTATTCTCTTAAAGAACGTAGTCATGAATGATCCATCATTGTCATCGATAGCATTTGAAGCCATAGTTCAAGGAAGGGAAGAGCAAAAATCCAACAAATTGTTAAAAGCCATAGGGATGAAATGCTCTCTCCTACATATAGCACCAATTGTCGACAGGTGATTCTCGTAATTGTTGACGGGTGATTTTCATTCTGGTACACAAATACCTGCAACACAAGAAAATGGCTACGAAGGGGTACCTAAAGGTGTTCTAGCACGGCCACTCCGATGCCTAAGTTAGCCCTCTCATGATGAGAGTAAAAGAAATATTGAATGGATATGTTAATGAGAGTAGAGAGGAGGGTCCCCTTACTTGGGGGTCTTACCTAGTATTTATAGTGAGTCGATGAAGATTGTCATTGGACTAAATAATTGGACCAAGCTTAAATATTAAACCTACTAATATAAGCTTAGATAATGATTATCGAAAAATGCCTATCAACACTATTGACCACTTTAGTCTAGCCATCAGTGTGAGATTGGCTACTAAAGCCGAATACAAGTTTAGTTCCAAGTCTTCTCTAAAGAGCCTTCAAAAAATAGCTCAAAAATTTTGTTGCGATCTAAAATAAGTCTTTAGCACTCTATGTAGTCGAACAACTTCCTGCAAAAACAAATTAACAATATAAAAAGCATTGTTGGTTCGATGGCATGAAATGAAGTATGTCATTTTATTAAAGTGGTCCACTATGACAAAGATTGAATCTTTTCCTCTAAGTATCTAAGGCAACTCTAAGACAAAGTCCATGCTGAGGTCGGCCTAAGGTAAGGTTGTTGTGGGTAAGGCATGTACTCTCCATATAGCTCTCTCTTTCCCTTAGCCCTCTTGCACACTTTAAAACTATTGACTACCTTATGGACATCCTTGGCTAGATTAGGTTAGTAAAAGTTTTCTTTCAATAGGTTGGCTGTTTTAGTCTCCCTAAAATGACTAAATAATCCACCACTATGAACTTTCATCACCAACAACTCACATGTGAGATAGCTTTGTATACATAGCCTTCTTTATCTGAACATATAGCCATCCTTGATATAATATCCTCTAATAGCAACTCCTTCTCTATACTGCTTAAGAATAGGGCTAAAATGAGGGGTCACAGCCATACTGCTTAGTGATAAGTGAAAATCCCAATAATTTCGTTTGTAGGGTGGTCAATAAGGTTTGCTAACGCGATACCACATTTGTGACCACATTGGTACTACCCTTCTTGTGTCGGATCACATAGGAAGAACCTTCCATAAATTCTAACCACTTAGCTTGCCTTTTCAAAAGTTTGTTATGACTCCTAAAATATTTCAATGACTCATGGTCAGTATAAATTACAAACTCTCGTGATAATAAATAGTGTTTCCAAACTATAAGAACTCAAAAAAGAGAGTATAACTCTTTCTCGTACACATAATAATGCAATGTGGCACCATTAAGCTTCTCACTATGGTAGGCAACTGATTATCGTTCTTGCATCAGCACAATGCTAATTCCAATGCTTGACACATCGTAATCTAATCCAAATAGTTTGTTAAAATCTGGTAAGGACAAGACAGGTGCCATAGTGAGCCTCTCCTTGATTTCCCCGAAGCTCTATTCAATTTGGTCATTCTATCGAAATCCTTTACTCTTCTTTGTTAGCTTGGTCAAGAGGGTTGTAATTATACTGAAGTTTTTAATAAATCTTCTATAAAAAGAAGCAAGGCCATCAAAACTTCACACTTCAATGACATTCTTTGGCATCAACTACTCTAAGATAGCTTAGATGTTTTCCTCATCTGCTCGAATCCCTTCTCCAAATACTACGTACCTAAGAAAAACTACTTAACTTCGCCAAAACATACACTTCTTCATGTTCCTATATAACTTCTTAATGTGTAAAATGTCAAAAATGACTTAAAGATATTGGACATTGTTGTTCAAGTCAACACTATATACTAATATGTTGTCAAAGTACACAAACACCCATCTTCTAATCAACAAATGCATCATATGATTCATAAGCCACATAAATATGCTTGGTGCATTTGTAAGTCTAAATAGCATAATCAACCATTCATAAAGACCATGCCTTGTCTTAAACACAGTCTTCCATTCATCACCAAGCCTCATGTGAATTTGGTCATAGCCACTTCGCAAATTAATCTTTGAAAATATCTTGGTACCATAAAGCTCATCTAATACGTCATCGAGCCTTGGTATTGGCTATTTGTACTTAACAATGATATGATTGATTGCTTAATTGTCGATGCACATGTACCATGAACCATTCTTCCTTGGGATAAGTAGAGCTAGTACAATACAAGGACATATGCTCTCCTTCACCTACCCTTGCTCTATGAGCTCATGCACTTGCATTTTTAGCTCGACAACTAGCTAAGGATTCATTTTGTAGGCAACTCAGTTTGGTAAGGCTGTGGCTGGTTGTAGATCAATACAATGTTTTATGCCTTGGACTAAGGGTAGTCCCTTAGGTAACTCTTTAAGAAATAGGTTGGAAAATTCATCAATTAATCTTTATATCTCATTAGGAACATCTTCTAGATTTTTCATTTCCAATAGTCTTCTAATCATTAGAAATATAGGCTTATCAACCTTCTTAGTAGCTTGGAGCTCTCTTCAACTCATCACTAAAGCTTTCTTCTTATGAGTTCAGGTTAGCTAGTTATGGGTCTTGCTTACCTAGGTAGGTGTCATAGGTTGTAGCATGATCTTCTTCCTATCCTTGACAAAGGCATAGGTGTTCTTATATCCATCATAAATAACACGTTAATCAAACAATCAAGGTTGTCCATGTAACAAATGTGAAGCCCCCATGGGGACGACATCAAACATCACTTCATCCTTATATACATTCCCAACACTAAAAGGCACAAATACTTGTTCTATGACGTGTAAAGCATCCTTATCTTGAAGCCAGTGCAACTTATAAGGTTGAGGGTGATTAAAAGTTAGCAGTCTTAACCTCTACACAAAGGATTATGCAATAACGTTGGTATAGCTCCCTCTATCCACAATGATGCTGCACAACTATCCCTTAATGGTATACTTTGTATGGAATAAATTCCCCCTCGGGTTCCTTGGAGCTTGGCAAGGAGCTTAGCACTCGCTTCAATACTAGGGTCATCACTTCTCCCTGGTTGGCATAGATACAAGTCTAATCTTCCTCATCGGTTTCAACTTTTCTAGTATTCTTCTCTTTTTCTGGTTCGCTCTCATCGGTAATATCTACTACATCTCCTCAGAGTGCCATGGCACGTCAGTTCAGACACTTAGTAGCCATGTGTTCAAAACCTAAACATTTGAGCATCTCACTTCACTTATCTTATGTCAAGAGGTTCGTCTCTTCTCATATGTCCTTGGGGTCGACTTATCATCAATTCGACTTGGCTATCCTACTCAGCCCTACTGGCCTACTTAGCTGTCATCAAGTTGGCCATATCTTTCCTTGGCTTAAGAAGGTCTTCATGGCTCAACATAAGCAGGTTAGAGTGGAACAAGAGCTAGGGAAGATGTTAGCTCGAAGCATTTCTTCTCTGCTTTTCAACCCTCTATACTGCCTTGATGGTCTCTTCCAATGTATAAAACCTCTATAATCCTACAATGTTATGAATCTCATATTTAAGTCCATAAATGAACCTCGATGGGGTTTAGACCTTAACGGCATCAGTATATCCATAATAGTCAAATACCTTCTCTACGTTCTCTTCCCATTCTAAATATTCATCTATATCTTTACTTCTACTAAAGGGTTGGATCTGGACCTTAACATTGTTTAGTCCTCAAGGAGCTTGGCGTCGTCACTCTTGTGCTCGATAATATTGAACTTCTTCTTCTTCCTATTTATACTCTTTGTCATTTACATCTTCATCGTTGTCCTCAATCTCTTCTAACTCCAATCATCATTAAGTAACTCAACCTGCAACTCCTCTAGCTTAATGGAGTCAAACTAAGTGGTTGGCACAGCCACCTCAACCATAATGTCTCTTTGGAACATTATTTGGTAGGTTATGATGTGGTACACCCTAGGGTTGTTGTCTATTGACTTGCATCACAATAACTAGACTCTCAATAAAATTAGTGAGTCTATTAAGTTTATTATCAACTAACCCAAGAGTGTTATTACCATTTACCAGCATAAGTACCACTATTTTGGTCACCAATGAAACCTTAAACACTTGAATCTAAGATAATATAATACTTTTCTAACAAATTAACAACACAATCTCTAGCAAACGCTTCTTCTTACTACTCAAAAGCTTACTAACGCTCTCTAACAACTTCAATCACCTGAAACTCACTAGAATACAACATAAATGAACTTGCTTTGTTTTTTATAGTGAAAAACAGAGTATAACAGACTAACAATAGGAACTACACTTACCCACGCATGAACCTCCACTTCATAACTCACAACTTTAGAACTTACTTCATATAAAAACACTATAGCAACTACGGAAGGAATACAATAGCTAATAATAGAAAACACAAAACAAAACTTCAATGTAACTTCATATACTCCCTCTCAGAACCATATTCTAATACCGATGAAGTTGATACGTTTTTGAGGTTGAATACACAGAGAAGCACTACAACAAAAGGGAGTGAAAGAAAACAAAGAGGGACTAGCAAATCCGGGTAGCTACCAATTAGATATGATGCATCAATTGATCCTACTCGGCCTATAATTCATTGGATATGACTCACTAGTCCAAATTATGGGGTCATTCACCACTACTCCTTACTAAAGGAAATAGATAAGAGTTATAGGAATAATGAGAACACTAGGATTGCTTATAAAGGATAATCTAATGAGTTGCTATCTACATACAACAAATGGGGTTTATATACAAGCCCTACTAGAGTTACAAGCATACATGGAAAAGATAAAAAGGATAATTTACAATTGAAATATATAGAAAAGGGTAAAAGAGACAAAAAAATATTATATACAAAAAAATGAGGAATCTTTCTGAATGTCATGCTAGAAGATAAGTATCAAGGGGTGGTTAGAGGCTTACAATGTGGTTAGGTAAGTTATGATGTATGTTGAGGCTACTTAGTAGGCATAAGATCTTGCTTAGATGGAGTTCAAAGATATTTAGTAGTCAGAGCTAACCTGGTCGGCTTCAAGTTAGAGCTCAAGTACTGGAAAACATTCTAATTCTTTGTAGGTCGACTATTAAGGGAGCTCAGCTTAGATGGAGGTCTGACGTTGGTCAACTTAAGAGTTGTCTAGATAATGGCATGAGCTTAGCAATAGATATGGCTACTTGTTAGGTTAGTATGTATGCTTGACGGGTCAGCATGATTGCTTGGCAACTCGAAGGCTGTGTTAACACTAATGAAAGCTCAACCCTTGGGTTAGCAATAATGAAAAAGATGGAAATTGGAATAGGACTCCTCACCCTAAATGGGGTGTGAGATAATATCCTTTATATAAGTCCTTGTAGTCCTCTAACTCGGTTATGTGCAATTGGTCCGAAGAGTTGATTCCTATCATCTAAGTTGGAAGAAACACCATAGTTCTTAGGTAATTCAATCTGATGGGTGTTGTGATTGATCTTCTTCAAGACTTTGAATGGCACATGTGCCATGATCCATCTTTCTTTAGGACAAGTAGAGCTAGCACGGTGCAAGGGCTTATGCTCTCTCTTACGTAACCTCCCTCCTTCAGATCGTCCACTTACCCCATTTGCTTTGCAACCTGCTCAATATTCATTATGTATGTAGGTTAGTTTGGAAAGGTTGCACTTGGCTATAAGTCAATACAATGTTCTCTACCTCTAATTGAAAGTAATCCCTTAGGTAATACTTTTGGAAATAGGTCAAAAAACTTATCAATCTACTTCGAAACCTCTTCAAGTACATCTTCTAGATCTCTCATCTCTAGCAATCTCCTAATCACTAGAAACATAGGCTCATTGGCCTTCTCAACAACTCAAAGCTCTCGGCAACTCATTATTAATGCCTTCCTCTTATTAGCTTAAGTGAGCTAATTATGGGTCTCATTTACTTGGTTTGGTGTCATGGGTTATAGTACGATCTTCTTCCCATCCTTGTCAAAGGCACATGTGCTCTTATGTCCATTGTAAGTAACATGCTAGTCAAATAACCAAGGTCTTCCAAGTAGTAAATGTGAAGCTCCCATAGGGATAACCTCACATACCACCCCATCTCTATACACATTCCCAACACTAAATGGTACAACCACTTGTTCCATAACATATAAGATACCCTTGTCATGTAACCAGTGTAGCTTGTACAGCCAATGGTGCTTGTTGGCTAGCACTCTTAATCTCTACACGAAGGACTAATCAACAACATTGGTACAACTTCCTCCATCTACAGTGATGGTGCACAATTGTCCCTTGATAGTACACTTTGTGTGAGTCCTTGCAATCCTCTAGCTCGGTTACATGTGATTGGTCCGAGGAGTTGATTCCTATCATCTACCTAAGGGTCAAATATATTTGTCCTCAAATCTATAGAGGGTTCTATCTCTTGCTCTATTTTATCATCTATTGGGTCTTCTTCTGGTCAGTAGGGAATCAAGTCAAATACATTGATGGTGGAAGAAACACTGTAGTTCTCAGGTAATTCAATCTGATAGGTGTTACGGTTAATTTTCTTCAAGATTTTGAATAGCACGTACGTTATGATCCATCTTTCTTTAAGACAAGGAGAGCTAGCACAATGTAAGGGCTCATGCTCTCTCTCACATAACCTCACTCTTTCAGTTTGTCCACTTGCCCCATTTGCTTCACAACCTGCTCAATATTCATTATGTAAGCAGGTTAGTTCGATAAGGTTGCACTTAGCTATAAGTCAATACAATGTTCTCTACCTCCAATCGGAAGTAATCCCTTAGGCAATTCTTTTAGAATCAGGTCAAAAAAACTCATCAATCAACTTCCAAACCTCTTTAAGTACATCTTCTAGATCTCTCATCTCTAGTAATCTCCTAATCACTAAAAACATAGGCTCATTAGCCTTCTCAACAACTCGAAGCTATCGGCAACTCATTACTAATGCCTTCTTCTTGTTAGCTCGAGTGAGTTAATTATGGGTCTCATTTACTTGGTTTGGTGTCATGGGTTGTAGTACGATCTTCTTCCCATCCTTGTTAAGGGCATAGGTGCTCTTATATCCATTGTAAGTAACACACCAGTCAAATAACCAAGGTTTTCTAAGTAGTAAATGTGAAGCTCCCATAAGGACAACATCACACACCACCTCATCCCTATATACATTCCCAACACTAAATGGTACAACCACTTGTTCCATAACATTTAGGATACCCTTGTCATGTAACTAATGTAGCTTATACAACCGATGGTGCTTGTTGGTCAGCACTCTTAATCTTTACACGAAGGACTAATTGACAACATTGGTATAACTTCCTCCATCTATAGTGATGCTACACAATTGTCCCTTGATAGTACACTTAGTGTGGAATAAGTTGTCTCTTTCATCTTCCTTGAAGCTCAATAAAGAGCTCAATACTCATCTTAACACTAAGGTCATCACTTCAACCTGGTTAGCATAGACATAGGTTTCCTATTCATCTTTGACTTCAATTTGCCCAATAGCTTTCTCTTCCTCTTTAAGCGTACTCTCATCAGTGCTATCCACTATTTCACCTTAAAGCACCATAGCATGTCAATTGGGACATTCTACGACCATGTGTCTATAGCTTAAGCATTTAAAGTACTTCATCTCACTTGTCTTCGGTCAGGAGGTCTATCCTTTCTCGTACGTCCTTGGGGTCGGCCTATCATCAGCTCCAATCTTCTAGCTAGCTTCCCTATCATTAAGTTAGCATGTTTCTCTTTTGCTCAGGAAGGTCTTCTTTGCTTGACTTATAAAGGTCGATGTAAAGTAGGAGTTCATGAAAAACTCGGCCCTGGTTTGCTTGGATTATTCATCCTTTACTTCTCGACCCTCTATACTATTTTGGTTGCCTCCTCCAGCATATTAAATCCTTATACTTCCACAATGTTATGGATTTTATATTTGAGTTTAGAAATGAATCTTAATACTTTTTCAAGCTTCAATGATCAAAATCATACCATCAGAGTTCTAACCCAATCCCGAGCTTGAGGACTAAAAAGCATTGTGAGGTAAGTTCTTTCTTTTCACCTTATACCTGATGAGTCCAAGCTGCTACAATCTACCAACCTAATACCCTATCCAAGTCGAACCCTCTTGTGCCTATCAATAGTCTTCAGTTGCTAACCAAGGATGCACTTAAACAATAGCTCAATCCACAAAGTAACTATACAAATAACTTGAATATGATCTATTTTGACAATCCAACCCCTTACACATCTACTTAGCTATAACCGTACCAACCTCCAGCTCGGCAATATTGGTATAGAGAACCTCAACACACATCCATAGCTACAACTTCTTGGAAGGACCCCCCTAGTCAACTTAGCACCTCAACTTAGCAGTCACCAACCATTTGTCTACTTCTACTAAAAAAGTCACCCATCTACAAAGAACCACATATTCGAGCAATCATATGATAGAATCCTCCATACAAGATGGACATTTTCTTGATTTTCTCTTTATGCCCTTTTCCATTCTTTGTACATTACTACTTTAGGACTTTATCCTTTTTAGTCATTTCAATTTATAGTTGTTGCCCTAATATTTCAGGTATAAATACCTATTGTAAAGGTAGCCAAAACATATATACATCAAATATTGAGTATACTTTCCCTTTTGTGAGCTAAGTATGCTTACTTCCCTCTTTTACTCTTATCTTAACCCTAAAGGTAGCGATTAGACCAACTCTTGCATTATATCAAGTTGAACTGTAAGTCCTCAGTAGTTCCCTAATACGTCATATCCTTAGAGCTGATCGTGGGTTTTGCTTAGTTTACTTTCATAGTTGTTCACATATTTCTCTTTCCATCTTCACTTTTAAGATCTCTATTAGCCTGGACATACCCTAATACCTTTACCCTTATTAGCCTTTAGCGCGACGTATTATCTTAGCATCAAAGTGAAGCTTCGTTTACTTAAGTTGTATTTGAGCTTTCTTACCAGTAATGTTTGTTATGGATGTATGTTGTAGTTCTATAAAAGTTAGTCGTGAGTATTTGAGTAAGTAGGAGGCATCATAGTTTACCGTGGCTACATACTCTATTTTTCCCTATTTCGAACATACGAAAATAGAGTGAGTTTCAATTAGGTTTATTATTCTTTAAAGCAATTGTTGTGTTCTCAGATTAGTTGGACATTCGTGTGGAAGAGTACATGTGTGTTTTTTAACTTGGAGCAACAATGTTTGTTGCTTCCTAGATTCTGAGTTTGGTATTAAGTTTTATTGGAAGGAATGACAGATCCCAGTGTTAATGCTAGAATTGGAGATAACAATAGCGATGCTATCTACCTTAGACGACAACCCTAAGGTACCCTTAGGAGTATAGATGAATGAATTAATGAAATGGTTAAGCTTATAGCCAACCTTACAAAGGCTATGCATACATGGGTCTTTCAACCTGCTAAAGCTATACAAAATACTTCCCAAGCTGCCCGATCTATGAGAAGATAGATCCTAACTCAACAAGATTGAGGCAAAAGAATAGTAATACGTGTTAGGAGAAGGATTGACTAAAGTGATATAGATGAAGGAGGATAAGAGTATAATGAAGAAGAGGAGTGAGCTTAAGCACCTTGAACTACTAACCATGTGAAGTTTCAAATTTCAAGCTTCAATGGTTCGAGAGATGTAGACAACTATCTAGATTGGGAGGAAAAAGGTTGAATGTATTCTTGACTGTTATTAGTATGAGAATCATGAGAAGGTGAATGTTATTGTTATAAAATTCTCAAGATATGCTACATTATGGTAGAAGAACTTCTAGACCATGAGGAGGTGAGAAGGATATAAAGAAGTCAGCATCTAGCTTGAGATGAAAAGAATTGTCAAAAATATCCAATGTGAAGTAGATGAGCCATCAGCACAAATAGTATCTAGATTTCTTACTGGATTAAGAAGCGACATCTAAGATATCGTGGAACTTCAACAATTTATTAGGTTAGATGAGACTATAAGAATAGCTCAACAAGTGGAAAGATAGAAGGGGAATAGGTTGAGCTGACTTGTACAATCAACCCAACTTGCTCAAGGAAGTTATTGAGTTAGCAAAGTGCTGAATCGAGCAGAAGAGCAAATGGTAGAGTTGAATAGAAGGGTTGACCAATTGATGGTGAAGTGTTACCGAGAACTTATGAGAAAGGACAAAGATCTAGAAGGAACACGAGCTTGATCAAGTGCTTTAAATGCTAAGAACTTAGGCACATGGCTGCTTAGTGTCCAAACCAAAGGACCATGATTATTAAGGGAGATGTCCTAAAGGTTGAAGTAAAGGATAAGATTAAGGTTAATACCCAATTGGTTAAGGAAGATATATTTGCTAAGGACCTAGACAAACTGACCTTGGTTGTCTAATGTGTAATGAGTATAAAACCTTCTATTAAGGAAGAGCAAAGAGAGAACTTATTCCATACCACTTACAAGGTAAATGATTTGATTTGTGTGCTCATAGTGAATAGCAAGAGTCATACCAATGTAGCATTTGCCAACCTAGTTAAGAAGCTCAAGTTACCTACTATCTCTTACCCAAAGCTATGTAAGTTACATTGGCTAAATGAGAGAAGAGCACTACATGTCACTCAACAAGTGTTCTTGCCGTTCTCCATTGGAAATTTTTCTAATGAAACTCTTTGTAACGTACTGCCTGTGTATGCGTCTCATGTACTGCTAGGTTGACCTTGGCTTTTTTGTCGAAGGTTTATGTATGATGGATTCAGGAACACCTATGTATTTGGGAAGGATGGTAGGAAAATTACTCTAAACCTCATGATCACAAGCTAAGTAAGTAGATTGTAAGCTAAGTTGGCTTGAGGAAATAAGAAGGCTTTAGTTCTAAGTCGAGTTGAGCTGCAAGAGGTTATTAAAGCTAACATGCTAACCTTCCTGTTGGTCAGGCTACTATTAGAATTGAAGGAGTAAGTTGAATTACCCTAGATATTAGGAAGCTAATGGACAAGTATGTAAACTTGTTCCTAAAATAACTACCAGAAGGGTTACCCCCTCGTTAAGGCATAAAGCATTACATTTTCTTGATACTCAGCACTACCTTACCAGACAAACCAGATTATAGAATGAATCCCAAGAAAGCTATAAAGCTTTAGAAGCAAGTCAACAAACTATTAGAAAAGAGATATGAGAGAGAGTCTTAGCCCTTGTGCTATGCCTTCATTTCTTATACTAAAGAAGGATAGCACTTAGCATATGTGTATAAATAGCAAAGCTATCAACAAGACTACGATCAAGCACCAATACCCCATCCTAAGGCTCGATGATATGTTGGACAAACTAAATGGTGAGAGATTGTTCAATAAGACCAACCAAAAGTTAAGGTACCACCACATTCAAATGAGACAAGGGAATGAATGGAAAACCACTTTTAAAACCTGATATAGCTTGTACAGGTGGATGGTTATGCCTTTTGGATTATCAAATGCCCTAAGCACTTTTATGAGACTGATGAATCAGGTTTTAAGAGATTTGATTGGAAAATTTGCCATTGTCTACTTTGACAACATCCTTATTTATAGTGTCGACCTGGCAATACATACTAACCATCTCCAAGTTATTTCCAATATCCTCTAAGTAAAGAGATTGTTTAGAAACCTAAAGAAATACTCTTTCTACTAGGAAGAAGTGATCTTCCCAGTTAACATGGTTAGTGGAGGAGGATTAAAAGTTGATGAAGAGAAGGTACGAACCATTGTTAAGTGGTCGACCCTGACCTCATGTGTTGAGGTGAGAAATTTCCATGGATTAGCCTCATTTTATTAATGCTTTATCTATAGATTCATTACTATAGTTACACCTCTAACTAAGATAACAAAGAAGAATGTGGAGCTCAAGCGGGGAGAGAAAGAAGAGAAGAGTTTTGATAGAGTATTTAAGCTTAAATGTGACGCATTAGGTATTGACATTGGAGCTGTGCTAATGCAAGAAGGCTAACCTATCGCTTATCATAATGAGAAGCTCAGAAGGGCACAATTAAACTATTCTATGTATGACAAAGAATTTTGGGCCCTAATCCAAGCTCGTTACATATGGCAACATTACCTTTTCCCAAAGGAATTCGTAATGTACACAAACCATGAGTTTTGAAGGTATTTATAAAGCCAATTTAAGCTTTCCAAAAGCCAAGCTCGATGGATTGAATTTCTAAAGGGATTTAGTTTTGTCATCAAATACAAGCAAGGCAAGAATAATATAGCCATCGATGCTTTGTTAAGGAGACATGTTCTTCTCATAGAGTTGTAGGCTAAGTTGTTAGGGTTTGCAATCATTAAAGAATAATATGAAAATGATTTTCATTTTAGCCCTCTATATAAATACTATGGATAAGGAAGAGTAGTGGATGAGTACCATATAGATAATGGTTATCTATTTTGAGGTGGTACATAGTGTTTGTTGACCAATTCAATTAGAGAGCTGCTAGTGAGGGAAGCTTACAATGGAGGACTCTTTGGGCACTTTAGGGAATGAATGACATATGAGCTACTAAATGATATGTTCTTTTGGCCTAGGATGAAGCATGACATACATTGTGTGAACGAGGGATGAGCTATCTATAAGAAAGCAAAAAGCCAAGAAAAACAAGGGAAAGCAATGCCTTTGCCTATTCTAACTAAACCATGGGTTGACCTAAGTATGGGTTTTTTCCTCGAATTACCCTGAACAACCCGATGCAAAGACTCTGCAATGGTTATCATAGATAGGTTCAGTAAAATGACACATTTTATACCCTGCACCAAAACTAAAGATGCTTTGGCTATTATTTCTTTGTTCTTGTAGGAAATAATTTGCTTGCACAAAGTGTTAAGGATTGTGGTGTCAAATAGAGAACCAAAATTCTTAAGCCATTTCTGGAGAACTTTTTGGCATAGAATAGGAACCAAACTACTATTTAGTACTTCTTGCTATGCCTAAACCAATAGCTAGATAGAGGTGGTTAACCACACCTTAGGATCACTGCTCTAAGTTACAGTAGAAAAGAGCTTAGCTAACTAAGATGTTGACCTACCCGTAGTCAAATTTGCTTACAATAAGACAATACATACCACCACTAAGCACACCTCATTTGAGGTCATCTATGGTTTCAACCCTAAACTACCCTTCGATTACACCCCGATGCCACCCACTAACCAAGAAGATCCAAAAGCAAGGACTAAAGCTCAGTCCCTCTAGTAGATCTACCTATGAGTTGCCTAATACATTAACTAAGCTGTTAGAAAACTAAAGGAAAAAAAGCAAAGGAAGGAAGACTAAGCAGTTTCAGCTGGGTGACCAAGTGTGGCCATACTTAAGCAAGGAAAGATTTCCAAACAAGAGGAAAAGTGAGCTATCTACTAAAGATGATAGACCTTTCAAGATCATCTAGAAGATTAATGATGACGCTTACCAATCAGAGCTACTAGAGGACTTCAGATGTTGCCGACCTCAATCCCTATCGATTTGAAGAAGGCTTGGATGAGGATTAGCCATATTTGATCCCAAATCCCAATCAACCTAGTGGAGATGATAGGAATCAAACCATTAAACCTCTAACAACTTGATAAGGTGAGTTCTCTCTTTTCACCCTACAGTTGATAAGTTTGAGTAGCTACAATCTACTAACCTAATACCCTATTTGAGACGAATCCTCCTATGCCTATCAATAGTCTCCAGTTGCTAACTAAGGATGCACTTAGATAATAGCTCAATCCACTTAACCAACTATACAACTAACCTGAATATGAAATGTTCTAATAGTTTGACATGATCGTACTAATCTCTAACCTAACTATACAATTTGTCTACTTCTACTAGAAAAGTCACCCATCTACAGAGAACCACATGTCTGAGCAATCATATGATAGAATCCTTCGTACAAGATAGACTTTTTCTTGATTTTCTCTTTATGCCCTTTTTCCCATTCTTTGTACATTACTTCTTTTAAACTTTACCCTTTTTAGTTATTTCCATTTATAGTTGTTGCCCTAATTTTTTGAGTATAAATACCCATTATTAAGGTACTTGCAACATATATACTTCAAATATTGAATATAATTCCCCTTTTGTAAGCTAAGTATACTAATATCTCTCTTTTACTCTTATCCTAACCCTTAAGTAAGGCTAGGTGGTGAGTACCCTCATTTGATTAACTCATGCATCATATTGAGTTGAACTGTAAGTCTTCAATAGTTCCCTAGTGCGTTATATCTTCAAAGCTAATTGTGGGTTTTACTTATTTTACTTTCATTGTTGTTTACGCGTTTCTCTTTCCATTTTCATTTTCAACTTTCTACAAGCTTGGACCCACTCCAATACCGTCACCCTTATTAGCCTTCAGCGCAGCATATCATTCGGGCTTAACTACTTTAGCTTGGATCATTAATATTTGGAATTCCTTGACATAATCATCAACAATTCAACTCCCTTAGCGAAGCTATTGCAACTTAGCAAATGTATCTTACAAATATGCCTCAAGTATAAATCTTTCCCTCAACAACCTCTTCATCTCTTCATATGTTCACACACCTCATCTTCCATCTCTCACTCTGGTTGCATTTAGATTCTTCCACGACATGGTAGCGTATCCAAAAAATTTGAGTATAGCAAGTTAGACTTTCACTACCTCAATATACCTATAACAATCAAACTATTTCTCAACCTTCTCTTCTCACATTAGGTATTTATTAGCATCCCCACTACTAGTAAAGGTTGGAATCTAGATTTTGACATTGCCAAGTCCTCAAGGAGCTTAGCATCCTCAATCTTTTGCTTCATAATATTCTACTTCTCCTTCTTCCCCATTAGCCTCTACATCTACCTCCTCATCATCCTCTTCAATTTCTTTCAACTCTAGTCTTTGTCTTGCAGCTCGGTTTACCACTTCCCTAGTTTAGTGGGATTAAACAAGGCAATTAGCTTAGCCAACATAATCGTACTATTACTCTTGCATATTCTCTAATCAGCTACAGTCAGGTACACCTTAAGGTTGTTGTCTTTCACCTTACATAGCTATGATAAGGCTCATAACAAGGGTAATGGGTCTATCAAGCTTATCATTGACTAACACTAGGGTATTACTTTCATGTTGACCACAACCAATACGAGCACTATTGTCTTAGTCACTTGATAACTCCATAAACACTAGAATCTGACATGGTGCAATACTTATTGACAACTTAGATGGCACAATACTTAGTAGAACCCTTCTACCGACTACCTAAAACATTACTAGCATGTCCTAACCACTCTAACACCCAACACACACAATGTAGCATAGAAATGAAACTTACTCCATTTTAAAGTAGAGAAATAGAGTAGCAATAACAACTATACTTACTTTACATAACCACTACTCTGTAACTCTCTTTCTTCAAAACCTACTTCAATACCCTCAACAACTTCAATACACTCCACATAGATATACTATAACAACTACGGAAGAACACAGTAGCTACTAATAGCAAACATGAACAAACTCCATTACTCTTCACATATTCCCTTACGAAACTATACTCTGATACTAACAAAGTTGATGCATCTCTAGGGTAATATATACGGAGGCTGCACCACAATGAACAAGAATAAGGAAAAACCAAAAGGGTAGGTTAGCAAATTCGAGTAGCTATTAGTCGAATATGATACACTAACTAAGCTTACTCATCCTAATCTTCATTAATATGATGCACAAGTGTTGATTAGGGTCACTCACCACTATTGCTTGCTATACCAAATTGCACAACCACTCTGAAGCATCCAATTCAATACCTATTGGATATAAACCTATAGCATAGTCTTTTGAAATAATTGTTAAAAAAAATTGTAGCTTGATTTTCTAAAAGAGTAGTTGTAAAACCTATCAATTCATGTTACTTAGTATATAGACTAGAAAATTGAAAACTATTAGGCTACTTAAGAAGACTCGAGTAGTTTTCTTAAAAGTTAGAAAAGTCAATAATATGAATAAGAATCTAACCAATTCTTCTTGATCCTCACTCCTCGACCCTATTTGTAAAATGTTGGCTTTAGATGTTGTACTTGTAAATCTACTATTGACATACAAAACATACTATATGAGAATGAGGGACAACTTACTCAATAAATGGGGCAAATACAGAAGTATGTATTTAGTATAAAACAACCAAGGTTTTCAATCAATTTAATTACATGCAATGCATGTACAAGCAAGTACCATCGTACAATGTTTTTGGTCCATCATTAGATTAGAGAAATTGGCCCCATTCTAATCTAAGTTGAGGAGTTTGACATCTTATACACAAATTGGAACCAAATGAAAGCTTGTGCAATGGAGAAAACACTCTACCCAAGACTAACCTCGAACTACAGTCCCCAACATTACAATGACCTCCTCTCTTATCACTTTGTTCCACTAAGAGTCGGCAAAAGACTATTTCAACTATCTTTATCGAAGGATTCCAGTTTGGCTTGAGAATCTTAGCCATTACATCTAGTGAGTTGCGATGCATATTGAATGAGAGTATAGGCTAAGTTTAGGTTGTATCATTTTTGTGGTGACTAACTAATCCCAAATAAACCAATCAACGTAGTAATCATAAAACAATCAATACATAAGGCTTAGATCCACGTAATAACAAAACAATATTCTTGCACATATGCTTCATATGCACAGTCAACTTACATTAACAAACATATACATACTAAAGACTCAAAGCATTTTGAAATAATACTTCGAAATGTGGTGAAGCACTTATTCCACTTGGAATTTGGTTGCTCACTAAACTTGGTTATTAAACTTGTCTTCCTTTGTAAATTCCTATATGTTTATCCAATTAGCTATTTCATCAGTATACAAGTTGTAAAATATCATTAATTTATTCATCTTTTCAAGAACTCAATTGATTAGAAATTTATATCATAAGCTTTTTTTTTTGTTTTTTTTTTTTTTATGCTTAAGTATAGGAAGCTTAAAGTTGGTTCATAAATAAAATTCACCTTTGACACTCTCCAAGCTTAGTTTTGAGTCAAGTTAACCTTGGGGTTTTTAGGTTAAGAAGCTTCTAAGTCACCATCTATCTATAGCAGGGTTAAAGTTCATAATAAGTTCAACCTTTGAGTTTGATAAGTACTCAAGATTTCTCAAAGGATACACTTTAAGGCAACTTTTGACTATTCACATTTATATATTCTCATTCCAAATACCCTTTGAATCACCTTCTAAGCTAGCTAAGTCTACTAAATTTTAGGCCTCTTGTCAAAACACCCTCTAAGCTACCCTCTAAGTCTAACTAGTTTTCAAGTTTCTAAGGATATATCCTCTAACTTAATCTTTCAGTTTCCACTATTTCAGATTCCTCATAGGAACTCTCTCTAACATAGCTTCTGAGTGGATCATTAATAAGATATTTACTTAGCAAAAAGCCTCTGAGTTATCCTCTAACCATGTCTAGTCTCCCTTAATCCATTTGATTTGCTCACACTCCACTTCAATTCCAATAAAAGAATTTCATTAAAATTTTATTCATCTCTAGATCGCCCCACAACTCCACAATCTCCATTTCACTCCTTACGTACGCAAATACATAAAATTACATTTCACGCCAAATCAGCGTAATACAAAATCTAAGGCTTTTGAAGAAAATTCATAAATTTTACTAAAAATTTCAATTTTGCTATAATTTATGGGTTAAAAAAATTATGAAAAATATAGAAAATAGTTTTGATGGAAAACTTTACATGACATTATAGTATCAATAATAAGTGGTTTGCAAAATAATTTGGAGCGCAAAAATACATCATCTAGTTGGTTTAAAACAACATTGAAATCTATTCAAGTTTAATAATTTCTTAAGGATGTAGTCATGGTTGTTAAAATTGTGATTTTAGTGTTCATTCTAATGTTTAGAATCAATAGAATCGTATAAAATTGGCAAAATCATAAACTTATAAAATCGTATACGAAAGTTTATAATTTTACTAAAAGACTACACATAAATGATTTTACATCCATTATAATTAAGAAAAACATTATAGAATTATAAACTTATAGAATCGTATTTTTGACTTACAATTTTAATAACTATAGATATAGTATATAGTTACTAGATTTCAACAAAATAATATTTTTCCTAAATTCTATGAGTAAAAATACTTAGAAAAACCTAATTTTAGAAATTTTTTTAACATAATTTATTATTTTTTATAATTTATTGAATTCCAAGTAAGATTTGGACACTCATCAACATTTGGCTTTTTTGGCCACCAATGAGAAAGGAAGTGTGGTAGCACCTCTAAGCAATGTCCTTTCCTTCAAGTAGTAGCATTGGTTAGCTTCCAGCTCTTGCTTATACCCCCAAACCCCATATAACTCAAATTTGTAATTTTTCCCGTAATTTTTCCTTTTAATTTCTTTACCTATCTATATTTTTCCTAAACTCTCATTTACATGAAGAAGCTTATAGAGAGGATTTCTAGATTTTACAAAGCAACTTTGGAGAGTTAAGTGATTTTCTCTCTTCTCCTTAGAAAATTCTCCTTTTTATCATAAGCCTAAAGGTAGCAAGTCATTAAGCTTTACTTTCACCAGCTATCCAAGGTTCCTCCATGCCTATTCCCATGGTTTCCCAACTATCATGACAATTTTCAAAATTTATTTACTATTTTTCTTATTTATTTTTAGCGTATTCAATATATATTTGGGTATTTTAGGTTATTACAAGCGTATATTTACACTTAATAATTATACTTGATTTGTATGCATGTTTTCTACATATCATTTCATGTCATTTAATAATTTATTACTCATAAAACTTTTCTCTATAAATTAGTCAAATATTGATACTTATGTCACACATTTCCAATAGTGACATAATAAAATGTAATATTTAGCTAATTTAACTACATGACTTTTATTTTATTATATTTTAGAGATCTATGCCCATGTGGTCTTTTTGACTAATATTTGTAGCCTACACATATGTTTTTAGCTCAATCAAGTTAGTTGCATAAACATCTTAAATTGACTACTTGGAACCTAATCATAAAAGTACAAGCTTACATAGTAATTAAACTAGACATATATACATGCCCTCTAACTATTATTTTATGGCATCTTTTAAATTTTGCTATTCGTATAATTTATCTCTAAGTTATTGTCATTTATTAAAACTCATCTTACATGCTTCCAATAAATTACAAATGTTCTATTTAAGAATTTTCTTTTTAGCTATTTTATAATTTTGCTATTCTATTTACAAAAATCAAACTTATGGAGGACATTTTGTATATTGCATACATATTTACATATTATTATATATATATTTTAATCAAGTTGTAAGATACTAGCTTGGTCATACTACTTTCTCAATTGTTCTAAAACTAGATACTTAGCACCTATTTACTAGAGTACAGTGCTTACCATTCACTTAATTCAATAGCTCCCATTATTATGCTATATCTAGTTGCTAAATCCTAATTGTAAATTTTACAGGATCTCACAATATATATGTTAGAATCAAATGTAGAATACATTTGTTGCATGTGTACATGGGAATAAATGAATTTAGCTTTTTATTTCGTTTTAATTGTAAACAATAAAAAAAAAAGTAAGTTACGATATCTATTTGAGAAATCAGTTGTAGTGAAGCAATGCCACATCATTCTCCTTCAACACTATAGCAACTCTACTCTAATGACTTCCTTTCAATCTTCGTGCCCTGTAACACGCATTGGAGATATTGTAAGACCATCCCCAACCCATAGGAAATGAAAAAAGTTACTTACATAGCTACATCAACTTAACAAGCAACTCTTATATTTAAGCAACTTTGCACTTTTTCCTTACTTTCTTTCCTAAAGTTTCTTCACATTTTTTTTTTTTTGTTAAGTTTTTAAGGTCCCATACTATTATTATTTTTTAATTGTTGCTTTTAACATTTTGTAAAGACAATTTTAGTATCAACAAATATTAAACTTGAATAATATAATAATTATTATTAATGTTAATTATTTAAATCAGAAATACTATTTAACATCATAAATATTATATTACTTACTATATTAAAAAACTTAAATAATTTAATTTAAATCTACTTAAACTAGCAATATTTTCAAAATAGGTAGTAATAAAAAATGACAATGAAATAATTTAAAATCGTTACCAATTAAAGTACATGGAAATTAGAAGATATGAAATATAAGCTAACATGTAATTTCACATTACCAACTATTTCATATTAACTAGTAGGTCCAAAACATTACCAAACATATTCCATCAAGTCCTTCCAAAGTTGACAATACTTTACCCTATCATGAAGCCAAATATTGTTATAAATGTATGTTGTATAATCTACAATATAATTGTGAGACATGTGAGGTAGCGGACAACTACTCTTTTCTAACTCATAATTTGGAACTTCAAAATTGAAGTTATAGTTATCCTTTTTATCTTCAACATATTATGTAGGATTATGCATGCTCTCATAATTTTCTGAATATCCTCTTAATCCCAAAAATGTGATGGTCTACAAACTAAATAAAAACGAGACTGTAACACTCTAAAGGCATGCTCTGCATCCTTCTTGGTCCTTAGTGAATAATTGCTTCTTTAGACCACGCAAATGTGAAATCAAGTTGCCAAACATTGATTACTCTAGATATATACCATCCGTAAGACAATATCTTATATCATAGTTTCTTTTGTTAACAATAAATAAAATGGTGGAGCTCATATAGCTACTCTTTTTTTTTAACTAAGGAATCGACTAATACTTTTATAATAGCTATTTTTATAATGGATACTTTTTTTTTAGGTGAATTAATTGGAATGACAAATACATTTCCTTAAAAAATATTGGAAATTGATACAACAACAAAAATAGGTTCATTCACCCATTCAACTTTAACTTAGTCTTACAAAGATAAATTTCATTATTGGATATTGATATAATTGTGATAATAATCAACCGTTAGGTCCCCTCACCTACTCCCAAGCAAAAGGATTGACCAACTTGACCTATCGAATCCTCAGCTATCAATTAAGTATTGAAGATGCTGACTTGATCTGCTGAGTTGACATGCTCATGTGTTTGAACTATCATGATGTATGGAGTGTTTCCTTAGCATCAGAACAAGGTTAAGCTAAGCTTTCCTGAAGCTTAAACCTAACCTTGCCAACCAATTTTGGAAGCTATTCTCCGCTACAAAACTAAGCTTGTTGAGATAACAATATTAAGCTATTCATGAGCCTTATTATTGCTAGCCATATCCTGGTGCAATAGAGTTCGTTATGCACCAGCCTCTCTCTTGAAGACATGTGTCCCATGACTCGTAATTGGCCAACTTGATATTGGATATTCTCTTTCTAGAAGGATTATGAAATTGTCCCTTCTCTTTTTGTACATTTCAATATTTAGTTTTACCCCTTTTTGTAATTACAAATATCATTTTGTAACCCTAAGGACCGTATATAAATACCCTGATATGAGCATTATTTTAAATAGATATCTTCCTTTTGATCAATGAAAATTTACAGAGTTTCTTTTCTTCTTTATGTTGAGAACCCCTAAACTTAACTTATATCAAACCCTTAAGCAAGGTTTACGAAGCAAGCAAACCATAGCCTTAGATCGATGAGTCACATCCGATAAGACAATTGCTGTGAATTCTTGAGTGTTGTGTTACATTTATGAGTAACTCACATTTACCTAAACTTCTACCCTAAATCCGCCCTTACCTACTTAATTCTTCTTTGATAGTTCTTTAAGGACCCATCCATGTTATGGTATGACCTCATTAAGGGCTTACATTTGTGTTTTCGTATATGTTTGTAACCATCGTAACACATCATCCATTGGTATTAGAACTGAAGGTTCTAAATAAGGTCATGAGTTTTGTGTTGTGGATGTTCTTGAGTAGTACATGTATGTGCGAAGTTAGATTTGTAGCTATTAATCTATGGTTTATTGGTTGTATGAATAGTGTAGTCATTACTCTATTATCCCTTGTCTCTATATTCAAAAACAAAGTGTTGAGTTATCGAACCAAAGTTGTTGTTAAAAGTATGATGGTTGTTCTTTATGTTGTTTTGTTGTTGTTAAGGTAGAGGTTATTGGGGAGATTAGTAGTAACTGTCATATAATGTGTGTTAGTTTTGTTGATATAGAAGTAGAGGTGGCTGTCAAGTAGTAATTGCGATTGTATTGGGGGTATTTGTTTATTCTCGTGACTTACACTGAAAGAGCTCATGGAGCTCATGGTCATATCGTTGACTAAACCATAAAGGAACTCCAAGCTGAATATCAACATAACTAACCTGATAATGAAGTCTAATGTAGAAGAGAAGTTTACCTAGCTCACAATATTTCAAGCATAGAGCTAACAAGAGAATGGAGGTAGTGAAAGATGAAGAAGATAATGATGATGAAGAGTTCTATGAGGTTGATGAATGGCTAGATTGAGCACCTTAATGTGATAAACATGAAGGCTGACTTAATAGAGTTAAGTACCCAACTCAACATCCCCAAGGAAGAGTAATTCAACTTGCTTGCTGAAGAATCTACTACAAGAATTTCAATTGTGGGTGACATTTGATAAACGTCACTGATCAAAGGAAAAATGTAGTCGATAATGTTTGGCTACATTTCATAATCGTAGCGCAAAGATGTTGCTAAAGGCCAGTCATTGATCAACTATACTACGTTAAAAAAATAAATATCATCAAAAAGAGGAAACGTAGCTAAATATCAAATAATTAGCAACATTTACTTATCACCATATATATCTATTGGTGATGTTTAAGTGTTTCTAATAAGTATTTAGTATGTCAAGTGGCCACCATAAACACGGTGGAAAAGAATCCACTGGCGACATTTAAGCGTAGTTATTTTTTACATTACGCAATGTTTAAACATAGTTACACAGTTTCTTGCTAACGAACATTTTGAAGAAATAATACATTAACTACTTTTAAAAGTGGTTATATTACAATAATTGGCGATGTTTAAATAGAGTGATCTATGATTTTGGCAATGTTTAAACATAGTTATTTATTATCATTGGTGACATTTAAACGTAATTATACATTTTCCATGTAAGAAAAACATTACTAAGGTATACTATATCACTACATTTAAATTTAACTGTTAATCACTATTAGCTATGTCTAAATGTGGTTATTTTTATCCTTGGGCAACGTTTAAGCATAGTTATTCTTTTTTCTCATTAATTAAAATACCAAAGAAATTCAACAATAGTTACATTTAAACATGTGATAAGAATCAACCCTCCAAACCGATCACACATAGTTGGGCGAAAGGACTCTAAGGACTCATAAGGAGAATAATAGCTCATACCCCCATCCATGAGAAGAAAGCTCGGTACTTAATCATGACAACATTCAAGCATACCAACCTTAACAACTGTCCAAAGTTGAGCTCTCAAACCGATCAAGATCCAACCCTAGTTTGAAGTGAATATTCATTAGTAACTGATTAGCTAAGGACCAACCTAATCCAGATCATGTCAGGTTTGACTGCATACTCCAAATTATACCATATTTTAGAGCAACTAGCCATCATATGAGACGTGTCTTCTGGCACAACATTCTAGAAGGATTCTTTACTTTTCCATATAGAGTATTCTTTGTCCCTTTTTCCTTTTTAATATCATTCATGTATCCCAATTGCAAATTACCCTTTTGTCTTTTCCATGTATTTTTATAATACTAATAGGGTTAGTATATAAACCCCATTTGTTGTACACAGACAATACACCCTTTGATTATTAGCAAGGATTAGTGACGAGTGACCCTATAGTTCGAACTAGTGCATCATATTCAGCAAATTATAGGATGGGTAAGATTGATTGGTGTATCATATTCAATTGGTAGTTTCCTGAACATTACTAGCTTTTCTTTATTTCCTTTCAATTCTCTTTATTGTGGTGCTCCTTCATGTGTTTGACCTTGAAGATGCATCAGCTTCGTTAGTATCAAAGCATGGTTCTGAGAAGGAGTATGTAAAGTTGTAGTGAAGTTTTGGTTTATGTTTGCTGCTTCTAGCTATTGTGTTCCTTCCATAGCTGCTTCAGTGTGTTCATGTGAAGTAAGTTCTAAAGTTTTGAGTTGTGTAATGAAGATTAATGTGTTGGTAAGTACAGTTCCTATTGTTACTCTGTTTTTCATTATGAAAACAGAGCAAGTTTATTTCTATCTTGTTTGAGTGATTATTGGGTGTTGAAGTTGTTAGAGTATGTTAGTCGAAGTTTTAGGTAGTAAGATAGTAGTGTTTTCTATGTATTGTGTTGTTAATTTGTTAGAGAAGTATAATAATATGTTAGATTCAAGTGTTCAAGGTGTTATTAGTGACCAAAGTAGTGGCACTCAACTTAGCCGTGGTTAAATGATAAGGTCAGTTAATGATAAGCTCGACAAACTCACTAATCTTATAGAGAGTCTAGTTACTACTATACTAGTTAACAGGCAATAACCCTAAAGTATGCCGCATCATAACTTACTTGAAAATGTTCTAAAGAGACGTTATTACCCCCCTCCCCCTACTAGAGTTAGAGGAGATTGAGGAAGATGATGAGAAGATAAACATTGATGAGTATGGAAAGGAAGAACAAGAGGTTGATTATTATCAAGCATAGGAGCAAAGATGCTGACCTCCTTGAGGACTACACAATGTCAAGGTCCAAATCCTACCCTTCAGTGAAAGTGGAGATGCAAATGAATATTTGGAATGCGAAGAGAAGGTCGAGGGGTATTTGACTACTATAGATATACATATGCTATCAAGGTTTGACTTGCTATAATAGAGTTTATTGGGTATGCCACTATGTGGTGGAAAAATCTAAATATAACCAAAGTAAGGGATAGAAGATGAGGAGTAAGGACCTAGGATGAGATGAAGAAGTTGTTAAGGGGAAGATTTGTTCTCGAGACTTGCTTGCAGGATACATATTGATGGGTTATCGACCTTTGGACCACTTACTCATATACACCTCAGAGGCCTCCAGTTCTTCACCAGGAGAATTCTCTCTTGTCAACCTATTGAAGACAAGCAATCGTACGTAGAAGAATGGTGGTTGAACTCCTTGAGAGCTCTGGATAAGTACACCCTACTTCACTCTATCTCTTATGTTGACACCTATTACTCTCTTGCGAAGGCCTCTTTGCTAAGTGATGTAAACTAAAGCCCCACATATCAAATCTTACTCAGACCTTCAACTGTTGAGAGATAGTGCCGAGGCATAGGCTCCTGTTAGCCAAGTACTTTTCTTTTGACCTCCTACTCATACTTACAACATCTTTCACTTGTCTCGACAACCCCTGAGATTGCCACATCATGATCCAACTCAGTTACTGTACCCAAAGATTCCTTAATAAGGGACCATTGACAAGCTCCCACCTGTTCTTTTTACCTGATATGATACTATTTTCCTTTTCTCTCATTTGTCCTATTTACCCTTTTTTGTATGTACTAAGAATCACTTTTCATGAATGCCTTTTTGTAATTTTCTTTATTTGTAATATTGCTCTAGGGACTTACTATAAATTTCTCTTCTCCATGTAGCCGAATTATCTTACATTCTTTATAGAGATTGAATATACTTGTTCTTACAAGACAACCCTCTCCAAGTCCATTTTCATATACTCATATCTAATTTTGTCGAGTAGCTTAAGATAAGTGGCAAGTAGACCTTAACATTAACTTATGTGTCGTATCAAGTGAAGTGTCAAGTCGTATTGTATTCGTTAGTGGGTCAAATCCACCAAGCAACTTCATGTCAACTATTATATTCCATTCGTTGACCTACTCACTCTATTTTCTTTAATATTTCGAAGGACCCATTGGTTTCTCACCTCCTATGGTAAGCCCTAATGATAACTAAGTTTCTAAGCACATCATATAATCTTAATATTAGTGCTTAAGGTTGTGATGAAGAGCTGTATTATGATAGTTCCTACTAGTTTGTTGTTTGATATACTCCACTTTCATTTGGAAGAATAGAGTTAGTTCATAGTTCACTATTCATTTGGTATTTTATGTAAGTGTAAGAGTTTCTTGTATGAAGAGTATTTTCTGAAACTTTGTTTTAAAAATGTCAAATCCTAGTATTTAAGGAAAGATTAACAATGCTGAGAGTACTTCTCATGGTCATGGTTATGTTACCCAATAAACACCACGTACTACTAATGAGCAGATATAGGACCTTGCCATTATTGTGGCCAATCTAGCTATCTCGGTACAAAGGGACTTAGAGACTAGGCTATGAGAGAGAGTTGTCATTAAACAAGGTTGAGAAATGGAAGATAGGATGAGACAACAAATGAATGAGCAACAAGCTCTCGAACCCATTCCTATGAACCAAGCATTACCCCATCATACTGATAAAGTTGTGAGAAGGAGACTCTAGTTCGATGAAGTCAAGGAGTATGAGCAGGAGGAGCAATATGTTAGGATAGATGAACATAAGCTTACAACTCCTAGGGGTGCTAAGTATCTCAAAGTATAGATTTCAAGCTTCAATGGGTCTGGTAGTGCTAATGACTACCTAGACTAGGAAGAGAAGATTGAAAAGATTTTTGACTTTTATGACTATGAAGATACTATTCGTGTTTGAGTAGTTGCATTGGAATTTTCTAAATATATAGCAATGTAGTGAAAGAAGTTGCAGAATGTTTGCCTAAGAGCTAAATGAGAAGTCCAAACTTGGAATGAGACGAAAAGAATCTTGAGAAGTTGGTTCGTTCTTGAACACTACAAGAAAGATACTTTCCGACATCACTAAGACTTGAAGCAAGGTAGCAAATCAGTGGATGACTATGTCTAAGAGTTTCGATTGCTCGTGATTCGATGTGATGTTGATAAGCCCAAACATGAACTATAGTATGATTCATTTTTTGCCTAAGAACTAAGATTGGTAACATAATGAAGCTATAGAGTCTTGCGACTTTAGATGAAACCATTAGAGTAGTACAAAAAGTCAAAAGGTAGAGGTAGAATCAAATTAGCCAAATGGCGAATATCCAACTAGGGTTACCAAACAAAAGTGGCATGCTAAGCCAACTTAGAAATGACCGAGCACTAAATAGTATCAAAGTGGACCACTAAGGATAGGTGTCGAGCTAACCTAAAGAGAGCCAAGGTAAAGGAAATGTCAAAGAGACTGAGGTCTAAAGAGATTAAGGTTAGAGCTCAGAAAGGAAGACTCAAGAGATCAAATGCTTTAAATGTCTTGGCTATGGACACGTAGCTAGCCAATGTTTAAACCGGCGTGTCATAATGATCAAGAGAGATAAGGCTCACTTTGAAGTGGAGAGTGCTAGTAAAGGAGAAGAAGTAGAAGTTGACCAGATGCTAGAAGAGTTCTAAGAAGACCCCGATGCCCTAATACCTCTTGAAGCAGGCACTGAGCATAGTTTAGTCATTCGATGATCTCTTAGTACTTTTGTAGCCAACAAGAATGAGCAAAGGGCGAACTTCTTCCATACAAACTACTGAGTGAATGGCTAGCTATGTGCCTTGATCATTGACGGAGGAAGTTATACCAATTTTATAGCACAAGGGGTATTTAAGGCTATGAAATTACCAACCCTTCCACACCTTAAGCCATATAAGATTCATTGGCTAAATGAGAAAGAAGGTTTACCTATTGCTAAGCAGGTTAGAGTACCGATTACCATTGGTAATAGGTACAGGGATGAAGTGTTGTGTGATGTCCTTCCTATATGTGTCTTATACATCTTACTCGACCAACCTTGGCTATTTGACTTAAGAGTATTATACAATAGGTATAAGAACACCTACATGTTCAAGAAGGATGGGAAGAAAGTTACACTGACCCCCATGAGTCTTAAGGAGGTACAGGAGTCACAAGAGAAGGTCATCGATCACTACAGCAGAAGTCCTTAGTGATTTCTTGAGCTCAATGTTCCCATGAAGTTAAGATGGAGGAATGTATGCTCCTTCTAATTAGGAAACTTCTAGAGTTGAGAGATGCCGAGAGCTTACCTACCAAGGTACAAACATTACTACAGAAGTATACCGACTTATTTCCTACTGAGATGCCGAAAGGATTACCACCCTTAATAGGTAATGAACATTGCATCAACCTTCAACCTAGAGCTATATTACTAAACCAACCTACCTATAGGTTCAATCTTAAGCAGGTGACTGAGCTAAAGAAGCAAGTAAACAACTTAGTGGATATAGGATATGCTTGAGAGAGTATGAGCCCATGTGCCATACCTACCATATTAGTACCAAAGAAAGATAGGTTGTAGAGAATGTACATTGATAGCCATGCCATCAACAAAATTACTATTAAGTACTAATATCCAATCCTACGATTAGATGATATGCTCGATGATTTGCATGGTGCTCACATCTTTTCAAAGATTGATCTGAAGAATGGCCACTAAATACAAATGAGACTTGGAGATGAATGGAAGACTGTCTTTAAGATAAGGGACTGCCTATTCAAATGGATGGTGATGCTATTTGGTTTTTCAAATGTGCTAAGTACTTTTATGGAGCTCATGAATCATGTACTGAGGGCATTGATTAGAAAATGTGTTGTGGTTTACTTTAATGCCATTCTAGTCTACAATGCTGACCTCACCTCCTATATTGAGCATTTAAGATCAATATTTAACATTCTCCGTACCAAGAGGTTATTCAGCAACTTAAAGAAATGTGTGTTCTACCAAAGCAAAGTTGTATTCCTCGAATATGTTGTATTAAAGGGAGGAGTCTAAGTTGATGACAAGAAAGACAAAGCTATTCTTGAATGGCCTGCATCGACTAATGCTACTAAGGTTAAGAGCTTCTATGGTCTAGCTTCATTCTATTAGAGATTCATTTGGAACTTTAGTTCCATAACAGCACCATTAACCAAGCTGACCAAGAAGAACTTTAAGTTTAAGTAGTTAGAGAAAGCTTAGAAGAGTTCCAAAAGAGATAAAGTCCAAATTGACATCAGCCCTAATACTCGCCCTACTAGATTTTGAGAAAGTTTTTAAGGTAGAATGTGACACATCTGGAGTCAACATTGGTGCTGTCCTCATGCAGGAACGTCGACCCTTTGCCTATTTCAGCAAGAAACACAAAGGAGCTACCTTAAATTACTTAGCATGTGACAAGGAGTTCTACGCTCTTGTTCGAACACTACAGAACTAATAGCATTACCTATTACCAAAAGAATTCATCATCTACTCAAATCATAAATCTCTCAAACACCTCCAAAGACAACAAAAACTTTCTTGGCATCATGCCAAATGAGTCGAGTTCTTGGAGTCTTTTTGCTTTGCTATTCAATATAAGAAGGGGAGCACAAACACCATGGCCGACACTCTTTCTCATCGTCATACCCTCATTACAATAATGCAAGCTAAGGTAATTAGATTTGGTACCCAACTTGATCAATATAAGCATGATCCATATTTTAGGTCCTTAGTAACCAAGTGCAATGTTGGAGGGGTAGTAAATGGGCTCTACTTAAGTCAGAGGTTCCTAATGAAGGGTAAGTAGGTTTATGTGTCGAATGGATCAACTAGAGAACTATTCATATGAAAAGCCCATGCTGGAGGCTTAGCTGACCATTTCAAAGAAAAGAGGATGGTCGAAGTATTGAAAGAACATTTCTTCTGGCCTAGGTTAATGAAGCATGTACGCTAAGTTCTTGAGAGTGGTACAAAGTGGGTAAACATGAAAAAGCTAGGAGATAGCCATATGGAGAGTACATACCCTTACCTATACCCGAGCAATTGTGTACCAACCTAAGCATGAATTTTACGCTCGGCCTTCCTTAAATGCTAAGAAGACATGACTCAATGATGATTGTAGTTGATTGGTTCGGTAAGATGGCCCACTTCATTCCCTACCATAAAACTAATGATGCTTTATTTGTCATCAACCTCTTTCGATAGGAAATTGTGTGACTGCATGGAGTGTTGAGAAGTATTATGTTACACTCTGAAGTCATAGAGTCGCAAAAGTCTCACCATATAAACCATTATATGATAGCAACTGGCTTCATAGTGCCTATCATAGACATGATCTACACAAAGCATCAACGACTCCTCGCTTTGAAGTAAACAATTCAGTTAAGAATTTAGCTAAAGTTACAGTAAGTATTAAAAACTTTAAATCAATATATATAATTACATATACATTCCATAGAATTCTCAAGAAATTCTACATCATAACATAACAGTCAGCCGGTTTATATATCAAATATCAATCTTTCAATCTTAAAGATACTAATGAGACTCTAGATATGACTTAACTATTACGCAAATTGATCCTCATAGCCCTAGTCTTCAAAAGATAATTAACCTCCGGATAGTTATAGGGCGGCATATTAGTCAGAGTAATCAGAAGTCAGGACCTATAAAAGGATCTATAGGGGTATAAGCAACTACAGCCTAATAAGTTGAATCGGAGACTTATGAATATATATAAGCACAAACAAGATTATCAAGCAATTATTTTCACGTAATGCGATAAGTAAGTGTCATCACACAACGTAGTCCGATTTATTGTGAAATCAAAGTAATTTCATCAGCTTCAATCCGAGTTGAGGAGTTTTCATGTTATTCAACAGCTGACAACCAAACCCAAGTTTATGTAATAGAGACACTACTCCTCCTAAGACTATCATTCGAACCAATGCCCTCATCCTCACCATGGTGCTATTTCTTTTGAAGGTGTCAGTGTTTGGTTAGAGAATCCTAATGATCCCCTAAAGTGTTGCAATGTATGATAATTTGGGGTATTAAGGTCGATTAAGATTAAGGTGTTCAAACAATTCACATCAATCCAACCATAATAGTCATCAATCACAACATAGATTCCAGCATGAAGTCAGATATGCAAGCACATGCATAAAACTACTTACAATCACAATCATACACAATCTTAAGTCTCCGAGTACTCTAAAATAGTACTCCAAATACGATGAAGTAATAAACCTAACTTACTTGGAATTCTCGATCACTCAATTACTCAATTGCAAGTTAGTTCATATTCAGGTATCCTACAATATAAATACGTCTTTTTAGTACTTATACTTTGATGATACATATTCTAAGTTATAATTTAACTCACTTTTCCATATATATCTATTATTTACTAACGATTCATTCTACATTAGCTCGAGGTTTGGTTTTTGAATTAGATTCTAGTTTTGGTTCTAAATTGTTTACAACTACAAAGAACCCTAAATACGCTCAAATCCTAATGTGAAATTAATCACATTAAGCTAGAGTATTCTAAAATCATATTAGGCCTTAATTTAGTATTCTAACGTATTTGATATACTCTAATCTTAATTCGAGTACTAGATTTACTCTCGATGTGAGAAAATTTTACATTTTTTATACGATTACCTAAAATTATTCTTTTTGCACCAGATTTATTTGTACTGATATTATTATTATATTATCCAATTTAACCAATTATTTCATATTTATTAAAATCCCAACTTCACATATTACTAGATATCAACAATTACCACATAATTCCCATATTAATTACAATTAACACTCCAAATGTTAGGATTAAGTTTCTACATTAGAGATTAACATCCTTAAACATATAATTACCCTCTAAATCAATAATTAATCATTTAATTACATAATTAATCTAAAATTACCCATTTTTTCTCATCATTTTAGGGCTAAAAAATTACTTAAAATTTTGAAAATTAATTTTAGAAAAAATGGCTTTATAGCACTATTCTATATCACTTAAGTATTCTACAGAAAAAAATTGAGTTCTAAACTATACTCTTAAGCCTATCTATTTCTAATCATAAAAATGTTCAATTTTGTCTAATTTCTTAAGAACCCTATATCTACAAATGTGATTAAACTTAACCAACATTTTTCCCTAAATCTACATACAACAAAACATTAGAATAATAAATTTCATAATTTTCTAAGCATAATTAATAATTTGAAGGAATTTTGCAAAATCATAGGAGATTTGAAACCCACTTGACTTGTGAGCTTTTTGGCCTCCAACACTGGTTCAAGTGTGTCGGCCAATCCAAGTGGTCGGTTTGAAGTGGGGTGGTGATGATGGTTCGATTCCAGAAGGTGGTGATATGTGGGTTCAGCCTACTTGCCCTATATGTACAGATTTGAAAAAAAAAAAATCTAAAACCTTAATTTCCCTCTCAATTTCAATTCTCTCAATTTTTTTCATCTTCCAACTGACCAAATGAGCTCTACAAATTTTCTTGCTATTTATAGGGTCATAAAGGAATTGTTGTGCATTAATTAAATCAAGACAAGGCTTATATCTTTTCTATTTTTGCTTTCTATGTGTTTGTTTTTTATTGGTTAATATTTGTTTCTTACTCCTTAACTTGCTAAAACCAATTTCTGAATTGTTCTCCACCTTTTTTATTTTTTCTTGGATTTTTTTTATAATTTCATTTAATTATTTAAAATTTTTCTAGCAAATTTCAAGCAATTTAGGTGATTTCGCATATTTTTACCTACACATAAATACATGTGAAGTACAAATAAACACTCTTAAATATTATTTAGGTCATTCTATGATTTTTAATATACATATGATCTATCTTTAGCGATTTATTAGTTATCAAAATACATTTTATGCACCGATCACCCTAAATTTTACGTACTAAGTTCAATCCTATGTTAACTTGGCTTATATTTATGGCTTACATTTCCATACCCCTTCAAAAAGGTTTTGTCCTCAAAACTTTTGTATATCTAAATTGCACTTAAATGATCAAAAGCATTAATCACATACTTTTACTAACTTAGAAGTTAAAAAAGCCATGGATATTGCTTCATCATTGCTACTTTTGGCTCCCAACTCATCTCTAAGTCTGGACCTTCGTTCCATTGAACCTTCACGTACTCCATATCTCCATTTCATAACTTTTGAGCCCAACTATCTAGTATTTTTATGGGCTACCTCATAAATTGAAAATTCCTCGTTAACTCCACTAGCTTTATTTCTACTATTACATTCGAGTTTTTAACAAACTTTCATAACATGGAAACATGGAATACATTATGATAACCCGACAAACTTGGAGGTAAAGCTACTCTGTAGGATACATTACCAACTTTCTCAAGTACTTCAAATGGACCAATATATTAAGGGGTCAATTTTCTCTTTGAGCCAAACCGTCTAAGTCCTTTGAATGGACTTATCTTAACATAAACATGATCATCAACTTCAAACTCCAATGGCCTTCTTTTTAAATCTGCCCAACTCTTATAATGATCCTAAGCTTTCTTCATTCACTACCGAATAATCTTACTCTTCTCACTTGTTTGATTGATCATGTCTAGTCCAATCATGTCATATTCTTTGTAGTCCCAATACGGTAGTAATCTACATTTTCTCCCATATAATGCTTCATAAGGTGCCATCTATATAGTTGTATGATAACTATTATTATAGGCAAACTCTATCGATGGCAAATATTTATCCCAATTACCTCTAAAATCCAATACACAAGCCCGCAACATATCCTTTAGGGTTTGAATTGTTTACTTAGACTACCCATCCGTTTGTGGGTGATAAGCTATACCAAATAGCAACTTTGTACCTAAGGCTCTATATAAACTCTCCTACAATTTGGATACAAACCAACTATCTCAATCAGAAACAATACTCTTAAGCACACCATGTAATCTTACTATTTCTCAAACATGCAATCTAGCCATCTATTCCATTGAATCACCCGTTTGATAAGGTAAGAAATGTGCACTCTTTGTTAATCTATCCACGACTAACCAAATGGAATCATATCTAACTTAAGTCCTTGGTAGTACTACTATGAAATCCATAACAATATGATCCCATTTCCATCTCGGTACTTCTAAAGGTTGTAACGGTCCACCTGGTCTCTAGTATTATGCTTTAACTTGTTAACATGTAATGCATTCTACTACATATTATGCCACATCTCTCTTCATTCCATTCCACCAGAACATAAGCTTTAGATCTTAGTACACCTTATTTCCTCCTAGATGCACAGTATAACCTATAATGTGTGCTTCATCCATAATTTCCTTCCTTATGTCATAATCTTGTGGCACACATAATCTTCCTCTAAACTTCAGTATTCCTCTTCCATCCATTTTAAAGTCAAGGTCACTTCCGTTACTTAATTTCTCTCTTATCTCCATCAAGTCCTTATCTTCCTCTTGCTTCTACTTTATTCTTTCCAATAAAGTAGGTTGCAATTCTAAATTCATCATCTGACAATTAGGCTCATACCAACCAAACCCAATTCACAACTTTTGAAATTCTTGCATCAATTCTTGTTAGGGTGTTAACAGTAATGCAACTTATTCATATTCTTTCAACTCAATGCATCTTCTACCAAAGTGGCCTTTCTAGGGTAGTAATTTATATTCGGATCATAATCTTTGATCAATTCTAACCATCTCCTTTGCCTTAAATTTAACTCTTTCTAAGTAAAGAAATATTTCAAACTCTTATGATTGGTATACATCTCGCACCTTTGTCCATATAGATAGTGTCTCCAAATCTTTAAAGCAAACACTACAAATGCTAACTCTAAATCATGGGTTAGATAATTCCTCTCGTGTGGCCTCAATTGTCTTGATGCATATGCAACAACTTTTCTATACTACATCAATACATAACCCAATCCATTCCGAGAAGCATCACTATACACACTATAAGGCTTATCAAGATTAGGTATTGTTAATACTGGTGCTGTAACCAATCATTTCTTTAACTCTCGAGAGAACTTGATTCACAATCCTCATTCCACTTAAATTTTACATCTTTTTAGGTCAATTGAGTCAATGGCTTGACAATTTTGGAAAAATCCTTGATGAATCGTCGATAATATCTAGCCATACCTAGAAAACTTCTTATCTCTATAATAGTGGTTGGTTGCTTCCAATCCATTACTGCTTTCACTTTATCAAGGTCTACAGAGATTCCTTCACCAAATACAATGTGACCCAAAAAAGAAATTCTATCCAACCAAAAATCGCATTTACTTAACTTAGCATACAATTTATTCTCTCTCAACTTTTGTAATGCCAATCATAAATGCTTTTCATGCTCTTCCTTGGTTTTTGAATAAATAAAAAATAAACACTACAACAAACTTATCTAAATATGATTGATATATGTGATTCATTAGGTCCATAAATACAGCTGGGGCATTTGTTAAACCAAATGGCATCACCAAAAATTCATAATGACCATACCGGGTTCTAAATGCAGTCTCATGCACATCTTCCAGCTTAACTCATAATTGATGGTATCTTGATTTCAAGTCAATTCTAGAAAACACAGTTGCACCTTGTAGTTGATCAAATAGATCATCAATGCAGGGTAATGGATATCTATTCTTAATGGTAACCTTATTTAACTTCCGATAGTCTATGCACAATCTCACAATACCATCCTTCTTCTTTACAAACAATACCAGTGCTCCCTATGGTGAAACACTTGGATGAATAAATCTCTTATCCAATAGCTCTTGAAGTTGTTTCTTTAGTTCCTAAAGTTCCAAAGGTGACATCCGATATGGAATTTTAGAAATAGGCTCAGTTCCAAGAACTAACTATACAATGAAATCCAACTCTCAGTATAGGGCTAAACCTGGTAAATCCTCTGAAAATACATCTGAAAATTCACATACTACCCGTATGTCTTCTACCCTAGGTGCCTCTTTCTTCACATCCATAGCAAACACCTAGCAAAATTTCTAATCATTCTCCTTCACCTTTGTCTCATACAATTCATCACATATCACCATCATAGATAAATTCAACTTACTTCCACTAGCCTTTCCTTGAAATTCCATTTCTCGATCATTAAGAGTGATAGCTTTACTTTTACACTCCATAATCACTTTACTCTTAGACAACCAATCTATTCCCACTATTACATCATAGCCCTGTAAAGGTAATATTATAAGACTTATAGGGTACTCATTTTTCTTGATCAACTACTACTTTTTGAGTTGTTACTTTCTCCCTAGTCAAAGTTCTAACTTTATAAGTTGTATTAACAATAACTACACTAATCTCTTGTTCATTTACAAATTTCTGACTTGCAAAAGAATGAAAGAATGAGATGCACCAGTATCAAATAGCACAAAAGCAGGTCGTCCATTTATCAGCACATGTCCTGGAATATACTAATACTATAATTACTAACTAAACTAGCGTTCATAGATCTTAAAATGCAAATACTTCAATTTAATTCACACTTAAAAATATCATCAAAATAGATAGTTGAGTACGTACCTGTCAGAAGTCCTTGATCATTTTCCTCTTCAACTCCCATAATCTTCTCGACATTGTCATGGTAGTACTCCTCCATCCAATTAGAGAAATCCTCATCCTCCTCAACTCCCATATCCTCCAGGGCAAAGATACGAGCATGTGTAGTTATGTAGTCAAAACCTTCTATCCACTTAGCTCCTTGTCTAAATTGTGGACAATATCTGGAGAAATGCTCCTTTCTACCACATTTGTTATACTTCACCAATTTCATCCTAGGGCATGCCTTCAGCACCTGGGTCAAATCTCTACATATAAAATATTTTCCTTTGAGCTGAGCACAATTTCTAGGAAAGTGATTTGCACTGCAATTCCAATACTTGACATTACCATCCTTGTCATAAAAACTCAAACCAGGCACTAACTATGCTGGGTTACTAGCAAGAGCTATTGGTTTCCTTCTCTTCTATCTAGAACTGCTAGTGGCACCAAGATATGATCTCTTAAATGATGGACCAGGTCGATAACCTTTATTGATCTTTTAACTCCACATTGCTTGCATCTTTACACGATTGTCTTCTTGTTGTCTCGTCTTATCTACTAGTTCTTATAAGTGGTGAAACCACAATCCAACAGTTTGCAACACATTATGGGGTCAAATCCGGTAAGAAACAAATCCTTATTTAACTTAACATTATCTCGGTATGAGCCAGGTACATATGGTAACAATCTATTAAACTCAGTTTCATACTTGGTTACACTCATACCTCCCTTCTTTAATTCAAACAAATCTTGCACCATTCTGTTTTGGACACTATGAGGAAAATATTCCTTCTTGAATTCCTCCTTAAACTTTTGCCAATCAATATTATTCCCCAGTTGCCTTACTCTTGAGTTCCACCATAGTCTCGCAGCTAACTTTAACATAAATGTGCCATAAGATAACTTTTAAGATTCAGGAACTCTAAAGGCCTCAAAAATTTGTTCAATTTGGGCTAGCCAATTATCAGCTACATCTAGCCTACCCATCTCCCCATCAAAATAATAGTTGGTCTTTATAAACTTAGAAAGTTTATTTACCTCTTAAGGTCGCTCCGTCCTTTGTTTAACCTTTTGGGGTCCCCTATTTCCTACATTACCACTAGTCATAAGATGTTGAATCAACATTCCTTACTGCCTCATCATCGTATACATACTGGCAAGTATTTGTCCAATAGGTAAATTCTCTTGTGGAGGTAGTGGGGGTAAATCTTGTCTATTTTGTTCTCTCGGGGGTGATAGTGCTTGTGGTGGAGGGTTTTGATTTCCTTCAGTTCCTTAATAACTACTCCCATTTCTAGCTTCAACCATATTAGCTTAATAATTATAACTTATAACCTGCATACATATCTATTTATAAGTTATCCCATTCCTTGGTTTTTGAGACTTCTTAAAAATTAATAAATTCTTGCAATATGTGCTTATATGGAATTGTAATAACAGTATCATTGTAATCAAAGTACATAATAGATCTAACTTCTACTATTTACTTAGTTCAGCCTTTACATCATTGCAACTTTTGAATACATACATAATATTTACAACTCAATTACATCATTGCTTACATAACCTAACGCAGACTTGATCTTTACAACTATATAATACAAAAGGTTACATCAACTAATTACAATAGACGCTTTTTACAACATATGTCTAGCTTGATCCAAAAGCTACAAAATACATCAAAAGGTCTCAAAATATATCAATTTTCATCAAAATTGCTACTGGATCCTATCTAAAGGTCTAACTAACCAGAACAAGTCAATCACCTAACTAAGTTAATCTTCTTCTAAATTTGTGGTAGCTACCCCATCAAAGGGATCATGACCCATATGACCTCCTGCCAAGTGATCCTCATGCTCACTATCCGACTCAGAATCTATAAATACTATCTCTGGAGACTCAAGAATCACAATCACCTCCTGCACATCATCATCATCTGACTCAACTGCATTACCAACACCTACTCCAACTACCTCGTTGTCTATTATCGCCTGCATAACCAACACATGAATATTTACACCAAGTCCATTTTCATTTTCCATCTCTTGCTCCTCCTCAGGGTCTTCTTTTAGATCTTCTTCCTCAGGGTCTTCCTCCTCAGGATCCTCCTACCCAAGATCTTCCTCATCAAGCATTTTACCCTCTTAGTGATTGCTTTGAGCATCTAAATGGGCTGCTTCTTGAGGTTCAACTATAGGTGGGTTCTTTGGTGGAGGTTCTTGCATCTCAAGCTTAGGTTCAAGGTTAAGGTCTAATGGTATCTCTATACCTTCCCTGACGAGTTCTAGAAATTGAGGAAACCAATCAATAATCCCTAATGGGTACTATTTGGGAATGTATGGGATGTCAATTGGGATATGAGAAATGCTAGCTGGGTAAGGTCTACCATACTCTACCTTAGCAGGAAAATATCGTAAGGGCATCATCAAAGTTACGATTCCCTCTCTCTCCAACCATCTCTGCTTAAAAGCTGCTATAGCAATATATCTGTCATACTGAAGCCCTAGACTCATCTCCATCCATGCCCACTGATCCTTCTAGCTATAGCACATCCCATCATAAAATTTGTCAATAATCTCATCAATTGTCTTAAAGATATCCCAATCAGCCAATTCTATTAATAACCTTTGTAATTTAACCCTATAGTCAATAGGGGACACATCTCTATTCCAACTAAACTGTATCTAACCAAGTATTAGTTCCCCCCTTCAACCCTGTAATTACAGTTAGAATAAATTAACATTTACTACACTAAACATCATGCTTACTTTTGCTTTAGTATGCTTAATACAATCTTTTATCGCGTACTTAATACTACCCACTCTCAATATTCCTATGATATCTAATTCTTTTAAATTTTGATGCTTCAAAGTGAGTTCACTAAAACAACACTCTGATACCAACTGAGAACTATTATACCCCAAAGTTACAAAGTCATAACAGTTCTACCGTGTAAACCATTTTATAATAGTAACTGACCTCACAGTGCCTATCATAGACATGATCTACAAAAGGAATCAACGACTCCTCACTTTGAAGTAAACAGTTTAATTAAAAATTTAGCTAAAGTTACAGTAAGTATTAAAAACTATAAGTCAATATATATAATTACATGTACATTCCATATAATTCCTAGGAAATTCTACATCATAACATAACAGTCAACCGGTTTATATATCAAATATCAGTCTTTCAGTCTTAAAGCTACCAGTAAGACTCTAGATATAACTTAACTATTACACAAAATGATCCTCATACCCCCAATCTTCAAAAGATAACTAACCTCTGGATAGTTGTAGGGCAGCATATTTGTTAAAGTAATTAAAAGTCAAGACCTACAAAAGGATCTATAGGGGTATGAGCAACTACAGCCCAGTAAGTTGAATTGAAGACTTATGAATGTATACAAGCACAAATAAGATTATCAAGCAATTATTTTGATGCAATGCAACAAGCAAGTGTCATCACACAACGTAGTCCGATTCGTTGTGAAATCAGAGTAATTTTACCTACTCCAATCCGAGTTGAAGAGTTTTCATGTTATTCAATAGCTAACAACCAAACCCAAGTTTATGTAATGGAGACACTACTCCTCCTAAGACTATCCTTTGAACCAATGCTCTCATCCTCACCGCGACCTCCTCTCCTATCACTTAGTTCGGCTAAGGATGAGGAAAAGACCAAATTGCTATCCAGTGCTATCTCTTTCGATGGTATCGGTGTTTGGTTGGAGAATCTTAATGATCCCTTAATGTGTTGCAATGCATGACAATTTAGGGTATTAGGGTCGATTAGGACTAGGTTCAATTTAAGGTGTTCAGACAATTCACATCAATCCAACCATAATAGTCATCATTCATAACACAAATTGCAGCAAAAGTCAGATAAGTAAGTACATGCATAAAACTACTTACAATCACAATCATACACAATCTTAAGTCTCCAAGTACTCTAAAATAGTACTCCAAATATGATGGAGTAATAAACCTAACTTACTTAGAATTCTTGATCACTTAATTGCAGGTTGGTTCATCTCCAAGTATCCTATAATACAAATACGTCTTTTTAGTACTTATACTTTGATGATACATATTCTAAGTTATAGTTTAACTCACTTTTCCATATATACCTATTATTTACTAACAATTCATTCTACATTAGCTCAAAGTTCAATTTCTGAATTAGATTCTAGTTTTGGTTTTAAATTTTTTTCAACTACGAGGAACCCTAAGTACACTCAAATCCTAATGTGAAATTAATCACATTAAGCTAGAGTATTCTAAAATCATACTAGGCCTTAATTTAGTGTTTTAACCTATTTGGTACACTCTAATCCTAATTGGGATATCGGATTTATTCTCAATGTGAGAAAATTTTACATTTTTCATACAATTACTTAAAATTAATTTTTTTATGCTAGATTTATTTGTTCTGATATTATTATTATATTATCTAATTTAACCAATTATTTCACATTTATTAAAATCCCAATTTCACATATTACTAGATTTCCCACAATTACTATATAATTCCCATATTAATTACAATTAACACTCCAAATGTTAGGATTAGGTTTTCACATCAGAGATTAATATCCTTAAACATAAAATTACCCTCTAAGTCAGCAATTAATCATTTAATTACCTAATTAATCCAAAATTACCCATTTTCTCATCATTTTAAGGCTAAAAAGTTAGTTAAAATTTTCAAAAATTAATTTTAGAAAAAATGACTTCATACCACTATTCTATATCACTTAAGTATTCCACAGAAAAAAAAAAGAAAATTAAGCTCTAAACTACAATCCTAAGCCTATTTATTTCTAATCCTAAACATGTTTGGTTTTATCCAATTTCTTAAGAACCCTATATCTACAGACGTAATTAAACTCAACCAATATTTTTCCCTAAATCTACATACAATAAAACATCAGAATAATAAATTTCATAATTTTCTAGATGCAATTAATAATTTTAAGGAATTTTGCAAAATCATAGGAGATTTGAGACCGACTTAGCTCATGATCTTTTTGGTTGTCAATTTTAGGCACCAAACACTTCAAATTAATGTCGAAAAACTCTCTACTTTGACTCAAGTAGCTACAACAGTCTCACTAATGGTTATTGTAGTAACACGAAAGAATCCCATTAAATGACCCTCCATCTAAATTTATTGACCCAAACTACAGAATTTGAGTACGTTTACTAAAAAATCGAACACCTACTTCTTAATTTAAGGTACTAAATTTGAATCCCCTATAATTCCTACAACTATGGTTACGTAACTCAAAACCTTATGGAGTCTCTAACCCAATCATGTTCTTTACCAATACAATAACAAATTCACACGACTCTAATTCTCCAGCCACTACCACTACAATAGTACAACGTCACTCCAACCCACAGCCAATACAACTCAAACTTACAGGTACACTTCTAACTTAAATCCAATTACCAATATACTCAAGCACATGGGCGTATACAAAAATGAACCTCCTCTGTTTTCTCAATGGAGAACAAAGTATAACAAAGCATAACAGGAACCACTATCATCAACCTACAAGTTTCCACTTCATAGCTCATGATCTCCAAAACTACTTCAAACAAACCAACTCCGATACCTACAAAAGGAACACATCTACTAATTCAGTAAACATGAACAATTCTTTCCAACAACTTCACACGCTCCCTTTGAGAACCTTACGCTCTGATACTAGCAAAGTTGATGCGTCTCCAGGGTTGTACATACGGATAGATACCACAACAAACAAAAACAACAAAATAAAAATAGGGGTTATAACAAATCCATGAGCTATCGAGCTAGATATGATGCACCAACAAAGGTTTCATTAATTCCCATAAATAAATTTAGCTAACCATGGAATTTGAAACAAAAACACAGCTACTAATTAAAATTGCAAGGAAATTCATAATTGAAAACATGAATAATTAATAGACTTGCATAGATATAATTAAAATAGATGTCACCAATTCTGTAACTGGAAAAGATAAACTTCAATTGCAACTCCAAAACTTGGTCTCCACAGCAAAAGCAAAATCTTCTCAACGATCCAAGCGATTCTACAGACGAATACTTCAAGAACTATCTAATAACTATTCTACAACTCTCTAAGTCTAAGGGAGACCTAAAAGTCTCTTCTAACTCTAAGGAAAGTATGTGTGTGTATCCCTCAAACAATCAAACACAAGTCAATTTATAAGAATAATTAGGGCTATCTCACGACTGGCTTCTTTTCATTAAAGGCCGGCAGTATAAGCTTCAAGGCCGACAACGTAGACTTCAAAGGCTACCGATGTACATTGTAGGCCAGCTGATAGACCGGCTGCCTTCAATTCCAAATTGCAACATGTTGATTCGAGCTTTGTTCATTTGTGTAAAACTCCTCTAAATTGTTCGTAATTCCACTCTTAAATCCTTTAATTCCTAAAATGTCCAAATGAAAATAATTAAGTACCATTTCTAAATAATTTCTATAAAATCAATAATAATTCTATCTAATTTGCATATTAAAACATGAAAAATATGCCTTTATCAACTCCCTCACACTTGAACTTTTACTTATCCTTCAACAAAATAAACAGAACTAAAGAAATCTATTATTGAAAATATAAATTGTCCAATTGCAAATCCAAAACATCTAATATTTCACACTTTTAGACTCACTAATTTGTAATGCCCACTGCTCGAACCAAATCGAAATATGTGATCAAAGTACTACAATTGAAATTAATCAGCCATTCTAGAGAAAACAAATTTTAATCTAAGCGTTTAATCTAAGATTTCTATTTCAAAAGTAGATACTCAGCACTAGAAGGAAAAACACCCATTTAAACTTCACAGCTGTTAGTGAGCATATTATCCCTCCAATTATTTCGATAAATAAGTTAACAAAGTACTGAAAGTATATGGTATCTGTTCTATCCTTAAGTTTTCTTCCTTTTTATTACAAGCCTTAATTCATTTCTTGAATTGCATTCAAAATTTCCATTTTCCATTCCCATTTTCTTTTTCTTTTCTTTTCTTTTCTTCTTTTTTTTTTTCTTTTCCTTTTAGTTCAGATACTGAAATTTACCTTTCTGCCCTTCTCGTTATAGTGAGTGCATTGAGTCAACACATCTCAAGTTCATCACTTAAGTGATTAGGTTTTAAAGGAACCCCTACGGACTCTTCCTCGCTCTAACGTTTAAGTTAGGATACTCTTAACTCAATTTCTTAAGTTATTGAAGTAAACGCTCTCATTTCATCACTTCTTGAATGCTCACTAAAATCTTTCAAACTTCTTTTAAAGGAATCACTAAGTTCAAAGCTTCACTTACCTCTTTCACTCAGTGTTAAAGTGACATTAGAATAATTAAAATGACCTTATACTAACTAACCTTGCATAGAAGTGAACCTGTTTACTTTTCACCTAAGGATTCAACTGACTCTTACACTTTAAATTCTAAGGCTAAAAACTAGGTAAATCAGGTTCCTAAAGAATCAACTAATTAATTTTAACTAAGTATAAAAATCATAACCTTAGTGAGTCAATTACTCAAATCACAATTAGATACTATCAAAAAAAAATTTCTTTATATAATCTCTAGATTCCAAACAATAAATTCAAAATTTTGAACAAAATTGGCCTAAACATTTCCAAATACTTAAGAAAAAATAAAGTTCAAGCTGATAGGAAAGTATTACTATTTGTAAACAAAAATCGGCATCAAAATTGATATTCAATTTAATTCAAAATCCATTTCCTATATTTCCTTCTCCCTGTTTTAGAATGGAAAATGTCTACACTATCTTCTATTCAATATACAAGAGGAAATAAAATTCGCAGCAATAAGAAATGAAAAACTAGTACTCCCTTAGATTCAAATTTTCAACAGTAAGGAAAATTCCAAGCGTAAGATCATTACTAGCATAGAATTCAGATCTAACCTATCTCATCAAACACAAAAAAACATGAAATAGCAAAGATAGCATAAAAGCATACTCAAGAGTACATAGTAGAGTTAATAATCTAGAGCTACCCAAACAGGTGGGTGCTAAACAAAAATAACCTAACTACAAAGTGAAAATAAAAGAAAAAGAAAATTAAAAAAAATAGAAAATAACATAAAAAAAAATCAGAAAAGCATGCAAATATCTAACTGTCTCGATCGATGCTGCTACTCTCTACACTAAAAGTCTCGTAATGAAGCTGCTCTGTAGCTACTAGCTAGAAGCATGAAATAGTAAATTTCATCATATTGAACATAGTAGTCTAGAACTTTTTATTATTCTTCCTTTCTTTCTTAATTTCATTTTAAATGTCTCTAATTTTAGCACTCAACTGCTCATAACTACTAACTAGAAGATAATATGAAGTAAACACTCTAGCAGTAGGAGGATTTTCAGGAATATCCTCCTCATCAATAGGATTGCGCTTATTATTTATCTTAACCAATCCCTAACCCCTAAAGGGTATAGGAGAAATAAGCTTACATGGAATACCACCACCCCCCTTCAATTCTTGAAAAAGCCTTATACCCTTCAATAATGCTATAATATACCCACTACAAAAGATAACCCATGTCCTGGTATCATCTATCTGTCTATAGATAAAATTTGCTATTTTTACTCTCAGATCTATCTGACACCTAGAAATTATATTGTACAGATAAAACATGTCAAAACTAGTTACCTTGCTATAACTAGTCTTCTTATAACTGAGAGCATGAGCAAGAATATAGTGGAGTAGCCTATGCTTTACTGCTGAAAAAGTCGTAGCGAGCAACTTTGAAGGTGCAAAATCGTCCTGCCTAGGATGAATCAACTGAAACCAATATCTCTCAATAGTTATATCACTAGGCTAGGAGTTAGGAAAATTAACTTCCTCCTCATCATATAAACTTAGAAAATAACCAATTTGACTCAATTTAATTACATGAATTTCTCCATAAACCTAAAATGTAAAAGTAGACATTCACCCACTTCTCTCCAATTGCAAAGTGGACAAAAATCCAATGGCTATATTTCTAAAAGTGGGTTCTTTTACGTCAAATAATCAAAACCATGTTTTATCAAGAACCATCTATTAGATTCTATCGTCCATTCTATGCTCTTGCAAAAGACTCCAATCCAAATCTTGTTGATTCATGAATGTCATTCGTTGTAACTTCCTCCTTCTCTCCCTAGTACACTGTTGATGTGAAAGCAGATTGTTGCCTGAACTTCTAGAAGATGAAGTGGCTTTCGTCTTTTGTTTCTTTCGCTAAGGTTACATCTTCTTAGGCAGCATGGTGGATGCCAATAGCACAAATCTAAAATGAAAAAGTGAAATTGTGTATGGAAAAAGTGAAGATAGTTAGTGAATGTGAGATGGAATGATGAAGAAAGTGTATTTAGGAGATAGAGTGATGGAGAGGGACAGAAATCTAAAGAGAAAACTTGAGAGAGAAAGAGAGAGAGAGAAAATGTAGAGAGAGAAATCAGTAAGAAAATGAGTGAGGAGAGAGAGAGAAAACTGATGGTCGTGTTTTAAAAAGCACTATACACCAGTAGCAGACATTGTCGGCGTATATGAGTAAGTTGGTTAATAGGTTGGTAGCCTTAAGTGTTCAAATTCTTGCGCTTTTCTTTTTTTTTTTTCATTAAGCTAGTGACCTTGATGCCAATGGTTAACTTTTTTTTTCTTCTAATTGATAAATAAAAAAATAAAAAATTAATAATAATAAATAAGAAAAGAAAAAATAGTTTAGTTAGACATGGGTTACCTCCTATGAAGCACTTGGTTTATAGTCACTAACCCGACTTTTCTGATCTTACAATGGGTTCTCACTCGCCACCATAGTGGCATCACTATCCACGTTTTCTCCTTCAAAATAGTGTTTGAGGAGATGACCATTCACCTTAAAAGTGCAATTGTCACTTAGCTTTAGCTCAAGTATATCATAAGGAAAAACATTAGCTATTTCAAATAGCCTAGACCATTAAGATTTTAACTTACTTAAGAACAACTTCAATCGAGAGTTGTATAATAACATTTTCTGACTAGGCATGAACTTCTACTGTTGAATGTTCCTATCATGGCATCACTTGGCTCTCTCCGTGTAGATCCTAGTGTTTTCATAAGCTTCTTCTCTGATCTCATCCAATTGGTTCAATTAAAGCAATCTCTTTTCACCTACAACTTGTATATCAAAGTTAAGGTATTTTATGGCCTAATAGGCCTTGTGCTTGAGCTCTACAAGTAGGTGACATGATTTAACATAAACGATTTTGTATGAGGACATTCTTATAGGAGTTTTAAAAGCTGTCCTCTAAGTCCATAATACATCATCAAGTTTTAAAGACCAATCTTTCCTAGATTCATTAATAGTCTTCTCTAGGATATGCTTTATTTCCCTATTAGACACCTCAACTTGTCCACATGTTTGTGGATGATACGAGGTGGAAAGTTTTTTAGTGACTCCATATTTTATTAACAATTTTTGAATCTGTCGATTGCAAAAATGTGAACCCCCGTCGCTTATAATAGCCTTAGGTACCCCAAACTTAGAAAAAATGTTCTTTTTCAAAAATTTAATTACCACTCTAGCATCATTAGTTTGTAAAGCAACTTCTTATACCCATTTCGACATGTAATCTACTGCCAGAAGTATATATTTGTTTGAAAAAGATAAAGGGAAAAGACCCATAAAGTCTATTTCCCATACATCAAAAAGCTCAATTACCAATATACTATTTTAAGGTAATTCATGTCTCATAGAAATATTCCCAATCCTTTAGCATTGAGCGCAAGACATAACATAATTCCTACAATCAATAAACAAACTAAGCCAATAAAATCCGCAAGATAAAATTTTAGCTATAGTTCTTTCCATACCAAAGTGGCCTCTTGTTTCTTTAGAATGAAAGTGCTAAATTATACTAAGTTATTCGGTTTTAAGCACACAATGTCTAATTACTTAGTCAGCACAACTTGTAAACAAATATGCGTCATCCCAAAAATAAAATTTCACATCATGTAAAAACTCCTTTTTTTTTTTTTTTTGAAATGAGAAACCATATGGTATGATTTTACTAACCAGGAAGTTGATTATATCAACATACTAAGGTAACCCTTGGATCTCTATTGCATATAATTGTTTATCAGGGAATTCTTCATTAATGGGTAGCTCTAAACGATTAGATTCTAAATGAGATTAATGATCAGCAATTACATTTTCAATTCCCTTTTAATCTCTAATTTCAAGGTCAAATTCTTGCAGTAATAATATCTAACGAATTAACCAAGGTTTAGCATCAACTTTAGCAAACAAATATTTTAGAGCAATATGGTTTGTGTAGACTATGATCTTAGAACCTATTAGATAAGGCCTAAACTTATTAGAAGCAAATATAACCGCTAAAAGTTCTTTCTCTGTCGTAGCATAGTTTCTCTACACTTCATTCAAGGTTCTATTCACATAGTATATAACATGAAATAACTTACCTCTCCTCTGCTCGAGTACTGCTCCTGCAGCATAGTCACTGGCATCACACATCATTTTGAAAGGAAGCTCTCAATTAGGTGCAATGATCACTAGAGCCAAAATAGGCTTCTCCTTTAAAGGCTTAAATGCCTGCAAACAACTATCGTAAAAAACAAAGGCAAAATCATTTTCAAGCAAATTACAAAGAGGTCTAGAGATTTTAAAGAAGTCTTTGATAAATCTCCTGCAAAAGCTAACATGCCCTAGGAAGCTCTTGACTCCTTTGACTAAAGTGGGTGGTGGTAGCTTCTCTATTATCTCCACTTTAACTCTGTCAACTTCAATCTCCTATTTCGATACCTTGTGACCTAAGACTATTCCCTCTCTTACCATAAAATGGCATTTTTGCCAGTTCATAAGTAGATTAGTCTCTTTGCAACATTTAAGCATACAGTCTAAATTAGTCAGACATGAATCAAATGACTTCCCAAAAACAGAGAAGTCATCCATAAATATTTCAATAAAATCTTCTAACATATTAGAAAATATAGACATCATACATCTTTGAAAGGTAACAGGTGCATTATAGAGACCAAAGGGCATTCTCCTAAAGGTAAAAGTGCCATAAGGACATGTAAAAGCGGCTTTCTCTTAGTCTTTGGTTGTTATATGAATCTGATTGTAACCAGAATAGCCATTTAAGAAACAATAGTAATCATGTCTTAAAAGTTTTTCTAACATCTAATCTATGAAAGGGAGTAGGGAGTGATCTTTATGAGTGGCATCATTCAGTTTTCTATAATCTATACAAACTCTTCACCTGATCACAGTACGAATAGGGATTAACTCATTAACCTCGTTTTTAACTACAATCATACCACCTTTTTTTGGCATTACCTGAATGGGACTAACCCACTTACTATCTGAGATAGGGTAGATAATACTTGCATCCAGTAATGTGAGTACCTCTTTCTTCATTACCTCCTTGAGAGTTGGGTTGAGTCGTCTCTATTACTGCACTATAGGTTTGCACTCAGCCTCAAGCAATATCTTGTGAGGGCAAATTAAGGGACTAATCACCTTAATATCGGCAATGGTTAACCCGATGGCTTCTTGATGCTCTCTCAGAACTTCTAAAAGTTGTTTCTCCCGGTCACTTGTCAAAGAAGAGGAGATAATTATTGTCAAAGTATCATTTGTTCTAAGATAAGCATATTTTAAATGACTACGCAAGGGTTTAAGTTCAAGCATCGAAGGTTGTGTCAATGATGGGACTGGCTTCTTCTCACTGGTGCCTAACTCTTCATAGTATCGAGCTTTGATTTCTGACACCTGTTTTCTACCTTCTTCTTTTTCAAGCTCATCATTATCACTCCAATCATCCAAATCCCTAAGAACTGATTCCATGGTATCCAATCCTGCTTTCTCTTCTATAGAATCACAGGTAATCTCATCAAAAATATTAATAGTGTAACAGGATTTGCAATCATCAAAATATTTTGTGGCTTCATAAACATTAAAAGTTACTTGATCATCCATAACTCTTAAAGTAAGCTTACCCTGTTCCACGTCTATCAACGCTTTACCTATTGCAAGAAACGATCTTCTAAGCATCATGGGTACTTCTTTGTCTTCTTCCATCTCCAAGATTATAAAGTCGACTGGGAAGATAAATTTGTCTACCTTCACCAAGACATTCTCTATAATACCCCTTGGGTATTTGATACTCCTGTCAATAAGTTATAAAGTGACATGAGTGTCCTTGTAATCTTTAAGTCCCAGCTTCCTAAAAATAGACAAGGGCATTAAATTTATACTTGCACCTGAATCAATAAAAACTTTATCGTAATGAAAATTTCCTATAGTGCAAGGAATAGTAAAACTCCCCTGATCTCTTTGTTTTTTAGGCAGGCTGGATAAATTTTTCTAAAGGATCATGGAGAACTCCCCTATAAGCATCACCGGTTCATTCCCATCAATCTTTCTCTTCTTGGTGAGCAAATCCTTCATAAATCTGGCATACGAAGGCATCTGCTGAAGTGCCTTTTCAAAAGGAATGTTGATCTACAACTTCTTAAAAACATCTAGGAATTTGGCAAATTGGGCGTCTAGCTACTGTTGCTTCAATCTTCCTAGGAAAGGGACTAGAGGAACATACGGTTTCAATTCTGGCAACTTCTTCTTTGGTTCCTCTTCCACCTACTTCCCTTTTTCTTCCTTTAAAATCTCCACCTTTTCTTCAACTCGTCTATCAACTGTTTCTACTGCTTTTGTACTCCTCAACATAATAACGTTGACACCTCTAAGATTCTCTTCAGTATTGTTGGGTAAAGACCCTGATGGTTTGTTACTCAACTGTTGAGAGATCTGACTAATCTAATTCTCCAAAATTCTGAATAGTCGCCAATTGATTATGTAACATAGTGTCAATCTTTTGCATATAGCTCAACATGAGCTCTTCCATTCTAGACTGATTTTGCTAAGGTGGAGCATACTGAGTAAGACCTTGCTTTTAGAATCTAAGTAGTGGTCGAAATGCATTGTTCTTGTTTCTCTATGAAAAATGTGGATGATTATGCCACCCAAAATTGTATGTATTTGAATATGGTCCTTAATTGCCACATTGAAAATTGTTAACAAAATACACCCGTTCTCTCCTAGTCGAAGCTAAGCAATTCCCAGTTACATGCTCAAGAGTCGAATGTAGTCCTAAATATAACTCACAAAAAACAATAGGATTAACATTAAAAGACTGCATTGAGGTGAGTTTACTTACTTGAGTAGTGAGAGCTACACTCTAAGCTATTAATTAAGATACAATGTTATTGTCACTGACTGCTACCACTCCTAACTTACTTCCCCCATTTTGCCAGTTATGTGCACTGGAGGCCATCTCTTCTATCAGTGCACTTGCTTCATTATAGGTCTTACCCATCAGAGTACCTCCAACTATAGCATCAACAAGGGACCTCAATGTCTCATCCAAATTGAGATAAAAGAAATGTCTCATCCAGATTGAGATAAAAGATCTCAATCAAGAGATTATTGGGTAAGCCATGATGTGGGCATTTTCTGATCGCCTCCTTGAATCTCTCCCATGCCTCATAAAGTGACTCACCACTAAACTTGGTAAAGTTAGTGATGTCGTTCATTAGTTTTGCAGTCCTAGCTAATAGGAAAAATCTACTTAAGAACTTCAATGAAAGATCAACCTAGGTGGTGATAGACTCTTGTGGCAGTGATTGAAACCAAGCTCTGGCTTTATCCTTAGTGAAAAGGGAAAGAGCTGTAGTTTGATAACCTCGTCAATCACATTGTTCATCTTAATGTGTTGCAATATTGGAGGAATCCCGTAATATGCTCGTCAGGACTTTCATTAGGATATCTTCTAAACTAATTTGCCCGAACCATCTGAATGAGGGACGGTTTCAGCTTGAAGTTGTTAGCTTAAATGGTAGGCCTCCTTATAGCTGAACCCATCATTGTAGGTATTGTATAGTCTCATAATGCTCGCGGAACTCCTTATATCTAATTATTATCCTCATCACCTACCATCTTTTCTATCCTTCATCTATTCTCTCGCCTTAATTGATGCAAAGTATGGTCTATTTCAAAATCTAGTAGTAGAATTTCAACACTTCTACTCTTGTGCATAAAACACCTACAAAGAGAACAAAAATAGCACACATTGTCAAGTGCACCTAAATTACCAATAGAACAAAAAGGTTTAATATTTCCAGTCCTCGACAATGGTGCCAAAAACTTGATTCGCTTAAACTATATATAAAAAAGTAAATCGTGAATACTCTAATAAGTATACTGGGTCAGAATCAAGTAATATAAAGCAAGTAAGGTTATCAATCCCTCGAGGACTAAGAAATTACTAATCCTATGCTAGTTCTTATCAATATTTAGGCAATCAAAAATAAATTAACTAATCTAATAATTATACCAAAACTATCAAAAAGAAATTAACTATAAAATATCTAAAATAAGTAATCAATTGAGAATTATGGGAAAAATAGAATCCACCCTAGATTATGCAAATAAATTATTATCATGTTATATAGATTATAACTATATGGTTATTCAAGTGAAATTATTATGCCCTAAAACTTAAGGACTTATACCTCTAATTAGTCAATCAGCTCCTGCATCTCCAATTAACAATGAACTCTAAATTACAATCATATATCTCCCGATACTATGATTATCTAATGTCATAAAACAATTATCCCTAATGTCTTAGTCAATAATCAATTGTAAAACATCGCGTTAATCTCCAGATAATTTCTAATAAATTCAATTAACACTGCTTCTACAACAATCAATCAAATTAATTAAGAATATCTAACAAACCCTGTATCAACTCCCATATCGCTAGAGTTTCTAATAATTATAATCAATTCAACAATTATAATCAAAATCATAGAAGTTGCAATCATGAATCATCCCTATATCTATTAATCCTATAATACAAACACAATCATCATCTTAGCTATCTAGGGTTTCATCAATTCCCATAAATAAATTTAGCAAACCATGGAATTTGAAATGAAAGCACAGCTACTAATTGAAATTGCAAGGAAATTCATAATTGAAAGTATGAATAATTAACAAAATTGCATAAATATAATTAAAATAAATGTCACCAATTCTGTAATTGGAAAAGATAAACTTCAATTACAACTCCAAAACTTAGTCTCCATAGCAAAAGCAAAATCTTCTCAATGATCCAAGTGATTCTACAGACGAATTCTTCAAGAACTATCTAATGACTATTCTATGACTCTCTAAGTCTAAGGGAGACCTAAAAGTCTCTTCTAACTCTAAGGAAAGTATGTATGTATCCCTCAAACGATTAAACACATGTCTATTTATAAGAAAAATTAGGGTTGTCTTGTAACTGGCTTCTTTTTATTGAAGGCCGATAGTGTAAGTTTCAAGGTCGGTGGCGTAAACATCAAAGGCTACCGATGTACATTGTAGGCCGGCTGATAGACCAACTACCTTCAATTCCAAATTGCAACGTGTTGATTCGAACTTTGTTTATTTGTGTAAAACTCTTCTAAATTGTCTATAATTCTACTCTTAAATTCTCTAATTCCTAAAATGTCCAAATGAAAATAATTAAGTACCATTTCTTAATGATTTCTATAAAATCAATAATAATTCTATCTAATTTACATATTAAAACATGAACAATATACCTTTATCAAGAGGATAAACAAACTATCCCCCAAAGCGAATGGACCTTACATGATCCTTAAGCATATGAATAACAATGCCTATGAGGTTGAGCTACCCAAGGGTATGGCGTATCCACCACATTTAATGTCACCAACCTAATGTCCTATGTGCCTAACTTATGTGCCTAGGAACTCAATTATCACTAAGGCTTACCATAAGAGGTAGGAAACCAATGGGTTCTTTGAAATATCGAAGAAAATAAAGTGAGTAGGTTAACAAATGGAATATAGTAGCTGATGTGAAGCTATTCGAAGGATTTAACCCACCAACGAACACAACATGACTTAACACTTCACTTGATATGATTAGATAAGAGTATATGAAATTGGACTTAAAGAGGTTAGTCTTGCAAGAGCAAGTATATTCAATGTTCATAAGCAATGTAAGATAATCCAGCTACAAAGAGAAAGGGCTATTTATAGTAAGTACTTGGGGCAACATCACAAATAAAGAAAATTACAAAAAGGCATTCATGAAAAGTGATTCTTAGTACATACAAAAAAGAGTAAATAAGACAAATGACAAAGAGGGAATGGTTTAGACCATGGTTTAGTTGGGATGGGCAATGGTAAATAATCTCCTTACTCGACTCAACTCTTCGCTTTTTCTGTAAGTAGCACACCTTTCCAATACAGATCAGACATCCCTCTTCATTTTTAGACAAAAGAATCTTGAGAATAGTATCTCATGAGTTCAATGCAAGCAAAAGTGTCCAAACAATCCTCTTCCATATGCCTCATGCACTAACAACTCTCTATGGAACAGGTTGAGATACATAGACTGCTCTTCCTCAACAAGTATCCGTCCTCCCTGTAATAATCATCAAATATTCAACCTTCCTCACACTTAGCATAGATTAGGCTATCCTCAGCATTTAAATCCTTTATTATTGAAAAACCTAGCAACCTAATCTATAGCTTAGTTAAGAGGGAATGTCATTTTAATAGGACATCGCTCACTACATTATTCTTTCCATTCTTGTACTTCATGACATATGAAAATCTCTCTATGAACTCAACCCATTTGGCATGCCATCAAGATAGCTTGGGTTGGCTCTTCAGATATCTCAAGGATTCATGATTAATGTTGAAGACACATTATTTTAACCCCACTTTAATTTTAAATTCTTTTTTTAGAATAGGGTAATGGGTCCAAAATTTAGGGGAAAAATCACAAAAAATAAAAGAATTAGAAAAAATATAAAAAAAATTAGGAAATTTTAGAAAAATATAAAAAATCACAAAAGTAGAAAATTTAGGAAACATTAAAAACAACAACAACAACAATAATAATAATAACAACAACAATAATAATAATAAGAAGAAGAAGAAGAAGAAGAAAAATGATAATAACTTTTTTTAGATAATTAAAATAGAATAGGATTTTTAATTTAGCTTTAGTGTTGTTAGGGGCCTTCAATAAAGAAGAAGAATGTTGGGCTTTAGTTTATATTTAAATATAGCCTAGGACAACCTAGTACATATGTACAATTTGATTGTATATATGAACAAGGCATGGGCCAATGGCCTAATGGTTCCATACTTTGACTTGCAATTAGGTTTCACTTAGAGATCTTGGGTTTGAGTCTCACCAGAGGCATAAAGTGACTTTTAATTTTTTCTTCACAAAACACACCACCGCATATCAAAAGATCACTAAGCCATAAGTCTAGTCATGACACATGGCACTTCATGATTGGACCACGTTAGCCATGTCATCTATGTATTAGCCACGTGGTGTGGCGTGTGGCATGACACTTGTCACATACACACCAGCACCCCACAAACACATGTCAACCACGTAGCAAAACACGTGTCACCCCCACATCATCAACTACATGTCTCATCAAAGACACAGAACATGATGTTACTAGATTGTGTGGCTAAAATGGCACCACATTAGCACTCTTCTTCTCTTTCTTTCTTTCCCTTTCCCTCCTTTTCCCTATTAGAACTAGCCCATACCCTCACTTCAGCTTGATTTTTCTTGTGTTTTGTACACAATTTCCATAGAATTAATGATCGAATTGTGTACTCTGCATGGCCAATTTTGAATTAGATCCAATCCAAATTCATGAATCTAGGGGGTGAAATCAACTTGAAAATAATGGAAAAAAACTTTATTTTCAGGTTCCCTTTCAAACACAAGTTTTTCTTGATCGAAGCTAACCATTCAATTTCAAAGCTGCCAATGATCGTTTCTAGAAAGGATGAAATTCTAGGGAATCAATTTAACCAAAAACTTAACTCAATTCATAATCAAATCCATTAAAGTCAAAATCAAAATAAATCAACCCATTAAATTCAATTTCACTTTAATTCCTCCCCTTCTATGCTTAATTAGAGCTCCATTAGTATATATAAGAGCTCAAATAAGCATTTTCAGACAACTCACTCTGTAGACTCCATAAATTTAACCTTCTGAACATAGTGTCGGACTTGAGTGTCGTAGACATTTCCCTAAGTCGACAAAACTACATAAAATGAAAACCGACTAAAATTTTGAACTTGAAACTTAAAACGAACTTGAAAGACCCAATGATACAATTTAGAAACCCTGATCATGCAAGAAAACCCTAATCTCTATACGCACGTACTTTAAAAAAAATGAAAACCTAAACTTAACAAAAACCGTAAATATCAAATCATAAAAATTTTTAAAACTCTATAAAATTATCTTAATGCTTGAAAAGCCATAAATCAATAAAATTATCAATAATTTTAGGAAATCATATAAAACTAATAACAAATAAATCAAGGATTATTTCAAGTAATAATAAACAATAAAACTAAGCTAGTTAAAGGAATAAATTAATAAATTTAGAAAAATTATTTTACTTGCATACATAAATAGCCCCACAATATGTATATATATAAATATATTATTAAGCATTTTCCTTTTCTTAATCTATCATATGATATATATATATATATATATATGTTGCATAATAAAGCAGTGTTCCTAAATAATTAAGCCAATTGATTCTTAAGCTCCTAAATGTAAGTAAATTGTTCCCGAGTTAGTGAAAAACCCTAAAACATACATAATCTTACTTGAACACTAAAATATACATAAACTCACTCGAACCCTAAAACCTAGGATGATCAAGGACTTATGATCCTAAATAAATCGTTAAAAATATAATTTCAATAAATTTTATTTAACTCTAGAAAACTCAAAAATCTCTTAAGAGGCAAATCACAACCTACAAATTAATTTGAGAACCATACCTTAAAAAAATTTCATATAAGACAACTCCCTTATTTTCACTTATAAGCCATGTTACGTATGGATAAATTGTAAACCCTACTTTTAGCAAACTTGTGATTCAACTAAGAACACTTCCCAAATATTCCCAAGGACAAACAAAGCTAAGAATTCAAATTTACTTTTAAAAAACAAATTTAATTTTCCAATTTAAAACCCTATTATCGATAAAACTTGAATACGAGAACCATAGTCACTAAACGCAAACCCTAAAACAATTAAGGACTTGTAATCCTAAGCGGCTAACTAAGAATTTAATTTGAATAATTTAAATCAATTCTAGAAATTTTCATAATTTTATAAAAATTAAATCATAACTTAGAAATCAATTTAAGAGACAAACTCCAAAAGAATTTCATATCAAACAGTCTCCTTATCTTTATACATAAGATTTGTGTACATAAATAAGTAAACCAACCAATCATCCTAAATAACTTATCAATTGATAGATATACACTCTACTTTTAGTGGGCCCATGATTCAATCAAAAGTACTGTCCAAATGTTCCTAAAGATCAACTAAACCAAAAACTCAAGTTTATATTTAAAAACAAATTAAATTTTTACGATTCAAAAGCCAATTGTCGATAAAACCCGAGCTTAAAGAACTGCAAGCTCTAAAGTTACTTAAAACCCTAAACCTTAAAACCATTAAGGAATTTTAACCCTAAATAATTAATCGATAATTTAATTTAAATAATTTCATTCAACTTTAGAAAATTTCACAATTTTATAAAAATCAAATCATAAATTACAAAACAATGTAAGATGAAAACCTAAAAACAATTTCCTATAAGGCTATGCCCTTATCTTCATGAATAAGCCTTACACATAAGTAAATAGACCAACCAATCACCTTAGATAACTTATCAATTGAGAGTTGGAATCATTTATCAATTGATAACTTATAAAAATCTAGTGATAAGACAATTTCCTTATCACCTCTTCACTTATACTATATATGGACAATTTTTATAAGATTTCATTAGCTTAACTATAATAAATGAGACAAGACCAATCCATGAACAAAAAGGACTTGAAATGGCAGATCTAAACAAGGAAGAAAGGGGGGCCATACTCTTGTCTTTCAACCATCAATCACTTTCTCTTACACACCACTATTCACCCCTTAATGCTTACATCATCAATGTTGCAATTGTTGACTTTTGTGTAAGCTACAAGACAATCAAATAAAGCTTCTTGTACACACTTCTTTTCTCATTTAAAATCTGCCACTCTCTCCCTCTTTCACTCCCATTTTCACTTCCTTTTCTCCACTTTAAACACAAATCATAAAAAGAAATCAAACTCCACAAATTCCCAACATTGCCGCTACCATTTTTCTTCCATACTCACGGCAGTTTCTCTTCTTATTCTTGTATCATTTTCTTTCATCATCTAAGATCTTTTAGAACCATTAAAACCTTCCACAGACCCCATTCTAAGAAACCAAAAGATTCGGGTTCCAAAAGGTTGCAAAAGAGGAAGCAAAGTTAAGAGCTTAAGTGGAACCTTTGTGCACAACCACCATATTTTCCTTTAAGGACGAGTAAGTGTTTCTTGTGATATGTAGGTTAGCATTTATGTTAGGAGACTTTGATTTCTTGAAGATATAAGTAAGGTTTAAGTTGTTATATCACCAAAAATCATTTTAAGAAACAAACCATGAAACCCTTACATGAAGTTGAAACATGAGCATGTAAAGTTGGTGTTTTGTAAAGAGACTTGTTTAAGACTTCGAATGGAAGATTTTAAGTTGAGAAAATCTTGAAACAAGAACTTGAATGGAAGATGAACATGCTGGACGTGAGGGTTAAAAGGTCATTTGAATGTTGATTTTATTTTCGTTAAGTTAAACATGCTCAAATCTAGACTTAAGTTAAGGAAAAATCCATCACATGAAGTTTTATGAAGAAACCAACTTTGTATGACATGAGCTATGATATGGAGGTTGTATTAAGTATAAGATCTTCTATTTCCTTGTGTAGAGGATGAGTTAAAGAATCATCTTATGGAAGAAAACTTAAGTTAAGATTTGGACACAAGTAGTTAAGTGTATAATCTAATACCTAAACTTAAGGAAATGATGAAACAAGTTGAAAAACCAACCAAGAACCCCTTGGAACCATCACGAACAGATCTGGAACGTGGGAGAAAGAAGCCTAAAAATATAATAGAAGTGAATGAACAAAGTGAAAAGATTAACCAAAGCAAGTATGGTAAGCATACAAAGCCTAAAACTCTCAAAACAAACCTAGAACTTTAAGTTGGGCCTTCAATGAAATTCTGACCAGCACCTTAAAACATCAAGACAAGATGTTTTGAAGCCCATAAGAAATCCACCTAAGGCCCCATAAGCCCACCAAAGTTACTAACTTTAGTTTGAACCAAAAACAAGCCCATTTAACAACTTAAGCCTACTAAAAGGCCCAAGAAGTGGTTGTTAGCCTTAGGAATATAAATCAAAGTTGTAAATTTGATCTCAAGGAGTATTTTAAGCTCAGGATAAAATCTTAAGACCAAGCCCAAAGGATTTCTCAAGTTATCAAAAAGCCTATTTACCAAACAAGGCCCAAAAGCACTCCAATACATGAGGAATGCTACTATTCTGACCCATGGATAGATTTGCATGCCTGATTTCGAAAATCTAACCTCACCAGTTAAAGTATACTCGAAAACGATGAAGATTGACTATAAGATCATAAAAATCATATTTAAAATGAGAAAGTTATACGCGATTGAACTTTTAAGTAAAACCGGGAAAAATTATGAAACCAAGTCTAAAGTATAACTTAAAGGGTTTTAGCTTAGTTTTTTAGGTTTTATTTCAAATCCTTATAGTATCGTATTTGCGATGTCCAGGGGACCTGGCTTTGGGGAGACAACCTATCCCGGATTATTTTGATTGATCCACATGGTTAAGTGAGTAAATTCCTGATGACTCTTTACTTGATTGTACTTGTAGAATAAATGCACCTAAACTTATATATATAAATTTGGATGCTTGTGGGATATGGGAGATGTATGTGTATGAATTTGTGGATGAATGTGATGACTTGTTAATTATATTTAATAAGGGGAATTGTTTGCATTATATATATATATATATATATATATATGTGAATTGTATGGAATGAAATTGTATAATCACCCTGAAAACTAAGATAATCACTTATCTGATTAAGAAATCAAAATGAATCATGCATACCCCATATAGCATACGGATAACACCGACTGCCACTTCACATAGAAGATGGGAGGGGACTCACAGGAATACGAGTTTCCTGTAGGATTGGGCACTAGCTATGCCATCATATATTTTAAGTCTCTGTCTTAAGCTGATGGGCTTACTAGGTACTGGGAGACGCCAACCATCGACGAGGGGCCGAATCTTGTGGCTTCTGCTTAGGGCATGTGTTTGTGGATTGCGAAGGCCACTACACCACTAGACTTAGGATTTTAAAAATATAATTTGGTTTTGGTAAAGGAAGTATACATATATAGAGAGAGAGAGAGAGTTTTGTTTTGGCATAAGTACGATAGTGCAAATGAAATAAAACTCAAAGTCTAGAACCCAGATTTTGGTTAGGGTCAGTTAATTATCTCCAAACCCCGACTTCAAGGGGCATAATTCTGAGTCATATGCAGTTCCTAGGTCACTGCATGCATTGTTTAGCATACTGATTGTTCATGCATTCATATGATTATGTATCTAATAAATTTTTGTCATGCGGTATTAATAAGGGTAATTATCTCACTAAGCGTAAGCTTACACCCCAACAGTTCTTTTCCCTGCAGGTTGATCGATAGTTGGGAATGGGATAAGAATCGAGTGCAGAGTGCTACCATTGAATCAGTATGATAAAAAGCTTGTGTAGTTAATTTAGAATGTTCCAAAAAATGACTAATATTACAATTAAGTTTAGTGTCTTTAGTAAGTTTAGAATTTCCTTGAATTATCTATCTTATTTCACTATTTTGGTAGGGGATACCGATTCTCTACGATTCTGAGGAATTATGGAAAAATGGATATCTATAACTATTTATATTATATAATGAGTCAATGAACTAAAAGTAAAGACTCTAGCAAATAACTATTTAGAGTTTTGCAATCTCTGACTTGCAAGGCAATTTTCTTATTATGAGTGCACACGTGATATGAAAATTTTAGGCAATACTACTAGGCTCCTCCTAGGATCGCTACACTCTCTCTCTCGAACTCTCTTCCTATTGAGTACTCCTTCTCTTTACTACCACATCTCTACCTCTCCAGCTACTTTCAAACCACACCACCACCCTAGCCCCTTAACATAACTAAGCCTAGCCTATGTTGTTCCCTCTAACATCCTACAAAACACCGCCACCACCAAACCTTAAACACCATTCCCTAAGCCCCATCGAGCCACCACTTCTAGTGGCTATCTCACCAATCCAACACTACAGTTGAAACCACTAATCCAAAACACCCAATCTAACTTTCCATTTGCACTCAACAGCCATTATTGCGACCGAAGCTCAACCACTGCCGACTACCCATTTCAAAAACCACCAATACGAACTCCGTTCACCAAGGTGCTTTTCCTCCACCCACCGAAACCCCACCCCCACCCCAATTCACCAATACGAAGCACACCAGACCACCTTTCCCTACTCAAAAATCTATTTAGAAGCTCCTCAATCATTCCCCTATGATTGTTGTTGTTGAAGTTCGACCCGTGACCCATTGTAGATCTAAGTCCGATCCAACTCAACTTGAGATTCGTACTCAAACTTGACTCTCGACCTGTGTGCTCAAGTCCGACCTTTTTCCTATATTTTGTAATTTCTTTTTAATTTAATTTATTATGTTATTTGCTTATTGTTGCAAATACCATTTTAATTGTAAAGTAATAAAATTAAAAAAAAAAAAGAAAGAAAACAAGAACGAAAAAAAAAAAAAAAAAAGTTTAGTTTAGTTTTCTTCGATAGAACACAAAAAAAGAAAAGAATAATGACAATATAACAAAATAAAGAAAATAACATAAAAAAAAAAACTGTTTTATAACTTAGAAAAATCCACTTTTCTCGAGGAGAGCCGCGGGCTCCAACTACTATTCATGTATGATCCATACTAGATCTGACCAACTGCCCATCCAAGTAAATAAAATTAAATCAACCCTTTTAAATTAGGAAATTTTTTAGAACTTTCTAAAAATAAAATCCTAATTTAGAACCCTTTAGATTTTTCTTAATAAACTTGAACCCACTTAAAACGTAAACTTAACCTTCTTTAATTAAAATGAATCCAACAAACTAAAGCTTATTCCCAATTAACAGGTATATAGGTACTTCTAGGGTGATGTAAAATTTGTAAAAGCTTAGTTTTCTGTCTTTCGTAAATGATAACTTAAATTATCTAATTTTGTAGAATAAGTCTAATTTAATTCATTTACTAGTGATTAAATTTTGTTTTAAAAAGGGTAATTTTGAAAAGTGAATCTAAATTTGAAATGTTAGTGGTGGTGCCCTTAAGGGTTTAAAAGATTAGCCCATATACTCAATCTTTGGTTTTCGAACCTTTTTCTTAAAATTGGTTTTTCAAGTAAACTAGTGTCCAAGTTAAACCAGTCCACCCAATCAATTTAATCTAATCCTCTTTTTTCCTAACTCCAGTTAGGTGGCAAATCCAAAACATTTTTTGAAATTAAAAAAAAAAAACAAGTTTTTCTTAACTCTTAGTCAAAGGTTATATTAAATGAATTAGGGTTTAGTAGTAATTAGGTTAAAGAAAATATTTTAAAAAACTAGGAAAAAATTAAACTCAATAACTTGACGACTCTACTAAGGACGTCACGAAAGTTAGCCATCTAATTTTTTGAATTTTGAATTTATTTTGAAATCACCTTAGTAAGTGTAATTTATTTATTTATTTGTTATTATTTTTTGTCTATTGTTGTACTAACTTTTTTTGTAAGGTTAACTTTATTTAAGTCTTCAAATTGTTAGTTAGGGGAGAGGGTGGTAAGGGGTAGTAAGGGGCATTATGTAGGCTCCGAGTGCTATAGTGTAACCACCGCTCGAGATTGATTAAACTACCCCCACTTAAGCTTAATGTGACCAACGAAAACATTTTCTAAAAACAAGTGAGGTCACAAAACCTTAAGGACTTTTAAAACCTACCCTTTGTGCATATACATTCAAAATTGACAAATAATCAAGCAAGATAAGAAAGAAAGAGAAATTTAAAAAAAAAAAAAGTGACAACTTAGAGTTTCTTTAGTTTCCCTTGTAATTTCATCACTTGTAAACATAGTTTTGATGTAAAAAGGTTTCAATTTTTTTTAAAAAAAAATTATTATAAATAGCGGTTTTCAAGTTTTGTAACAGCATTTCCTTTAAAAATTATTCCAGAAAATGGCCTGTTCATCCAACTCCCATCCATTTTAGGGAAAGGTTCATTGACTAGCCCATTAACCCCAAGCTCACTCTAGACTAATAGCTTCAACACTCTAACCCAAGGGAACTGGAGATCATCACTAACAAAATCAAGCCAGTTCTATCCCTTCCTAAGGTAAAGATTGAGAGAAACTTGATTAGGGCCTTAACTAATTTTTGGGAGCTTAAAGTAACAGCTTTTCATGTTGGACCTTACCTAATCAACCCAACACTTGAAGAGTATACTCAATTACTTCAAGCCCCTCCCTTAGAAGACATATATACTTCAAACTTGGAAGTCGATCCAATAAACGCATTTTCAAGATTCTTAAAAGGCTGAAGTAAACAAGGCCCTAAAAAGCCACAATAGGAAATGCATCAAGTTAGAAGACTTAAAAGCTTGGTTCACAATTAAGCCAAATTCTAACAAACAAAGCCACATTCAGAACTATCCTATTCCCAAATGGAAAGTTCCTCATCCACTTTAAGGTTGCAGAATTAGTGAGCCAGTTCATTAAAGGCAAGTCTTACGTCCTAGCCCTCCTCACAAAACAAATTAAAGCCTAAACATCTTGAAAGGGAAGAATGATGGTGCAAAATACTAGCATGGTGTTACTAACGATTTAGTTTATGAGCCACATGAAGTGTTTTGGGCTTGACCTGATTCAAGGAGAATCCACCTACAGGATTGATTTAATTGATTCTTTCATTGATAAAGCCCATCTACTAAAAGAGAAGTTTATGTATTGTTGGGTTGAAGTCCTACAAAACTTCCAAGTTGCTGATATCTTATGGATAGCTAAGTGGAGCAACTTCAAAAGGGTAATCCTAATTTGTAAAAATTATCAACTAATCCCATTAATTAAGATGAAGTGGTGTACAAGCTATTACCTATACAACATGATCAGGAAATTTAGAGAGATTCAAGATGTAGTCTATGGGCCCCTATCGGATATCATAACCCTAGATCACAAAGATCTTCAGCTGCTAATGCCACAAAAGATATCCAAACTCTAAGCGATCAAACAACTATAGAAAACGAAGACTGTCAATCCAAACATTAATATGGGAGAATTGATGGGAAAAGTAGACAAGCATACGTTCACCAAAGAACATCTATACGATCAACTCCATAAGGTAGGGGATATCTAATATCGAACGCCAAAGGTCATACAGCCTACACCAATAGAACTAAACTCTAAAATCAAAACCGACATGAATCAAGTATAAGCTCATGTAGAAGTTATCTATGAAGAGCGTAATATGTGGAAATATCTCTTTCAAGAATCCAAGCAGCCTTCACGAGCCTTAAAACACCAATTGAAGATGAACCAAAGAAGACTCAAAGAACTTGAAGAAACAGATGAGCATAGCCCAAGAAAGAGGAAGGAAGCACTAGCAAAACTCAGCAAACAGTATAGAAGAGCACCAACTAGGCGCTAAAGGGAAGATAGGAGGATTTAGGAATAGGAGTGCTTTTTGTTTTTCTTTTAAAATAATGTAGAAGGGAACTCTAGAAGTTGTGAAACAATAAAGCTACCATCTTGCTAATTAATTATTGGTTCTATTTCTCTGCATCTATATGCCATACATCTTCGCATTTTACTTGTACAATCATTTATTCATTTATTTATCTCATTTCCTTAAAGTATACATATGCTAATTTTTTAAGAAGTCATCTTAGACCAAGTCACAAAGATAGCTCACAAGTGTCAAACCTTTCAAAGAAGTTCTATTCAAACCCGCTCTCAAACCAAGATGGACAACTAAGGAAATGACAACATCAACACCAAGAGCAACAACAATGGTATCAACCCTGAAGTCATTGATCCTACTAAGCTGAGGTTCCGCTACTTAGAACAAATAGTGGGGAAAATTGCAGATCAATTGAGCTTGCATTGCTTTGCTCAGATCCACAGCACCACTAAATGAAGAAAGCTCCAAAGCCTGATATGGAAAGGGTATCTAAGCCCTACCCTCAGAAGTAAAGGAAGCCTATCCTAAAGTTCACCAGGCCTTCAAATCTTTTGAGATCGAAGGGGTTTATCTAAAGGTCAACCTAACTTTTGAACACAACACTTATTCATTCCTAGTCAACACGAAGCTAGAAGTTGACCAAGACAGACTGAAAGAATTGGAAAGGTGATTAACCCAGCCGATTACTATAAGATGAAAATGCTGGAAGGTTATGATGGTTTTGAGCAAGTTAGTATTATAGACTTCTCTACTTACGATTATGGAAATTTCCTTGAAAAGTTCAAGGTATAGATTTTGAGAAATACAATGGAAATGGCTGCCCTAAACTACACACCAGATTGTACGTACGAAAGATAGGTAAGTACATACAATACAGCCAGCTGATGGTACAAACTTTTTGGGATAGCTTAACACACCTCGCTTTGACCTAGTATGCCCAACTAGATCTAAATTAAGTGAATACGTGAGAGAAGCTGGCTAGGGCATTCTACAAGCACTACAAATTTAATGTTAAAGTAGCAGTAACCATGATGGACTTGGTTGCCTTACGAAAAAGAAACAATGAATCATTCAAGGAATATGCCTAAAGTGGACATCCCTAGCTATAAGGGTATCCACCCCCATGACCGAGAAAGAGCTAACTTCTACCTTTATTAATACTCTTGAAAGGCCCTACTTCTCCCACCTGATTAGCCAAGCCTCCTCTAGCTTTCTATAAATACTAGCTATGGGATGTCGGATTGAAAGTTTTATCACTTCTGATAATCTATAAGAGCCATCAAATAAAAGACCACCCTCTGCGAAGCCCACTACCAATAAGCCCAAAGAAGCCGCTATCGATATGGTGAATTCAAACACTAAGCTTAATACCCAAGTCTCCTTTAGAACAAATCTTCCACCAATTCAGCAACAATTCCAAAGCTAACCTTAAGTCAATAAGGCCTTAAGACAATTCACCAAGACACTAGTTCCTCTCAACCAAGTCCCCGAGAAGTTGAGGAATGATAATTTAATCCATTTTGAGCTTCCTAGTGAAAAATACAAGCTAAAGGTTTTTTATCCTAATGCAAAATGTTAATATCATTTAGGGCAGGTAGGTCATTCAATTGACTCATACTGGAGGTTAAAAAGTAAGATTCAAGACTTAATCGATGAAGGTACATTCCAACTGGACTTCATTGAAGCTCTAGTTTCGAATGTCAACAATAACCCTTTGCCTAACCATAGCCCTATCATCAACATGATATTTGACGATTCAGATCTTGCCATCAACATGATCAATTCTAGTTAGAAATGCAAGATCTACAAGTTTTACAAACAAGAGAAGAAGTAAACTCCAAATAACCAAGAGGTACACTTTCCATGTACCCTTAGGCCTTGAGAATTGTAAGACTACCCTTTTCAACTACCAAGTAGTTAACTAGGGGCAATCAAGTTTTCAAAAGGAAAAGTATGTTAGAGGAATCAAGTAATAAACCAACTAAATATGAGGAAGGAATGTTTTCCTTCACAAGGATAATCAAATCAAGTGAATATAAAATAATGAATCAACTCACTAAGACTATAGCATAAATATCTTTGATGGGTTTATTAATGGCACTTGAACCACATCGGGAAGCTCTATTCCAAACTCTAAGGGAGGTTAAGGTCCATCATGGAATATTAGCTAAAAAGATGGGACTAATTACCAACTCTACTCTCACCATGGATTAGATTTCTTTTTCCGCTAAAGAACTAGCCAAGGAAGGTAATCAGCACATTAAGCATCTCTTTATAATGTTCAAAGTATACAATACAATCATAGCCAGAGTCCTTATTGACAACGAGTAGTCATTAAATGTTTTCCCTCTTGCCACCCTAAACCTATTAAGTACTGATGCAACTACGATTAAGTTAAGTTCTACAACAATTAGGGCTTTCTATGGGTCCAAAAGAGAGATCATATGGGAGATTGACTTACTAATCGATAGTAACCCCCAAACTTTCACTGTTTAGTTCCAAGTTCTAGACATCCCGTAGTCCTTCAACCTCTTATTGGAAGGCCCTGGATTCATACAGTAGGGGCTATACATTCAAGTTTACATCAAAAGGTCAAGTTCATCTCAAATGGCCAAGTCATAACAATTCTAGGTGACCAAGATTATGAAATATATAAAGAAACGACCATACCCTACATTTGCATTGAGGAGAAGGAAGACTTCGAGCTCTAGATGTTTGAAGACATGTACATGATTACCAATCAAAGGAAAGATGAGAGGTCGAAATTCAAGGAAAGGTAGATTGATACTTATAGGCTCAGCTACATTCCAACTCTAAAGGCAGAGTTGCAAAATAGAAAAGCGAGGGGCAAAAGAGGTGATAGATTACATCATACCTCAATGACCTTTTCACTATTGATAGAGACATTTATCAGAGTTGATGTTCAAACCCAAGAATCTACCAAAGAAAACACCCCCAGCACAAATGAATTAGCAGGCCCATCTCGTAAGCTCCAACACCTGAATAACTAGTTCTCCATTACTATGAATGGCGATAAGTCTTCTCTAGAATAAAGGAGAATTACAATTTAGTATTTTCTTGGGTTTTGTAATAATTGCCTATGTTCTATAATTATGTATTTAAGAGAGCTTTCTTATCTAATAAAAGATTAGTTTCCATTTCTCTTCATGATACTCCATTCCTTCTTTACTTACACTCTTTCCTTTACACAATTTTGGCCTAGATCCAATGCTTTAAACAAAAGCCAAGGATACCTCATGTAGATAGGTGATGAAAATATTGATATCACTTCCAGCCCTATTGGGTTAGTTGTCGAGGGTGATGTCAATGACCACAGTGATATACAAGAGAGCTGGCAAAGCCACGACCAACTGAGACAATTAATGTTATGACAACCTTAAGAATTTGAAGATTGGAGGGAAGTTGAAATAAGAGGAGAAGCAAGAAATAACCGTACTACTATCTGAGTATCAAGATGTGTTTACATGATCTTATGAAGATATGCTCAGGTTATAACAATTGATTATGGTCTACCACTTACCCATATGAGAAGATATCAAACCTAAGAAGCAAAGGAGATTCCGATCGGATATCTTGTTGAAAATTAAAGAAGTTAAAATGTTACTAAAGGTCAGTTTCATCAAAGTATCTAATTTTCCTAAGTAGGTGGCCAACATCATGCCAATGATGATGAAGAACGGAAAAGTTAGAGTACGTATGGATTTTCGAGATCTCAATCAAGCAATACCCAAAGATAACTTCCCTTTGCCCTATATTGATGTCTTAATAGATAATACAGCTAGAAACCATCTCTTCTCCTTTATGGATGGGTTCTCGGAATATGATCAAATTCAAATGTCCGAAGAAGATAGGGCCAAGACAATCTTCATTACAACTTAGGGCATATTATGTTTCAAATTAATGCCTTTCAAACTCAAAAATGCCAAGGCAACTTAACAAAGAGCAATGGTCACAATATTCCATGACATGATGCACAAAGAAGTTAAAGTATATGTTGATGATACGATTGAAAAATCTAAAGAGGGGGAAAATCACATGAATAATCTAAGGAGGTTATTTGATGGGTTGAGAAAGTTCCAATTGAAGCTGAACCTAGAGAAGTGAGCTTTCGGGGAAACAGAAGGGAAATTGTTAGGTTTCATAATCAGCCAAAAGGGTATCGAAGTGGATCCTGATAATGTCAAAGCAACAGTCAACTTTCCCTCTCTATGCATACTTAAAGAGGTTAGAATTTTATTAGGTTGTTTGAGCTACATAGCCCGATTCATATCCCAACTTACCGATAAAAGCTATCCATTGTTCAAGTTACTAAAGAAAAACGCCATGATAAATTGGGATGAAGAATGTGAGGAAGCCTTCATAACAATGAAGGAGTACCTCATGAACCCTCCAATTCTAGTAGCTCCTAAAACTAGGAGGCCATTGTTTCTATACCTAACCATAGTACTAGAGTCCGTGAGGTGTATGCGTAGTTAGAAAGATGAAGAAGGAAAGGAGCAGGTAGAATATTACTTAAGTAAGAAGTTTACAAAAGGGGAATAGACATATTCTAAAATCGAACAAACATGTTGCCCCTTGGTCTAGGTCATGCATCAACTTAGACAATACACACTCTATTACTGGATTGAATTGCTAATTCGACATAATCCCCTAAAGTACTTAGTAGAAAAGCTAGCCTTAATTGGTAAAATCTCAAAGTAGCAAATGTTACTGCCAAAGTTCGACATCACGTATGTAAACCAAAATTCAATTCAGGGGTAAGCCTTAGTAAATCAATTAGCAGAGAATCCCTCAGAAGATACCCCTCAAGAGGTATAAGTCAAATTCCTTGATGAGGACATCTTAGTAGCTAAAAGTTGTTCTAAGAAAGAGAATGACGAAAAGCTTCCAAGATGGAAAATGTTCTTTGATGGACATGCTAATGTGTCTGGGTGTGGAATTTGGGCAATATAAATATCCCCTAAAGGTATGTAGTTCCTTGTAGCTATAAGGCTCATTTTCCCATTCACCAACAACATTGCTAAATATGAGGCATGCATCATGGGACTTAAAATGGCCATAGATAAAGATATTCGAGAGTTAGAAGTGTATGGGGATTCTTCACCCATTATTGGCCAAACTCAAGGAGAATAAAAAACGAAGGATCCTAAGCTGGTACCTTATCATTAGCACTTGTCTAAATTAGTAGAGAAATTTGAAGAAGTCACATTCACTCACATAGCAAGGACTCAAAGTCAATTCATTGATGCATTAGCCACTTTGGCATACATGATCCAAATATCTAGCATAGTCAAAATTCAACTGCTCACAATTGAAGTTAAAGAAAAACCTACCTTCTGTCTAGCAATTAAAGGTACACATGATGAAAAGCCTTGGTACCATGACATTAAAATGTTCCTATGATAAGGCACGTACCTCGATGAAGCTGAGAAAAAAGACATAAAGATGATTAGGAGATTGGTTACCCAATTCTTAGTAAGTGAGTCCACCTTGTACCTACGATCATTTGACGGTATGCTTCTAAGGTATGTGGATGACAAAGAGGCTAAGGTTTTAATGGAGGTACATGAGGGAGTATGTAGCCCCTTCATGAACGGTTATGTGCTCGCCAAGAAAATTATGAGGCTAGGATACTATTGGTTAACCATGGAAGGTGATTACATCAAGCATATCAAACATTGTCACTTATCCCAAATTTATGCAAACAAGATAAATGCCCTTCCTTAAGAATTACATATACTCTCTATGCCATGGCTATTTTCAATATGGGGTATCGACATCATTAGCCCGATTCCTCTAAAGGCATCCAATGGGCATTAGTTCATACAAGTCACAATTGATTACTTCAATAAGTGGGTTGTGGCCTCATCTTATTCAAGTGTTACTAAATGGATAGTAGTCAAGTTCATTAAGAAGGATATCTTAGCTCGATACAGGTCATCAAGAGGGATATCTTAGCTTAATACAGTGCTTTAGAAATGATCATCACCGATAATGGTACGAATCTCAATAATGATCTTATGTCAAAATTATGTTAACAGTTCAAGATCATCTATAGGAACTCTACACGTTATCGACCCTAGATGAATGGGGCCATTAAAGCAACTAACAAAAATCTCAAAAGAATAATTAAAAAGATGGCCATTACATACAAGTATTGGCATGAGATGTTACCGTTCACACTCATAGCCTATCGAACTTCCATCAAAATATCGATAAGGGCAACGCCTCATTCCTTAGTATATGGCACTAAGGCAGTATTACCAGTGAAAGTTAAGATACTGTCTCTCAAAGTGCTATCAAAAACCTAGTTAGATGAGGCCAATTAGGTAAAGAAGTGCATCGAGCAGTTGAATTTGATTGATGAGAAAAGGTTTAACAACTGTGTATCATAATCAATGTTACAAACAAAGAATAGCTTGAGCTTTTAATAAAAAGGTATGGCATTGGAACTTCAAAGAGGGTGATATAGTGTTAAGAAAGGCTTTCCCTAATGCACAAGACTCCAAAGGAAAATTCACTCTCAATTATGGAGGCCCTTCTATTGTGAAGTGAATATTACCAAGAGGCATTTTAATTTTGTCACAGATAGATGGTCCAGAGTTGAGAGACCCTATAAATGCTAATGTTGTAAAATTGTATTACCTATGAAAGTCAATGGAAATTTTTACTCAAAATACGAAAATGCCTGTGATCTCAAATGTGTTATGGTTTAATTTTCATCTTCCATAAACAAAGGTGGTATCCTCGGCATTTGTAGACATTAAAATCACCTCCATCACTTTTCTTACTCCAACGAAAGGTCATATTCCCTTACTCCATGAAACCTACACATTGAAAACACAAGGAAAGATGAAAATGAGCTATAGAACATCAATGATTAACAAAACTCTTTGAAATACTTTATTACGAGTTGATCCTCCTTGATTAGGAGTTTTATTGTCTATTTTTCAAGGAAAGGAAAAATCCAAATGAGCATAAACCTCATGATAGATATTCACTGGTTAAGCATAAAGAATTCAGTTCAAAAAATTTTGAAAGGCAATCAATTGGTAGAAACAACGGATGGCATTCTGTATCGACTTGATTTCCGTAACTTGTCAAAAGGCTAGCGAAGCCTTAAAGGCTCTATGATAAGATTTGTTGCGTTGACAACAAAAGAATTGGATCTACTTCGAAAGACAAATTATCTAGATTTGATAGGACTTTTTCGAAGAAAGGTTTGATGATTTGGGTGCTATCAACAAAACTAGGTAAGTACTTATATACAATGTTAACATATTGGTTTTGAACATTACATAGCAACCAGCATTTAGGATACTTTCCTTCTTCTTAATAACCTTTTGGTGTTGCAGCTAATTCATAGGACTTTGTCCTAACTCCTTTATGGTTCTTAGCTAGCCCACAAGGCGCTTACCCTTTGCTCCATCTTAAAGGTCATAGCTAACTCAAAGAGCACTTTACCTATTTGCTTAATCAATCGACTAATAGGGGCATGACCAAGCTTTTAAATTCTTTAAGGCCATAGCCAGCTTAAGGAGCACTTCACCCATTCACTTTGGTTAATCAACTCAAAGGAGCATGACCAGGCTTTGCTTTTAATTTAGGGTCTTAGCCAACTTAAGGAGCACTTCGCCCATTCACTTAGGTTAATCAGCTCAAAGGAGCCCAACCAAGCTTCGTTTTTAATTTAGGGTCTTAGCCAACTAAAGGAGCGCCTCACCCATTCGCCTAGATTAGTAAGCTCAAAAGAGCATGACTAGGTTTCAATTTAGGGTCTTAAGTAACATAAAGAGTACTTCACCTGTTCGATTAGGTCAATCAACTCATAAGGGCATGACACAACTTTCAAATTTGTTAAGATCTTAGCCAGCTCAAGGCACGCTTCGCCAATTCACCTAGGTTAGTTATCTTAAAGGAGTACAACCAAGTTTCAATTTAGAGTCTTATCTAGCTCAAGGAGCACTTCATCCATTCGCCTAGTTTAGTCAACTTATAGGAGTATGACTAAGTTTCAATTTAGTGTCTTTGTTAGCTCAAGGAGCGCTTCACCCATTCACTTAAGTCAATCAGCTCATAGAGGCATGACCAGGCTTTTAAACAATTTAGGGTCTTAGCCAGCTCAAGAAGCGCTTCGTCCATTCGCTTAGGTTAATCATCTCATAGGGGCATGACTAGGTTTTCAAATTCATTAAGATCTTAGCAAACTTAAGGAACACTTTGCCCATTGGGTTAGTCAACTCAAAGGAGCATAACCAAGTTCCAATTTAAGGTCTTAGCTAGCTCAAAAAGCATTTTACCCATTCGCTTAGGTTAATCAACTCAAAGGGGCATGACCAAGTTCCAATTCAAGGTCTTAGTCAGCTCAAGGAGCACTTCACTTGTTTGCCTAAGTCAGTTAGCTCATACGGGCATGACCAAACTTTCAATTTCCTTTAGGGTTCTTATAAGCCTAAAGCGGTGCTACCTTCTTTTAGTTTCTTTTTTGACCAGTCAGCTCTTAGAGCACACCCTCTCTGTTTCTCCTTTCACTGTTCACCAAATCCCAAGTAGATCAAACCTAGTTTATCTAGCTAATTATACCACTACTTAGGGTAAATTCATCCCCATCGCAAAAATGGTATATGTTTTGTCTTTATGATAAAGTTTTACTTAAACTTCACCATAAAGAGAGAGTTATAAATACCCCATTTTTGGCCTCCTCTAATTTAAATTTTGTTTTTAAATAGGGTAAAGGGTATAAATTTAGGGAAAAAATAACAAAAAAATAGAAAAATAAATTTTTAAAAAAAGGAAATTCTAGAAAAAATCACAAAAAAATAGAAAATTCAGAAAAATCACAAAAAGTAGAAAATTTAAGAAAAATTAAATAATAATAATAAATAATAAGAAAAAATTATAATAATTTTTTTAGATAATTTAAATAGAATAAGATTTTTAATTTAGCTTTAGCATTGTTAGGGCCTTAAATAGAGAAGAAGAATGTTGGGCATGAGCTTCAATTTAAATCTAGACTAAGTCGACTTAATCTATATATGCAATTTGATTACATATATGGACAAGGCATAGGCCAACGGCCTGACAGTTCCACGCTCTAACTAACAATTGGGTTTGGCATGGAGATCTTGGGTTCAAATCACATTAAAGGCACAAAGTTCCTTTTATTTTTTTCTTCTTAAAGCATACCACCACATGTTAAAAGATCACTAGTGATAGGGATCACGGACCGATCGTGCACTCTTAAGCTTGTGGGCATGCTTAGGTTGCCCACCGAGCTATTTGAGGTAAATTAAGTGCCGAAGAGTAGAGCGTACCCTAGTCCAATTTGCCAAGTTACTTCACTCTCTACATCATCCAAGAAGCTGATAAGGTAACCAGCCAACATGCCAAGTCAACCCTTCCGCCACACATCACTCCAAACATTGAATTAAGATACAACTAACATTACTAGTGCCATAGTTGAGCTGATAATTGTCAAGAGCCAATCACCTAAAGCCAACCCAAAAATGAGCCGCCCCTAAACTATCCCCTATCTAGTCTCAACTGTTTGAACTACCAACGCTGACTTAATCTGATCGAAAACCCTCCCTCCCCATGCTTGGCTAGCAATGTCATGAAGACCACAGAATGAGCAAACTATGCACACATTGTCCTTTCTCTAACATCCGTATTGTCCTTTTTGTCAATCGATAATCTTTTTGCACGATTACATTGATACCTCTGTAAATTATTCTCCTTTCCCTTAGCTAATAAGAATCCTTTTCTATAATTTATTGTGACCTAAGATTTACCCTAATTGGGTACTATAAATACTTGTATATTGTTATGGTCGCAACAAATAGAGATAATACATCTTTTGAAATTTCCAAACAAACTCTCTTGAGCTAAGTGTTTTGCTACATACTCTCAAGCTACTCTTATCTAGCCCATTGAGCGTAGACTAGTGGTGAGTGATCTTCGGCCTACTTATACATCATATCAAGTGCAAACCCAGCTCAATTGAGGCATTAGCGCATCATGTCCATTGTCAGTACATGAGGACCCCTACTCAACCTTCAACCGTCATTTACCTTTCGGACCATCTCGTGGTTCAAACTCACCCCATTAGTTGGTACAATACTAGACATCATGTCTACATCCATGCCAGACCGTATCATCCTTGTATCAAAGCTTAGCTACATTCGAAGCTAGATTTTGTTGCTTTATTCTTTGTGGGGTTTGTTACTATTTTCAAAGTGTTAGAAGTTCTATTGTTAACATCAAAATTTAGGTAGTAGAAAGGTGTTAAGGAAAATTCAATGCTCTGTTTTCCCCTGTTTTTCTGACAAAAAATAGAGTGTGATTGTTTGTTTGTTATGTAGTTGTCTTAGTATTGAGAGTATTAGTTATTGATCCGCCGTTGTTATCATCCTAAAAGAGCTTTGAGTAGTATTTTAAACATCAATTTTGTGGGTAACCAATTGTCAAGCCTAGTTTTTTCCTCCTAACTTTTATAAATTAGTTTTCTTTAAACCTATTAATATTAAACCCTACCCGTTTAATACTGACCCTCGACTAGGATTTTAAAAAAATGGCTCTTTTAACTTTGAAAACGCTTTAAAGTTGCCACCTGATTGGAGTCAGGAAAAAGAGTTAAGTTATAACTAATTGGGTTGATCAATTATAACTTAGCTACTGATTTCTTGAGAAAACCGATTTTTTTGTTAAAACGATTTTTTGGAAACCAAAGATTTAGATCAAGGGGCTAATTTTGTAAATCTTAATGGGTACTATTTTTTTAACTTTCCAATTTTAATTTCAATTTTCAAAATTACCCTTAATGAAATCTATCTACATGTGACTTGATTTAATTCTAGTAAGATAAAGCGATCAATTATTTACAAAAGATGAAAAGGGAAAATTTTTCATATTTTAAGTCACCCCATATGTACAGGTGCCTACATACCCACTATTTGGGATCAAACTTTTGTAGTTCGTTCCGAAAATATTAGCGGGTTGGTTGATTGATTTTAAATTTAAAAAAAAAAAGGTCTTGTTTAAGTTTTTACCCAATTCAATTTATTTCAAGAAATTATTCCAAAAGGGCCCTAATCAATGTTTATTTTTGGAAATTCTAAGTAGGATCCTAATTTTGAAAAGGGTTTATTTTTTTTTTTATTAAAGAAAACTAATTTTGTTTTCTAAGTGATTTATTTATTCAACTATTACTTACTTATTTTATTTCTAAAAAAAATAAAAATGGATTTTCTTTTTTTCTTCCCTTTTCTTTTATTTCTTCCTTTCTTTATTCT
>JAMXBB010000008.1:42862841-42986624 GCA_024138015.1 Lumnitzera littorea | reverse complement strand
AAAAAAAAAAAAAAAAAAAAAAAAAAAAAAAAAAAAAAAAAGAGCTGATCCAAGTCAATTAGAGCCAATCGAGCTGACTTAAGCCACCTTGAGCCGACCAAACTGAACGAAGCCCCCTTTTTTTTCTTTTTTTCTTTTTCTCATTTATTATTAAATTTACAAATAAATAAGTAAATAAATAAATTAAGGGGTAGTAAATCAAATCAGCTCGAGGTCGGCTTCGATCAGTTTGGTCGGCTCAAGGTGGCTTAAATCAGCTCGATTGGCTCTAATTGACTTGGATCAACTCTGTCAGCTTAGGTAGGCTCCAATTAGCTCTAATTGACTCAAGTCGACTCGATTGACTCGAAAAATGATATTTAGAGTGTTGAATTTAGGGTTCTTAGGTGTAAGGAATTCAATGGTGTTGATGGTTTTCATTGAAAAACACTGTAAAAGATGCTATCTTAAAGAGAGAGAGGAACCATGCTAGAGAGAGGAAGTTTCAATTTTTGTTTTTCTAAATTGTTTCAAAGCTTTGTTGTATGTTGAAGATGAAGAGCAAACTCCTATTTATAGGTATAATGGTCGAGTTAAGGATGGAAAACATTAAATGCAATATGAATTTCTTCCATGTTTAGGTTAGACGAACCTAGACAATATGTGATGCCAAATACAAACAACATGTGTAGGAGTATGTCCAATGTACGTAGGAGTGTACTTACCACACTTAGAAGTGAGTTAGTAAATGATGTGGCTCGTGACGTGGCAATAACATGGCAATGAAGTGAGAAAAGAAAATAAAAAATACATTTTATACCTTCCGTGGATTGAACCTAGGATCTCCAAGTTACATGCAATTTCAAGTCCAAGTACTTATCCAGCTAAGTTGTTAGTTTTTCCTTATTCATAAATTGCATATATAGACTAAGTTAACCTAGCTTAAATTTAAATCTAAGCCTAGGCCCAATGACTCTCTCTTTATTTTATCTAAATTACAAATTATATTCTACTCAACTATCTAAAAGATTTATTATTTTCTAAATCTTTTATTTTTTGTATTTTTCAAAATTTTATATTTTTTTTTACTTTTTTTCTAAATTTCTTTTTTTTTTCTTTTCTTAAATCTTCTTTTTTTTTTTTGTATTTTTCTAAATTTCTTATTTTTTAGCTTTCTTTAATTTTCTTGATATTTTGGTTTTCTTAAAATTTTTACTTTTTTGTATGTTTATAAATTTCTTATTTTTTGGGTATTTTCTTATTTTCTAAATTTTTTGGCATTTTTCTTAATTTAGGACTCTTTACCTTATTTAAAAAAAAAAAGAGGCAAAAATTGAGTTTCTACAGCTACCTCTCTTTGTGATGAAATTTGAATAAAATTTTACCATAAAGACAAAAAATACACTATTTTTGCCCCAAAGGTAACTTCGACCTAAGAAGTGCAACAAATAACTAGCTATCCTAGACTTGATCCTTTAGGGATTTAATGAAAAGGTTAAAGAGAGAGTAGGTGCTTTAAAGGCTAAAAAGAAGAAATAATGCCTAGTCATTCCCCAACCTAGGCGGGTTTATAAAGAGTGACAAGAAATTGGGATAGCGCTACAAAAGTATGCAATCTGACGATTTCAAGGTTAAGATAACACTCCAAAAGCATGCGATCTAAGGGTTTTAAGATCAAGATAGCACTTCGAAAGCATGCAACCTGACAATTTCAAGGTCAGGATAGCACTTCGAAAGCATATGATTCGTGAGTCTCAAGGTCAAGGTAGTGCTCTAAGAGCATGAGAACCAAAGGTTTCAAGGTCAAGATAACGCTCTAAGAGCATGCAATCCAAGGGTTTCAAGGTTAGGATAGCTCCAAAAGTATGTAATCAAAGAGTTTCAACTTAAGTCAGGATAGTGCTCCAAGAGCATGAGATCCGAAAGTTTCAACTTGTGTTAGGATAGCACTTTAAGAGCATGTGATCTAAACGTTTCAACTTAGGTCAGGATAGCGCTCCAAGAGCATGTGATCCAAGAGTTTAAAGATAACACTTCGAAAGCATGCGATCTGAGGGTTTCAAGATCAAGATAACTCTCCAAGAGCATATAATTTGAGAGTTTCAAGCTTGGGATATCACTCCAAGAGCATATAATCCAAAGGTTTCAAGCTTGGGACAGCACTCCGAGAGCATGCAATCTAAGGGTTTCAAGGTTTGGATAGCACTCCAAGAGAATGCAATCTAAGGGTTTGAAGGTTAAGATAGCACTTTGAGAGCATGTGATCCAAGAGTTTCAAGGTCAAGATAGCGCTTCGAAAGCATAAGATCCGAGAGTTTGAAGGTTAGGATAGCGCTCTGAAAGCATGCAACTAACAATTTTACTACATGGATAGTGCTATAAAGAGCAAATGATCCATGGGGACCAAAGCAAAAGGAGTTTATGTAAAAAATTCATGAAAAAGATAGATTTGTTGATTGGTAATCATGAAAGATAGAGTAGACACTAGGGATAAAGTCCTTAGATATAAAGAGAGGTGGGTAACATCAGCTATGAGGGCGATCATGTCAAAGAGGATGATTTTGTTCTCTAAGGCCACTTAGGAGCAATTTTTTATACAAGAGTAGATCCCTAAACTTTTGATGATAGGAAATGAACTTGTGTTTGAAAACAATTGTTGCCAAGGTAATGACAGAAGCTTATTGCTAGGGTTGACTCTAGAGAAGACAAGTTTCAAAAGAAATGAAGATTCTTTTCCAAAGGACAAAAATGAGAGGGAATCGAATTTATTCCAATTTTTCAATTTACTAACAGGTTTAGATTCTCCCAGTAGTGTGTAGGCTTTTCAACGACATAATAACTTTCCATGATTTCTTCAAATTTCTTCTTATGAGAGGATATCTCATTAAAGTTAAGTTTAGTCTAAAAGGACTTCCTCATACTCTCAACTTAAACTCCTCTCTTTTGACTTCAATGCCAAAAATTATGGTCCATCTTGTAAGTGATACCCTTTTAATCAATCCGTCATGTCTTTTTCAAACTGTAATGTAATAAAGGCTTTTGGTCCTCGATTTCAAAATGGATATTACTAAAATGGCTTTTTATGAAAGAATTTCTTTTTAACCCTGGTTTATAAGTCAAGAACCTTATAACTAAAACTAAAATTATGCTTGCCCTAATTTCAAATGTAACTTTTACCAAGGATAAGTTATCTCCTTTAATTAGAAGGGCCTTCAAGGAAGGGTGCAATTGCTAGTAAGCCCTGAGCCATGTGTCAGTTGCAATTTCTTTGGGGATCATAATTTTTGGGGGGAAACTTTGGTATTTGCCTTAGCTTCTTTCAAGCTTAATTACTTTGACTATGTCTTTAGGGCCTTTATTTGAAATGTGGGTCTTTATTCAGGAATGGGTTTCTGTGCCCCATATCATTTTAAGCTTTAAAGCTTTGAACTTAATCACCTTGTTTGTGTAAATCTATTTCTCGAGCACCTTTTTCATTTTTCATTTCATACTTTCTCATTTTTTTCTTTTTCATTTAGGGCAAAAAATGATTATTCTTTCTTTTGGCTTGTAGCTCAAAGTGTATGTGGTTTGTGTTTAGTGTTTAGAATGGATGCCTTTCTTCATCTTAGAGGAAATTAGTTATCAATGGTAACAATCACTTTTGAATTGATGCATCTAAAGTAAACACAAGTTAGTTTTAACTTTTTTCTTCTAATAGATGCTCCTAACCTCCTTTTTGCCCCATTGCAAGGGTGGTTCTTAATAGGGTTTAATTTTTTAAAATGCCCCAATAAAAGGTCCAACGAGGTTGATAAAGGATTTTGTGTTTAAGATATTGAAAAGATTGCTTAACTTCATTTTGATCTAGGTATTAAATGCAAGATGGACTTCCTTCAAGAAATGAGTCCAATAGTTTCACAATGATGCCACTAGACTCTCAAAGTGCCTTAAGGTTGGTGTTTTAGGATTCATCTTGCCTTTCTTCATTCTAAACCTTTTAACTAATGAGATATCTTAAAATAGGAGAAATGTAAACAAAACACTTTATTTGAATCACTTGTCTTTTACAAACATTGTGAAATTTGACCCTATCCTTGAATTGAGTCCAATTAGATTGCCCCTACATCAATTAGGTCTTAAACTCTATTTTTCAATTCCCAACAGTTGTTAGTGGAATGCCCCAACTAACCCATTTTATATTCACATTGTGCATTTAGGTAGTATTTCCTTAGCTTGTATCCTAACATTAGAACTTTCTGTTGCAATAAGCCCTCGTTTCTTAATTGGTCAAAGACTTGAGATAACGAAGCAAAGATCTAAGTGAACCTTCTTCTAGGTATTTTTAGGCCTTTTTGCTTGGTGTAAGTCTTGACGTTATAGTATTTATATATGCCCTTGAATTTGATAGGGCTAATCTTTTTCTAGTCAGCCTCCCTATCGTTATGGCTTCTTCAATTCGACTCTTGGTAAGTACAATGTTCGTAAAGCTAGCCATTGTATTTCCTAATAAGTGTCCATAATATGGTTCCTCCAATGAGTCAATAAAGACAGATATTAATTCTTTTTTAGGGAGAAGAGGAATGATTTTAGCTACCATACCCCTCCATCTTTGGGCATATTCCTTAAATGGCTCATTTTTCTTCTTTCTCATTGTGTACAAGTCCTAAATCGAAGGACTTATCTCAATGTTAAACTTATATTACTTATAGAATGCTTAAGCTAATTTCTCCCTAATATTAATCTGGTTGAGATCAAGTTAAGCATACAAGGTTAATGCCAGCCAATCAAACTATCTTCAAAAGTTTGTACCATGAGTTGATTATTTTGAATATATCTACCCATCTTGTGGATGTATAATTTAATGTATAGCTTTAGGCATCCAGTCCCATCGTACTTTTCAAACTCTAGTATTTTGAATTTTTCTAGCTAAGCATTAACATCAAATGCAGGAAGGTCAGTGATCCCAACTTGTTCGAATCCATTATAGCCTCCGATCACCTTCATTTTCTCAGTGATTTCTTAGGTCAACTTCCTTTCCAATTCTTTTAAGCTATCTTGGTTGGCCCCAAAGTTAATCGGCTTTTTATTGATTAGTGTCAAGCCTGGTTTTTCACCCTCCTAATTCTTTTTATAAAATTAAGTCTTCTCTAAACCAATCAGTACTAAACCCCACCCATCTAGTATCAACCCTAGACTAGGGTTTAAAAGAAGCCATTTTTTCAATTAAAAAAGGGGTTACAGTCGCTACTCAACCGGAGTTGAGAAAAGGGGTTAAGTTATAATATTTAGTTGGATTGGTTATATCTTAGCTACCAGTCTATCGATTGAAAAACCAATTTATAAATATAGCTTTTTGAAAACCAAAGAATCTAGATATTTAGATTAAGACTTTTAAACCCCTATAGGTAGAATTAACTTTCCAAAATTAACTTTAATATTTAAAAATCATCTTTTTATTTTATGAGATGGAACTCAATTTAACTATTCTAATTAGACAAATAATCTAAACTAAGGAAAACGGAATATTATTTTCATTTTTATCATCGCCTCGTAAGTGCTTACGTACTTACTATTCGAGATCAGATGTATTTAGTTCTTTTATAAAAACTTTAGTAGATTGGTTCTGTCTTAATTTCATAACAATCGAGTTTACGTTTTACTCAGTTTTGATTTGTATAAGAAAATTTCTAAAACATCCTAATCAATTTTTTGAAAACTCTAAAATAATCCTAACTTGGAAATAGGTCTATTTATTTTTATTTACTTTTAGAAAATCAATTTTTCTAAGTGATTAATCTTATTTTTATCACTTAGTCTATTTATTACGTTTTATCTTTTTTATTAAAATAAAAAAAAAACTTTTTTTTTTCCTTTTTCCCCTTTTTTTTCTTTCCTTTTCCACTTTTTCTTTTTTTTTTTTTCTCTTTTACATTTACATTTGGAAGTAAATAAAAAATAAATAAATAAGAGAAAAAAAATAAAAAAATCAACAATAAATAAATAAACCAAACAAATATAAAACAAACAAAATAAAAAAAAAGAAACCAAAATTAAGAAAAAAAGGGTCCAAACCATAAAGAGGATGCACGAGTCGGATCGGGGCACTAGGTCGAATCACGAGTCGGTCAGCTAGATCCAAGTTAGGCTCCAATGGATTTAGGTCATCGATTAAAGGAGAAGAACTACCAACTATTGGGGTTGATTCGAGACAATTCAGCCACTGAATCGAGTAGAGAAGTTGGTTTTTATGTGTATGGGTGTTTTTTTTTTTTTGCACCACCGTATTTCGTAGTTGTTTGGTGGGTTTTAGAAGTGGTGGTCAGTAGTGGCGTTCACTCCTTCGGCGTGGTGGTAGCTAGGTACGAATGGAGTGTTAGCTTAGGGATTTAAGGGTACGGGGAGAGTGGCCATGATGTTATTTGGGTCGAAGGACGCTGAGGGTGGTGGTTCAAGGAGAAAGAGGGGCGGCAGTCAGGGTTTGGCGGTAGCTAACTTAGTAAAGCTATTAAGGGTCACGACGGGGGTTGAGAGCAGCTGGGTTGGGAAGCCTAAGCTACAGGTAATCATCCTAGAGTGGACGTTCAGCTTGGGTTGGAGTGAAGAGAGAGAATCGAAGAGAAAGAGAGTGGGTTAGAGAGAGAAAGTGATTGCAGGGAGAGAGGGGTTATGTCGAGTGATTCAACTGCTTGTAAGTGGCTATGTGTGATCGTATGAGCACCCTCAACACCATTTTATACTCAAATTATTCCTAGAAAACATGGAAAGCTCGGATCGAATTTTGAATTTAAATGCCGAGATTTCAATTTTTTTCCCAACTTAAGAGCTCAACTTGAATTCGTTTTTGATCGAATTTGGACGAGTTAGTGGGTCCAATTCATAGTATGCTATGTACTCAATAGGATTAAAGTGAGAAACTACATGAGTGTGTGCAGAAGTGAAGGGGTCGGGTGTTCTTAAGCTAAGAAAGGGGGAGAAAATTTAGGGAAAGTGAGGGAAAGAGAGGGAAAGAGAGGAAAACGAAGGAAGGGGACGGAAAAAGGGGCTGACGTGGCGCCACATCAACCATGCCGTCCAACCTTGACGTACCACGTGTCATTCGTGACAAGTAGTAGCTAATATAGCACACCACGTAGCGCTACATCAGTAGGGCCATCAGATCTAAGGACGTTACGTGTCAGGACACGTGGCATAATCAGATCCTGACATGTAGCAGTCCTTAATGTCATGGAAAACAAAAAATAAGAAAAAAGCCTCCCTGCCTTTGCTGAGTTTTGAACCTAAGACCTCATGCTCAATGCTAATGTTATGTCCATATGCTTAACCGTCAAGCCATTGGCCCATGCCTTGTCCATATATGCAATCAAATTGTACATATGAACTCGGTCAGCCTGAGCTGGATTTAAATCAAAGCCCAAGTTCAACGACCCAACTGCTAAACCAAAATTAAAATCTATCCTAAAAACATGTTATTTTCTAAAATCTTTTAATTGACTTTAATTTTCCTACATTTTTGTAATTTTTCAAATTTCTAAATTTTTAAACTTCATTTTCTAATTTTTTATCTTTTTTAGAGTTTCTTTCTGAAATTTCTTATTTTTTATGCTTTTCCTTATTTTTAAAATTTTTGTATTTTTCTATGATCCTTATTTTTTCTAAATTTCTTAATTTTTTGGGTTTTCTTTTAATTCCCTATTTTTTGAATTTTTCTAATTTAAGGCCTAATGAGAAAAGAAAGAAAAAAAATGAAATAAATAAAATAAAATAAAAAACAAATAAAGGGGGCAAAAATTAAGTGTTTACAGTTGCCCCTCTTTACAGCGAAGTTTGAATAAAACTTTATCACAAAGACAAAACAAACATTATTTTTGCCCCTAAGATGACTAAATTGCTCTCCTAAAATCGATTTGGATGAAGAAATGAACCCTAGTTGTACCTCTCTAGGCTCATTAACCCAAGCGGGAGCGTCTCTTGGGGACTAGCAACCCTAAAATGGGATTGATCTAAAACCTGGTCGTACCTCACTAGGCTCACTAACCCAAGCGAGATCATCTCTCAAGGACTAGCAACCCTAAATTAGGATCAATCTAAAACCTGGTTATACCTCAAAAGTTCACTAACCTAAGTAGAAGCGTCTTTCAAGGACTAGTAACCCTAAAATGGGATCGATCTAAAACCTAGCTATACCTCACTAGGCTCACTAACCTAAGTGGGAGCATCTCTCGAGAACTAGCAACCCTAAACTGGGATCGATCTAAAACCTGGCTATACATCATAAAGCTTACTAACCTAAGCAGAAGCATCTCTCGGGGACTAGCAACCTTAAAATGGGATCGATCTAAAACCTAGTTATATCTCATAAGGCTCACTAACCTAGGCAAGAGCATCTCTCAAGGACTAACAACCTTAAAATGGGATCGGTTTAAAACCTAGCTATGCCTAACTAAGCTCACTAACCTAGGCGGGAGTGTCTCTTAGGGACTAGCAACCCTAAACTGGTGGTAATGCTGTACCAATAGTAAACTATGAGGAGAAGTGCCCTATAGGACTTAGTGGATAGAGAGGAAATGACATATGGGCTTGCTTGAAAGAAATCTAATGAACAGAGGGACCCTATGGATTTGAAGGATGAACCGAGCTAGGATCGTATCTTCATAAGTTGGCTAAACACTAAATGTAGAAAGTGAATGCCTTACGAGTTGGTTAAAAAGAAAGATTGTTAGAAGTAAAAACCAGTCTAAATGCAAGTGCAAGAAAAAATTGGTGTACTAACACTGTGTGGAAAATACTTACCCGGTCTTTGTTGATAGCACCTAAACCGTCAAACCTTTTTGAAAAGCCCCCATCAGAAAATTACTGACTCTTGTTTTAGTCCCTTGTTGTCAACCTGGATGATCTTGGCATATAATATTTGAGACTTTGCTGGTTCTTTTTAGAGAAGTCATGGAAATTAGCCCAATACAGGGAAACCACCCACTGTTTTTGTCTCTTTAGAACTTTTATGAACCCAAAGGCCTTATTCCCATCCACCGTGATTGCTTACTTTAAGTTTCGCATTCCCTTGAAAAACAGACAATAAATCTCCCCATTGAGGGGGATCAATCCATAGTAAAGTATTTTAAAGAATTTCGTCAATTACCAATGTTCTAGATCTCATTCCTTAACTCCTCTTGTGCCTGCAATGTATGGGTTCAATTAAATAAGGTAAAGGGAATTAGACCTTTCCATGGAGAGAGTGATTATTCCAATGACAACAACGGCCAAGGATACCAAATTTGCTTGTAGATAATGAAAATTGGACCACAATGACATTCAAAATGACTGGCATTTTCGCGTTTTGAGAAAAATTTCCACTAACTCCTTATGGATAATACAATTTTATAGCGTCGGCATTTACAGGGCCTCTCAAATGTGGACCATCCATTTGGGACAAAATCAAAGCCCCCACCCCTCCCCGATAATACCTCCATAATTGGGGGGCAAACTTCCCTCTAGGGTCTTGTGCGTTAGGGAGAGCTTTTCTCAATACCAAATCTCCTTTTTTGAGGTTCCGAGGTCAGACCCTTTTATTGAAGGCTCAAGCCATCCTTTGTTGATAACACTAATTATGACACAAGGCTGTCAATCTCTTTTCATCAATCAAATTTAGCTACTCGATGCATTTCTTAACCCAATCGGCTTCGTCCAAATGAGTTTCTAATAGTACTTTGAGCAATGTGATCTCAACCTCTACTGGTAACACTGCTTCAATGCCGTATACTAAAGAGTATGGTGTTACCCCAATTGACATTCTGATGAAAGTTTGATAGGCCATGAGTGCAAAGGGTAACATCGCATGCTAGTCCTTATATGTGACAGCCATTTTTTCAATGATTCTTTTGATGTTTTTGTTTGCTGCTTCGACGACTCCATTCATTTAGGGTCGATAAGGAGTAAAGTTCCTATGAATGATTTGGAACTGTCGGCACAATTCTATCATAAGCTTGTTGTTGAGATTGGTTCCATTATCAATGATGATTGTTTCAAGAGTCCCATACCGAGCCAAGACGTCTCTCTTGATAAACTTAACTATGAACCCTTTAGTAACATTCGAGTATTATGAAGCCTCTACCTATTTGCTGAAGTAGTCGATGGTGACTAATATGAAGCGATGCCCATTGGACGCTTTTGGAGTGATTAGACCGATAATATGTATGCCTTACATTGAGAAAGGCTATGGTGCTGAGGGGCATGTAATTCCTAAGGCAAGGCATTTATCTTATTCGCATAAACTTAGCATAAATGACAATGCCTAATATGTTTGATGCAATCACTTTCCATTGTTGACCAATAATACCCTAGCCTCATGATTTTCTTAGTATGTACCTCTTTCATTAACTTCTGAACCTCTTTGTCAGCTACACACCTTAAGAGTGTACTGTCAAATGAGTATCAGTATAAGGTGGACTCGCTTACTAAGAATTGAGTGGCTAATCTCCTAATCATCTTTTTGCCTCTTTTCTCAGCCTCTTCAAGGTATGTACCTTGTTGTAGGAATGTCTTAATATCATGATACCACGATTCTTGGTTGTTCATACCCTCAATCGTTAAGCATAAGGCAAGCTTGTCTTCAATTTCAATAGTAAGGGGCTAAATCTCGACTCCACTAGATATCTGGATCATAGATGCTAGCGTAGCTAAGGCATTAGCAAATTGATTTTGAGTCCTTAGTACGTGATTGAAGGTGACTTCTTTGAAATTTTTCGTTAATTTTGTCAAATGCCGATGATAAGGTACCAGCTTAGGATCTTCAATTTTGTACTCTCCTCGGGCTTAGCCAATAATGAGCAAGGAGTCCCCATACACTTCTAATTCTTAAATGTCTTTTTCTAGAGCCATCTTATGTCCCATGATGCATGCTTCATACTCAGTAATATTATTAGTGTATGGGAAAATGAGCCTTATGGCCACAAGATATTGAATACCTTTAGGGGATATTAGTATTGCCCCAATTCCACACCCAGACACGTTGGCTGCACCATCAAAGAACATTTTCCATTTTAGTGGCTCTTCATCTTCTCTTTTATCAGAGTTTCCTTCAACCACCAAGACACCCTCATCAGGGAAATTGACTTATACTTCCAGGGGAGTGCTATCAGAGGGATTTTCTACTAATTGATCTGCCAAAGCTTGCCCTTTGACCGAATTCCAGTTTACATATGTAATGTCAAACTCTGATAGCAGCATTTGCCACTTTGAGATTCTACCAATCAGGATCGGTTTGTTTGCCAAGTACTTTAGGGGATCGTGTTGAGTCAATAATTCAACTTAGTAGTAGAGTGTGTATTGTCTAAGCCAATGCATTACCCAAACTAAAGCATAGTAGGTTCTTTCAATTTCTAAATACCTTTGCTCCCCTTCAGTAAATTTATTGCTCAAGTAGTATACAACCTGTTCCTTCCCTTCCTCATCTTTCTGGCCAAGCATCCACCCTATGGACTTTGGTATTATTGTTAAGTATAAGAATAAAGGCTTCTTAGGTTTTGGAGCTACCAGAATTAGAGGGTTCATAAGGTATTCTTTGATTGTTGTAAAGGCTTGCTTGCACTCTTCATCCCAATTGATCTTGGCATTCTTTTTTAACAACTTAAACAAAGGACAATACTTGTTCGTTAGTTAGGATATGAACCGGGCTATATAGTTTAAATAACCCAACAAACGTCTAATTTCTTTAAGTATGTATGGCGGGGGCAGGTAAACTATCGCTTTAACTTTATCGGGGTCCACTTCGATGCCCCTTCGGCTGATTATGAAACCTAATAATTTCCTTGAAGTCACTCTGAAAGTACACTTCTCTAGGTTAAGTTTCACTTGGAATTTTCTCAACCTATCAAACAATCTCCTTAAATTTTCTACATGATTTTCTCCTTTCTTGGACTTGTAAATCATATCATCGACATATACTTCAACTTTTTTGTGCATCATGTCATGAAAGATTGCTACCATGGCCCTTTGGTAAGTTGCCCTAGCATTTTTTAGTCCGAAAGGCATCACTTTATAACAAAATATGCCCTAAGTTGTAATGAATGTTGTCTTAGCTTTATCTTTTTCAACCATTCGAATTTTGTTATACCCAGAAAATCCATCCATGAAAGAGAAAATATAGTTTCCAGCTATGTTATTGACCAATACATCAATATGAGGCAAAGGAAAATTATCTTTAAGGGTTGCTTGATTAAGGTCTCAAAAGTCCATGTACACTCTGACTTTTTCATTCTTCTTCATAGCTAGTACTATGTTAGCTACCCACTCAGGATAATCAAACACCTCAATGAAGCTGACTTCTAATAGTTTTTTTACTTCTTCCTTGATTTACAACAGGATATTTAGTTGAAACCTTCTCAACTTTTGTTTCTTAGGCTTGATATCCTCTTGTGTAGGTAAGTGATAGACTACGATTGATGGGTCTAATCTAAGCATGTCGTCATAAGACCATGCGAATATGTCTTGGTATTCAAATAGTAATGTAGTTATCTTTGTCTTTTGATTTTCTTTCAAATTTCCCCCAATCTTCAGCACCGTAAGGTTTTCGTTGGTACCAACATTAATTATCTCTATTGGCTTGTCAATAGAAATTCTACTCATTTCATATTTTTGCTAACTTTTTTGCATATCATTATGGTTAATGACATCACTCCCAACAACTAACCCAGTAGGGCCAAAAGTCATATCAATATTTTCATCGCCTATTTGCACGAAGTATCCATGGCCTTTGTTCGAATCGTGGAATCTGGAGAAAGAGAAAAGTATGCAAAAGTAAAAGTGTAAGTATGGCTGGAGTAAAGGGAAAAGACTGATTTTATTTTAGGGAATTCTCTTTCGATACAAGCATTTGAAGAACAAAGGTAATTTATTATAAAATTCCATAAAATACTAGATCATGAATCATCCTTCACCCTAGGGAAGACTTATTGTTGTTCACAGGGATGGAGAACCAATTATTCAAGCGCTAAGATTTGTTGAATAAGCCAACCCCTTCATTTCTATTGGAAGTGCCTTCTTTAGTGGGCTTTGAGTTTTGGGTTTCAACCTTGATGAAAGTTTCTGACAATAGAGGGAAGGCCAGTGGAGCATGATAAAACTTGTCACATTTTTTCCCTTAGCTTACATTCTTTGCAATTCTTCCATTGGGGTTGGAATGTATCCTAACCCATAGGTCCTAAATTAGCCTTCTTTAAATTTCAACCTCACTTCCTTCTGCTAATTGGTGATCATGTACACCTCATTAAACATTTGGAGTCTAAAGTCCTCTTATTCTTTTGTACCAATATAAGGTATGGTCGTCTCTTTATAGATTTTATAATCTTGGTCACTTAAAATTGTGATGACCCTGCCATTGGAGATGAACTTAACTTTCTGGTGAAGAGTTAACAGTATGGCCCCTGCTGAATGTATTCAAGGCCTTCCCAACAACAGATTGAAGGTCCTTAAAATGTCCAAAACCTAGAATGGGATGTTAAACATCTGCGGGCCGATATCAATTGGTAAGTCGACCTCCCCTATTATATCTCTCTTGGATCAATCAAAAGCTCTTACCGTTGTTAAACTTGGTTTGATAGCAGTTGTATCAATGCCCAATAGATCGAGGGTGGCCAAAGGACAAACATTTAGAGATAACCCATTGTCAATGAGGACTCCTGTTGTGATGATGTTATTTATCCTCACTATTATGAACAAAGGCTTTATGTATTGGGTACCTTCTTCACCCAGTTCCTCGGTGGAGAAGGAAATTTGATCCATAATAAGGATGGAATTGGTGATAGAGCTAATCCTTTCAGCCGGGATTTCACGAGGGACCTTGACATCCCTTAGTGTTTTGAATAAAGCTTCTTGATATGGTTTTGATGCCATCAATAGACTCATGAGGGATATTTATGCTGGAGTCTTAGCAAGTTGGTCCATTATTTTATGCTCGCCAGACTTAATCATCTTGGTGAAGGTAGTTAATCCTTCCTCATGTTCAGCTTGTTCGATGTTTGGCATTTCATGCCCTTCTTTTTCAAGTCTTCCTTCGGGTCATAGATTCTACTTGAGTGAATGATCCCCCCTACAAGCGAGCTTGATCGCCTCTAGTTTATTGCTTAGTAGTTAAAGGGGACAACTTTATAATTTTCGAGGGCTATAGGCACATGGAAGCTGTACCTTTTAGCTTATGGGACTTCTTTTTTTGTAAAATCTATAAACCTTTAGTTCTTAGTTTAGACGACTCATGTTGATGGCAGATTTTGAGTGGTCAAATATCGTATTGATGATGGGTCTATGGTTTGGCAGTAGGTTGTTGTTGATGTTTAGGGTAGGAGCCTCCACAAAATCTAGTTGTACTGTTCCTTCATCAATAAAGTCTTGGATTTTGTTTTTCAACCTCCAACACAAATCAGTTGAATGACCCACTTGCCCTAGATGATACTAACATCTTGCATTGGGATCAAAGAACCTTGGCCTGTACCTTTCATTAAGAGCCTCAAAATGGAGCAAATTATCTCTTCTTAACTTCTCAAGCACCTAACTAAGTGGAATAGGTATTCTGGTGAATTGTCTCGAGACTTTACTAGCCTGTGGTTGGCTTTTATATTGTAGTTGAGTTAGTGGAGGATTTGTCTTAAAAGAAAATTAGGAGTTAGGTCACATTTGAGTTAACCATGCTAACAGTAGCTTCTCTAAGCTTACTAGTGGTGGGTTTAGTAGAGGGTGGTCTTCTATCTACTATCTCTCACAGCTTGCTAGAGGAAATGGCACTCTCAATTCGATACCCTGCCACCACTACTTTTGCAAAGCTAGAAGAGGCTTGTCCGATCAGGTAAGCAAAGTAGGGCCTCTCAAGAGTGTTAATGAAAGTTGCAATCAGCTCTTTTTCAATCACAGGGTAGATAACCTTGCAACTAGGGACCTCCACCTTTGAGCATATTCCTTGAAAAATTCATTGTAAATCTTCCTTAGGGTAACCAAATCCATCATTGTTGGTGCCACTTCGATGTTAAATCTATATTGCTCATAGAACGCTCTAACCAACTTCTCCCATGTATTCACCTGATTTAGGTCCAACTGAGCGTACCAAGTTAAGGTAGGGCGAGTCAAGCTATCTTGAAAGGTCTAGACCATGAGTTAATCATATTGTGCATACTTACCCATCTTGCATACATACAGCTGGGTGTATAGCTTGGGGCATCCAATCCCGTTGTATTTTTCAAAGTCAAGTACTTTGAACTTTTTTAGAAAGCTTTCATAGTCATAGGCAGAGAAGTCTGTTATGCCAACATGCTTAAATCCATCATACCCCTCGAGCATTTTCATTTTTTCTGTAATTTGTTGAGTTAACCGCTTCTCAAGCTCTTTCAATTTGTCCTGGTCAGCTTCAGGCTTTGGATTGATCGGGAATAAGTAAGTATTTGGCTTAAAAGTTAAGTTGGCCTTTGGAAATACCCCTTCTATTTCAAAGGATTCAAAGCCTTAATTAACTTTAGGGTAAGCTTCTTATGTTTCAAGGGGTGGGGCTTCAGTATTCTTTCCATATCAGGCTTTGGAACTCTCTTCATTTGATGGAGCCGTAAACCCAAGTAGAGAGATGCTATCAGCAAGAAAGCTCAGTTAATCTACAGTCTTTCCTACGATTGGTTCCAAAGATTGGAACCGTAACTCAGTAGGGTCAATAACCTCGGGGTTGCCATTGTTGGTGTTGTTGTTCTTGTTTCCTTGGTTGGCCATTCTGGTTTTAAGAACGAGTTTTGATAGGGCTTCTCTGGAAAGTTTGACGTTTAGGAGCTATTCTAGCAACCTAGGTTAAAACCACTTCTCAACAAGTTAGCACACAAATATTTTGAAAGAAATGCAAATGAATGAAATGCAAGTGAATCACATGGATGAAAAGGAGAAGATCGATGAATGATTAACAGAATGGCAAGTTATTGATTATCTTTAGATTCCCAGAGTTTTATTACATGAAAGAAAGAAAAAGGTACAAATTCATCTATACTAATTTTCTTTTTTTCTATAAGCCAGATGACATTTTCTTCTTCTTTTGGTCACGCTTAGTCGCTTCTTCAAACTCTTGAATTTTCTTCTAGGCCATCTTCAGCTGGTGTTCCAAGGCATGCAACCTTTGTTTAGATTCTTGGCATAAGTTTGCCCATTTGTCTTTCTCATCATGGAAGATTTCCATACGAGCTTTCATTTGGTCCATATAGGTCACCATTTCAGAGTTAGGGCGTACAAGGGAGGTTTGAAGGGCTTCTAGTGCTCGATATCGCATTATGCCTACCTTGTGAAGTTGATTGTATAAATACTCTTTGGTAACCTGATGTTTGTCCACTTCTCCTATGAACTCACTCAAATAGATGTTTGGGCTTACGGTCCAAGTGTCCCACCAAGCTTTAATCTTATGAAGTTCGGATGTCTTTTCTATGGAGTGATGCCCTTGGAGATTAAGAGTGAATGGCTCTAATGAAGGTTTGTGAACTATGTCTTGGATTCCTCTAAATTGTCTTGCTATGTTGTTTGGGTAGTAGCCTGTACACCAACTCATTTTGATCAGTGGCACAACATGGTAATTCTTACAAATTTATATGACCCTAGTGTAATTGCTCCACCTAACAGTCCATAGTATGTCTTCTACTCGAAAATCTTGTAGAACCTCTATCTAGAGAAAGGTAAGGATTTCTTTTGGTAATTTGATCTTATCGACAAAAGAACCAATAAGGTCAATCTTATTCACGAATGCTCCCCTTATTAAGTCCAACCTAAAGCATTTGATGTGACTGACAAACCACACCATTAATAGTGCCATGCTTGACCTGAGATCTCCGCAACCCCTTTTATTAAGGAAATTGAGGTTCCTTATCTGCTCAATAAGTAAGGTAGGAATGTAAGACTTACCTTCCCAGAATTGAGCCACTAACTCTGTTACCCTAAAGTGTATAAGAAGAGACCCACTTAGAAAAAGATAATGAGAACACTACTAGCACATAGGCCTTGATTCGGTTTTCTTTCTAATTCCCAAGAAACAACACTTGTTTGTTGGAGCTGGGCTCATTCTGGAACCAATAGACTAGATCCCATATCTTGATGGCGTGTTTGTTGTAGTCATCTAAGGCCTCATTTATCTCAGTGTTATGGATCCTTAAGAATTTTGAGAAAATATAAGTTAGGCCAAAGCTAAGTTTTAAGACGTATATTTCATTCAAAGGAGGAGATTGGAGAAGTTGGGTGTATTCCTCTAGAGTTGGGCTAATTAGATGTAGTCCAAATTGAAAAGCTACTTCTTTAGGTTCCCAGAAATTGACTAAGGCCCTTACTAGTGTAATGTTAACCTTCACTTTGGTTAATGAGAGTATGGGTCTAATTTTGTTGGTAATGAACTGTTGCTCTCTTGGGTTAAAGGTTCGAAACCATTGGCCGAGTTTGAGCTTTGGGTTTATAGGTTTGTGGACATGAATCTCCTTGGCAAAAACCCGAGCGTTAGATGAGCTAACTATTTCTGAAACATTACAAAGAAAGTATAAATTACAAGGGAAAGGCTAATTACAAGAAGAGAAAATATACAAGACCTCTTATTTATATCGATTCTAGGAAAAATATAAGGAAAAAATCTGGATCTTGTCATTTTTTGTTTTTTATATAACGTTGCCGCTTTGTTAGTTATTCGTTAACCCCATGAAATGTAATGCAAGAAAGGTGGGTTCTAATGGTCCATAAACTCTATGACCTTACATGCTTACAAAGAAACAATTCCTTAGTCACATCGAAGTTTAAGTGAGATAGCCTAATTGGCCCTGCACGGTGGTTGCCCCACTATGCCTAAGACTTTACACAATGGCTCCCTGTCCTAAGGTCCTAGTACGGCCCAGGTTCAACGTATCTATCATGTATTCATGATGCAGCAAAATAAATCCCTCCCCTCAAAAATACATAAAACCAAACCTGTAAATGATATTAGCATAATTTATAATACAAAACGAGTAAATAGATCGCATTTAAGGTGATTTTAGAGATTAATTTTAATTTTGGAAAATCAAATGGCTAACCCATTTAACATCCCCAGTAGAGTCGCCAAGCAGTCGAGCTTGGTTTCTCACCTTCTCGGTTCTTTTTATAAAATTAGGTTTTCTCTAAACCGATCAGTACTAAACCCTACCCGTCTAGTACCGACCCTCGACTAAGGTTTAAAGAAAGCTGTTTTTTTAATTAAAAAAGAGGTTGGAGTCGCCACTCGTCAAGAGTCAAGAAAAGGGGTTAAGTTATAACCAATTGGTTATATCTTAGCTATTGGTCTATCAATTAAAAAACCAAATTATAAATATGGTTTTTTGAAAGCCAAAGAATTCGGATTCGAGGATTAGGACTTTTAAACCCTTATGAGTACCATTGGCTTTCCAAAATTAACTTTAATCTTTAAAAATCACCGTTTTATTTTATGAGATGAAACTCAATTTAACTATTCTAATTAAACAAATAATCTAAACTAAAGAAAAAGGAAAATTAGGTTTTTTCATTTTTATCGTCACCTCATAAGTACCTACGTACTCGTTATTCGAGATTAGATGTATGTAGTACTTTTATAAAAACTTTAACGGATTGGTTTTGTCTTAATTTGAAAACAATCGAGTTTACATTTTACTAAGTTTAGATTTGTTTAAGAAAATTCCGAAAACATCCTAATCGATTTTTTGGAAACTCTAAAACAGTCTTAATTTGGAAAGAAGTCTATCTATTTTCATTTACTTTTAGAAAATCAATTTTTATAAGTGATTAGTCTTATTTTTATTTATTTTTATCACTTAGTTTATTTTTTATATTTTATCTTTGTTATTAAAATAAAACAAAACAAACTTTTTTTTTTTCCTTTTTCCCTTTCTTTTTTCTTTCCTTCTTTTTTTTTCTCTTTTGCATTTACATTTAAAGGAAAATTAAAAATAAAGAAAGAAAGAAAAAAAATAACAAAATCAACAATAAATAAATAAACTAAACAAAATAAAAAAAAAAAAGAAACCGAAATAAAAAAAAAAAAGGTCCGGATTAAAAAGAGGATGCGCGAATCGGATCGGGGCACTGGATCAAATTGTGAGTCTGTCAACTGGATCCAAGTTGGGCTCTAATGGATTCAGGTCGCTGATTGAAGGAGAAGAACCAATAATTGTTAAGATTGGTTAGGGATTATTCGGCCACTAAATCGAATGGGGAAATTAGTTTTTATGTGTATTCGATTTGATTTAGGGGTGTTTTTTTTTATGCTACCATGTTTGGTGGTTGTTTGGTAGGTTTTGGAAGTAGTAGTCAGTAGTGGCGTTCGCTCCTCTGGCATAGTGGCAACTAGGTGCGAATGAAGTGTTGGCTTGGGGATTTAAGAGTATTGGGAGAGTAGCCATGATGTTAGTTTGGGTCGAAGGATGTTGAAGGTGGTGGTTTGAGAGAGAGGGGCAACAGTTAAAGTTTAGCAGTAGCTAACTTGGTAGAGCTGCCAAGGGTCACAACAGGGGTCAAGAGCAGCTGGGTTGGGGAGCCTAAGCCGTGGGTAATCTTCTTAGAGTGGTGGTTCAACTCAAGTTGGAGTGAAGAGAGAGAATCAAAGAGAGAGAGAGTAAGTTAGAGAGGGAAAGTGATTGCAGGGAGAGAAGGGTTGTATTGAGTGATTCAACTGCACGTAAGTGGCTGTATGTGATCGTGTGAGCTCCCTCAACACCATTTTATACTCGAATTGTTCTTAGAAAACATAGAAAGCTCAAATTGAATTTTAAATTTAAATGCCGAGATTTCAATTTTTTTCCCAACTTAAGAGCTCAACTTGAATTTGTTTTTAACCAAATTTAGATGAGTTAATGGGTTCGATTCATAGTAAGCTATGTGCTCAACAGGATTAAAGCGAGAAACTACATGAGTACGTACAAAATTTGTGTAGAAATTGGAGCTGAAGTGAAGGGGTCGAGTGTTCTTAAGCCGAGAAAGGGGGAGAAAATCTAAGGAAAGTGAGGGAAAGAGGAGGGAAAGAGAAGCAAAGAGAGGAAAACGAAGGGAAAAGGAAGGAAGGGGAAGGAAAAAGTGGCTCTACGTCAATCATGTCGTCGTAGCGCTACATCAACCATGCCGTCCAACCCTGACGTGGCCATATGGCAGCTGATGTGGCACACCACATGGCATTACATCAGCAATGCCATCAAATCGAAGGATGCTACATGTTAAGACATGTGGCACAATCAAATCCCGATACGTGGTAGTCCCTGATGTAATTGAAAACAAAAAAAAAAAGAAAAAGAAAAAGGCCTCCCTGCCTTTGCTAAGTTTCGAACCCAAGACCTCATGCTAAATACTAATGTTATGTCCATATGCTTAACCATCAAACCATTGGCCTATGTGATAACTCTAATTTTAAACATATTTCATATGATGATTTTATAGTATTTCCCTTACATTTTTGGTTTTCTTTAAAGAAATTGATACTTAATTGAGTAAAATTTTGATTTTAAGGTTTGAGCGCGTTCTAAGATCGAAAATAAGAAAAGGAATCAAGTTTCACTCAATTCAGAGTTCAAACGAAGGAGTTATAAAGTTTTGAAGTTATGTGAAAAATTTGCTTAGGTGCAAAAAGTTACACGACCTGGGGACATGGCCATGTCCCAGGCCGTGTCTGGTGAGGAAAACAGAATCCTTATAATATATATATAAAAGGATATCTGAGGGTTTAGAAGAGAGAGACATTAGAGAAACAGACGAGATACGAGAGAAGAGAAGAGACTTGAGGAGAAAAAGAAGAAAAAGGCGAGAGCAACATCAACTTCAAGATTAGAGAGATTGTTCATCAACCAAAGGGGTTTTCCATGTTTTATTTTATGTTTTTTATGGAACTCGTTTTTAGATTCATTATGATAGCTTAGAATTTGAGTATTTAGGATTATGGAACCTAGGGTTTCATGTGACTCTTGGGTTGATTTATAATTTTCAATTAAGTTTCTATCTTTTCTTGATTCAATTATGTTGTTTAATTGTTGATTGATAATCTAGAGTATCAATATATGATATTATGCATGATGATTGAGAAATTGCATGTGTAATTAGATCTTAGCATAATTGGAGAGAATTACATGTATACTTAGAGATAAGATACATGTTTCTTCCAGAAAATTAATTATTTGTGTGGGAATTCATTAAACATTAATGCAATTCTAAGTTATATTACTAAGTAAAGAGATTCTGGTAAATAATTTAGGATTAAGGTTAATATGCTTGAGAAAGATATTTGCTTTAATTGTGAATCCTTCTGGTTAAGAATAATAGAAACTAAATTGAATATATTTTAAGTGGTCACATGTTAAACACTAGGGGAAATAATTCCTAAATACGTTATTAATTTCTTGAAGTCGTTCGTAGTTTATTGCTTTCTAATTTGCTTAATCAAGTCTCATAATTAGTTTAGATGGTTAATTTCAGTATTTTTAATTCATTCGACTCATTACAATTTTCTGGTTAGATAATAAAGCTAAGGTTAATATTAATACTCGAAGTCTCTGAGGGATCGACTCGGACTTACATCCGCTATATTAAAATTGATAGGTGCACTTGCCTTATATCAAGTTTTTGGCGCTGTTGCCGGGGATTTTTGATATTAAGAACGCTAGTTGCTTTATTACTTTGACCATTTTTTCTTTATTTTCTTTTGTTTTCATTGTTTATTTTTATTACCTAGAGCTGCAATTGATTTTATATTTCTTGCCCTTGTAGTGCATGACCCGAAGCAACTCGGATGATTTGGTAGAACTTGATCTTGAAATTGAGAAAACTGCCCTTCAAAATTTGAGATCACAACCTAGACAAATTGTGGCTACCATAGACAATGAGTCAATCGTTGAAATCAAGGAAGAAAGTGAAGAGCTCAACACTCAATTCATCGAGCAAAAAGATCCACCACACATGGCTAACAACAGGAATGAAGCAAATTGAACCATGCCCGATTATTCAAGGCCCACATTTATTGGAGCTGACTCTAGTATCGCAAGGCCAACCGTTGTGGCTAATAACTTCTAAATTGCACCTAACATCATACAAATGGTGCAACAATATGTTCAGTTTGATGGTCTCCAAGATGAAGATCCTAATGCCCACATCTCTAGTTTTCTAGAGATTTGTGATACGTTTAAAATCAATGAAGCCACGGATGATGCCATTCGACTGCGGCTATTTCCTTTCTCCTTGAGGGGTAGAGCAAAACAATGGTTGAACTCCCTACTAAGAAATTCAATCACAACTTGGAATGAATTGGTAGAGAAATTTTTGGAGAAATATTTCCTACCTGCAAAGACTACTAAACTTCGGAATGATATTTCTTATTTTGCTCAATTGGAAGCGGAGACGCTATATGACACTTGGGAGCAGTTTAAGGACTTACTCAGGAGATGCCCACATCATGGCCTCCCACTATGGATGCAGATTCAGACCTTCTATAATGGTCTCAATTTATCTACTAGGCAGATGATTGATGCATCCGCCGGAGGTACTTTGAACACAAAGACACCTGAGCAAGCACAAAACCTGATTGAAGGAATAGCGATGAACAATTATCAGTGGGAAACCACTAGAGCCAAACAAAAGGCTATGGGAATTTATGAGGTGAACTTAACCACTGCTCTGGCAGCCAAGGTGGACTTATTGAGTAAGAAGATTGATGCACTCTTTGTTAGCCCTCAACAAGTGCAATCGAATGTAAGTGATTTTGGTATGCAGGGGTATGGAGCACAAGAACAACTAGAGCAGGTAGATTATCTAGGAAATCCACCTAAGCAACAAAATAACCCCTACAGCAACACTTACAATCCAGGATGGAGGAATCACCCCAATTTCTCATGGGGAAATCAAAACCAAGGCCAGCAAAAGACTAACTTTAGCCCACCTGGATTTCAAAGACCATTCCCACCTCCTCTCCCTTAAGAAAAGAAGTCCAGTATGGAAGAACTTCCCACAAAATACATTCAAGGCAATGAGGCTCGCTTATCCAACATTGAATCCTCGCTGAGGAATTAAGAGGCTTTAAATCGCAACCTTGAGAAGCAAATTGGTCAACTTGCGAAGCTAATCTCTAAAAGACCGCAAGGAACACTACCGAAAAATACAGAACCCAATCCAAAGGAACATGTTAAGGCAGTGACACTTCGAAATGGGAAGGAGTTACATGCTGAGAGGAAGGTTAGCAAGAAGACTAGCAAGAGCAAGGAGGGGACAAAAGCAACGGAAGATGTAAAGTCATCAAAGGTGAAGGAATATCAACCACCTATCCCATATCCTCAAAGACTCAAGAAAGATCGCAATGACCAACAATTTAGTAAGTTCCTTGACCTCTTTAAACAACTGCATATTAACTTACCTCTTGTTGATGCCCTGTCACAGATGCCGAAGAACGCTAAGTTCTTGAAAGTTTTGTTATCCAACAAGAGGAAGCTTAAGGAGCCTTCTACAGTCATCTTAGATGAAAAATGTTCAGCGATCGTACAGAACAAGTTGCCCGAGAAGCTAAAAGTCCCAGGAAGTTTTACAATTCCTTGTCATATTGGTAATTTGTTAATTGACAAAGCTTTAGCTAATTTGGGTGCTAACATCAATTTAATGCCTTATAAATTTTTTAAGAAACTAGGATTAGGGGAACCTAAGCCCACACGCATGAGTTTGTAATTAGCTGATAGATCTATGATATATCCTAGAGGTATATTTGAGGATGTATTAGTCCGAGTGGGTAAATTCATTTTTCCAATTGATTTTGTGATATTGGATATGGATGAAGATTTTGAGTTATCTCTTATCCTAGGTAGAGCATTCTTAGCTACCGCTAGGGCTATCATTGATGTTAATAGTGGCAAGCTCATTCTTCGAGTAGGAGATGAAGAGATCATGTTTAAAATTTCAGAGGCAATGAAAAAATCTGTCGATCAGGGTGATACTTGCTACCTTTTAGTTGTTATTGACACTTTTGTTTCAAGTTATATGCAGGAAGTTCTTCTTAAGGATCCGTTGGAGAGTTGCTTGCAATTAGCCTTGGAGGAAGCTTCAAAAGATCCTGTTAAATCCGAGGTGGTAGCCCAACTGGAGGCAAATAAACCTATCTCTATTGAGAAAGGGTTTAAAGAATTTGAAAAGAGGAAGGAAGCACAGTTAAAACCTTCGATTGAGGAGCCACCAGTATTGGAGCTAAAGCAATTACTTAACTACTTGGAATATGCCTTCTTAGAGAAGGACTCCAAATTACCGGTAATTATAGCATCCAATTTAGAAAAAGAACAAAGAGAAAGATTGCTGAAAGTACTCAAGGAGCATAAGAGGGCCATTGCTTGGAAAATATCCAATATTCAAGGTATCAATCCCTCCTTTTGTACTCATAAGATTTTAATGGAAGAAAACCACAAGCCGGTTGTGCAGTCCCAGAGACGCTTGAATCCAAACATGAAAGAGGTAATCAAAAAGGAAGTTATTAAACTCTTTGATGCAGGTATGATATATCCTATCTCTGATAGTTCATGGGTGAGTCCAGTGCAAGTAGTTCCAAAAAAAAGTGGGATGACAGTAGTCCCTAATGAAAAGAATGAATTGATCCCAATGAGAACGGTAACAGGTTGGCGTGTATGTATCGATTATCGAAAGGTAAATGATGCTACACGTAAGGACCATTTCCCTTTACCTTTTATTGATCAAGTGATAGAACAACTAGCTGGACATATGTTTTATTGTTTTCTAGATGGCTTATCTGGTTATTTTCAGATACCTATTGCACCGGAAGATCAAGAGAAGACCACTTTCACTTATCCTTATGGCACCTTTGCTTATCGCAGAATGCCTTTTGGTCTTTGCAATGAACCGGCTACATTCCAACGATGCATGTTAGCTATTTTTGATTATTTGATTGAGGACATAATGGAGGTATTTATGGATGATTTTTCAGTTTTTGGCAACTCATTTGACCTTTGTTTAAATAATTTGGATAGGGTACTTACCAGGTGTGAAGAGACTAATCTTGTCCTCAACTGGGAGAAGTGCCACTTCATGGTACAAGAAGATATTGTACTGGGCCATAAGATCTCTTATCGAGGATTGAGGTGAATACTGCCAAAGTGGATGCAATTGCAAGACTCCCATCTCCAACTTCGGTTAAGGCCATAAGAAGTTTTTTTGGACATGCATGTTTTTACAGGCCGTTTATCAAGGATTTCTCAAAAATTACCCGCCCTTTGACTAAGCTATTAGAGAAGGATGTGCCTTATGTTTTCTCTCAGGAGTGTTTGAAAGCTTTCAATATCCTTAAAGAGAAACTTACCAATGCTCCAATCATGGTAGTAGCTGATTGGGCACTCCCCTTTGAGCTTATGTGTGATGCAAGTGATCACGCAGTCGGGGCCGTACTGGAACAAAGGCGAGACAAGCACTTTCAACCAATTCACTATGCTAGGAAAACTCTTACGAATGCTCAGGAGAACTACACTACTATAGAAAAAGAGTTGCTAGCAGTTGTTTTTGCCTTTGATAAGTTTTGCTCTTATTTGCTTCTATCCAAGGTGATTGTTTATACTGATCATTCTGCCCTTGGGTACTTGTTAGCAAAACCGGATGCAAAACCAAGATTGATTAGGTGGATCTTGTTGCTACAAGAGTTTGATGTGGAGATCAAAGATAAAAAAGGCACTGAGAATTTAACAGCAGATCACCTATCCCGATTGGAGAATCCAAACCTGGAAATGTTCAATGAGAACGAAATCAAGGATGAATTCCCTAAGGAGCAACTCTATGCCATCGCCCAGGTAAGTGATATGGAAATTCCTTGGTTTGCAGATATTGCTAATTTTTTAGCTACAAGGATTATACCGAAGGGACTTCCACCCTAGCAAAAGAAGAAATTCTTTTATAATGTAAAACATTATTTTTGGGATGATCTTTACCTGTTTAAAGTATGTACAGATCATGTCATTCGAAGGTGTGTACCACACCTCGAAGGTTAGAGAATTTTGAGCTATTGTCATTCGGGGCCTACAGGTGGGCATCATAGTGCCAATAAGACAGCTCATAAGGTCCTAGAGGTAGGATTTTATTGGCCTACCCTATTCAAAGATGCTCAGAGATATGTTGAGAGTTGTGATCATTACCAACGAGTAGGGAATATATCCCGTAGGGATGAAATGCCACAAAACCCCATCATCGAAGTTGAGGTATTTGATGTGTGGGGGATCGATTTCATGGGTCCTTTTCCGAACTCTAATGGAAACAAATATATCCTAGTAGCAATTGACTATCTCTAAGTGGGTGGAAGCTAAAGCCCTACCTACTAATGATGCTAAGGTAGTAAAAAAATTCTTGAAAGGCCTATTTTCTCGATTTGGCACCCTTAAGACAATTATAAGTGATAGGGGAACACACTTTTGCAATGCTCAAATTGACCAAGTACTGAAACGTTATGGTGTTACACATAGGATAGCCACCCCGTACCACCCCCAAAGTAGTGGCCAAGTGGAAGTTGCCAATCACGATCTTAAACGAATTCTTGAAAAAACCATAGAGTATCATAGGAAAGATTGGTCAGAAAAGTTGGATGATGCTCTATGGGCATATAGAACCGCCTGCAAAACACCACTTGGGACCACACCCTACCAACTTATATATAGCAAGGCTTGTCATTTACCAGTAAAGATAGAGCATAAGGCTTATTGGGCAATTAAGAGCGCTAATGTTGATTTTGAGTATGCAGGTTCTCACAGGAAACTTCAACTGAACGAGCTAGAGGAATGGCAAGCGAATGCATATGAGAACTCCAAATTATACAAAGAAAGGGCCAAAAAGTGTCATGATCAGCGAATCAAACAAGGTCGACAATTTAAAGAAGGTGATCGTGTTCTTTTGTATAATTTTCGCCTTCATTTATTCTCAGGTAAGTTGAAATCTAGATAGTCTGAACCATTACAATTACACGAGTTTTCCCGTATAGGACTGTTGAAGTTATACACCCGGAGAAGGGCACATTTAAGGTAAATGGGCAACGGTTGAAGTTATACTTGAGTGGAAACTTGGAGCATGTTGGACAAGAAGAGTTTTATCTCCATCCAATAGAACTAAATGAGAAGACGTATCCCGTCGAGCTATAGACGTATCCCGTTGAGTTATCGACGTTAACTAAAGCTCTTCTTGGGAGGCAACCCATGTCTAACTCTGCTTATACCTTCGTTATTTAAGTTTACTTCAGTTTATTTTCTTTTTATCTAACTCTGCTTTGCTTCTTTTCTTGTTCTTTCAATTTTTCGTCATAGTTCTTTCCCCTTTTAGTTTTATTTTTGCTTTTTCTCTTTAGTTTTATTATTTTTATTTCTATTTCTTTAAGTTTCCTTTATCTTTAAATTAAATATAAAAAAAAAAATTACACAGGCAAGGGACACGGTCATATCCTAGCCTGTGTCCATCTAAACCTTCAAAACTGCCTACCCACAGAAAGTTACACGGGCGAGGGACACGGTCGTATCCCAGCCCATGTCCACCCAAATTTCGGTTTCACTATGTGGGCACAGAAAATTACAAAGGCGAGGGACACGATCGTGTCCTAGCCCGTGTGCACCCAGAATTCTCACTCACAAATAGGAAGTTATACGGGCGTGGGATACGGTTATGTCCCAGCCCGTGTGCATCCAAACGTCACGGTAGATCTCAGAAAGTTACACGGGCATGAGACACGGTCATGTCCCAGCCTGTGTCCGTCCAGTTTATATACACGGGAACAGAAAGTTACACGGGCATGAGACACGATCGTGTCCCAACCCGTGTCCATCCAAACTCCACACGACACACACAGAATGTTACACAGGCAAAGGACACGGTCATGCCGCAGCCCATGTCAACCCAAACTTACACGATTTTGCACATGCCCAATTTATTTAAACTAAACACACCCTCTCACACACTCACAATCAAACATATCTCTCTCATATTCTCTCTTATTCTCCCTCTTCTCTCCACAATTCTTGTATTCCGCATTTTGATCCAAGTAAGTTTCTTAATTGATTTTACTCTCTCTTCCTCATGATTAGGCAGTTTGGTTATTTGCATTTTTACTCTTGTGCGTATTGGTTTTTCCATTTGGCCTACAAATTTCTTTTGATTATTCATAAATGCCATGCATCATTGCTTTGAGTTTCTTAATCTTACAGACAATAATGCTAGCTCATCTAGTTAGATTTCATTGTGCTCTCTCAATTCCGAATGTTATTGGCTAATTTGCTCATCCTTATTCATTCATGCTAGTTAGGGTTAGCAATAGGAGACAACAATTCTGGGTCATTTAGCGTCTTATATATGTTGGGACGCCTGTGTTTCAACGTTAATTGTAGTATAGTAGACTTAGTTGGATGCATTTGCCATTTATTTCGTTTCCACCAACTAGTTTTCTAGCTGCACTCCACATGTTTGTTTAAATGCCCCAATGAGAATTCTGTTCCCATTTTTTACTATTGCTTTTATGTTCCTTTGCCTTCTTCAACTATGTGTGCTACGGATGTGCGTGTTTGATTAGGATTGTTGATTCTTTTTAGGTATTCAAATGGCGAATCGAGCTAAGCTTACCATTCGCTAGAAATCAAAATTTGCAGCATCCTCTTCATCGCAATCAGGGGCAATAGTTAAACCACTGGCTACTCTTCCCTCGATGGAGCACCCAATGCTCCAATTTAAGGAAGATTACCAAGTGCAACGTTATCAATTACTTTAGAATAAGCCCTTTAGCGAGACCCTTCGGCTGGATTGGGATGTTCTCGCTCAATTAGAGCTTACTACAAAAATGAAGGAGCTCTTAGATGGTACAATTTGGGAGCGCTTATTATCCTTTGAAGCTCCAATTTATAAAGAGCTGACCTTGGAGTTTTTGTGCACTTATAAACTTGATAAGGAAAGTGCTACTAGCATTGGCCCAAAACGCAAATTACACTTCACCTTGAGTGGCCATCCATTCCACATGACCATTGCTCAACTGGGCAGATATCTTGGTCTATATGAAGAGAGATATACACGGACGGACGAATTCCAATGTCTTTCGTGTCGTTTTCCTCGTGGCGTCATAGCAGGGTCGTTTTGGAATGAGATTACGGTTGGTGATGCCTATGATCCAACTAGGAATAAGGCCTCTCAATTAGTCAAGCCTAAATATTAGGTTCTTCACTGGCTCTTTTCACATACATTGACTGGCAGAGGCCTTAGCACTGGGGTGGTGTCTAACAAGGATTGCCTCTATCTTTATAGTGTCATTCATAAACATCCCATCAATCTCGCCATCGAAATCGCCAAACTCTTCAGCCACCAAGTCACCACTACTAGTAAGAAAGGGCATATTTGCTATGGCCCTTACATTACCTTACTAGTACAGGCCATGCGGACTAAGGTTATTGCTTGGTCCTCACTTACTTTGATTAGCCAAGTCACTCTTATGTGCCTCAATTCATTCCGACTCATGAACCTCCTACCAATAAGACGTCAAGGTCAACACTCTCGTAGCAGCACATCTCGAGGCTAGACGTCTTCAACCAGCTTTGAAGATAAATTTGATTTGTTGCTGTCTGAGGTTCGTTATATAAGAGAAAGTGTGGATAAACTTCATATCCACCAGGACAATATAGAAAAATTTCTTAAAATGAAAGAGTCGGCTACCAATGAAGAGGAGAGTGAGGAAGAGGAAGAGGATGATGAGGATGGTGAAGAAGAGGCTGATGAGGGTGATGCGGACGAGGCGGTTGGAGAAAGTGATGAGGATGTCGAGGCCAGTGATGACGATGATGATGCTACGATGGCTGAGGCACCATCTGATGAGGAGGATGAAGAGATGAATTCTGATCCCTCTTTTTAGTTCCCAATTTTATTGTGTTGTCTTTTGTTGATCAAGGCTTGTGAACTCTGATATATATAATGATGATACCTCTTCATTTTGCACTTCTTTTCGATTGGCAGGGAAGTATTAGTTTCTTTTCAGTACATATGTTTCCTTTTTCCCTGTGCTGCTTTTTCTTGCTGCTATGATTTTTTGTAGTACATTGGGGACAATGTACATTATTAAGTATGGGGAAGGGATATATATGAATTTGTTACTGTTTAGGAAACCAATTATTCATATTTAACCCAATTAATTTTTAAGTTAACTTGCAATAGGTGATTAACTGGTATTGAGCCAAATCAACTGTATCATCTTGATCATTATTGACCTTATTATACTTTACTAGAATTGATTAGTCAAATTTGTAGAGGGCAAAGTTACGAGTTATTTAGCTTAGGACTTTAAGACTTGAGATTGGAGCAACATCACTAGTTGAGAGTTAGTCATGGTTATTTTTAAATTTACTTTTATGTATACCTTTCTCTTAGAAATTTTTAAGAGCCCTATAATTTTTAGCAAACAAACAAATGAAATTCTTCTTTTGAGAAACCCCTGAAAAATCATAATGATTGGAGGTCAAAAGTAATAATAAGTGTATGAATAGAAAAAATTGGTAAGGATTCATCTTGGTCCGTCAGAAGAGTGAGATTGAGTCCCAATGCTAATTCTAATGAAAAAATTGATATAGATCGGCCTTAGTCCGTTAGAAGAGTAAGGTTCTTTCCCGCTATCAATATAAGAAATAAGTTGGTATGGATCGGTCTTGGTCCGTCAAAAGAGCGAGATTCTTTCCCTCTACCAACACAATTGTGCATTAAATAAAGTAAATTCAAAAGACCTCTCAACAAAATCATGAACTAGGGGGATGATCAGAGGATGAGTGGATATAAAATGTGTTTGTTTTAGATTATGATGCTTGGTGAGATGGAAAAGAGAATTGTATACACTTTAGTCAAATGGACAAAATTTTTATGACTCTTTCTCGGTTAGCGAGATGTTAAATCTAATTTTTAGTTTAAGAATCTTTGGTTAAATGGCTAGGATAAATTTTGATTTTCATAAATTAACTAGTGAATTCTAGTATTAAGTATTGTTGGAGCATTCGAATATGGTCAGATGAAATTGGTTGACTTTATTATTGCAAGTTAGTTGAGAATGATTTTCTTACCTTTCTTTGGGTCAAGTGTATTCGTTCACCGATTTCCTAAAATAGTGATAAATTTTTACTAGCGTTTCTTGTCCCGAAAGTTTTCTTTTGATTTATTTGCTTAAGGACAAGCAAATGCTCAAGTGTGGGGAAATTTGATAACTCTAATTTTAAACATATTTCATATGGTAATTTTATAGTATTTCCCTTACATTTTTGGTTTTCTTTAAAGAAATTGATACTTAATTGAGTAAAATTTTGATTTTAAGGTTTGAACGTGTTCTAGGATCGAAAACAAAGAAAAGAAATCAAGTTTCACTCAATTCGGAGTTCAAACGAAGGAGTTATAAAGTTTTGAAGTTATGCAAAAAAATTTGCTTAGGTGCAAAAAGTTACACGACCTAGGGACACGGCCATGTCCCAGGCTATGTCTGGTGACGAAAACAGAATCCTTATAATATATATATATAAGGATATCTGAGGGTTTAGAAGAGAGAGACATTAGAGAAACAGACGAGACACGAGAGAAGAGAAGAGACTTGAGGAGAAAGAGAAGAAAAAGGCGAGAGCAACATCAACTTCAAGATTAGAGAGATTGTTCATCAACCAAAGGGGTTTTCCATGTTTTATTTTATGTTTTTTATGGAACTCGTTTTTAGATTCATTATGATAGCTTAGAATTTGAGTATTTAGGATTATGGAACCTAGGGTTTCATGTGACTCTTAGGTTGATTTATAATTTTCAATTAAGTTTCTATCTTTTCTTGATTCAATTATGTTGTTTAATTGTTGATTGATAATTCTAGAGTATCAATATATGATATTATGCATGATGATTAAGAAATTGCATGTGTAATTAGATCTTAGCATAATTGGAGAGAATTACATGTATACTTAGAGATAAGATACATGTTTCTTCCGGAAAATTAATTATTTGTGTGGGAATTCATTAAACATTAATGCAATTCTAAGTTATATTACTAAGTAAAGAGATTCTGGTAAATAATTTAAGATTAAGGTTAATATGCTTGAGAAAGATATTTGCTTTAATTGTGAATCCCTCCGATTAAGAATAATAGAAACTAAATTGAATATATTTTAAGTGGTCACATGTTAAACACTAGGGGAAATAATTCCTAAATACGTTATTAATTTCTTGAAGTCGTTCATAGTTTATTACTTTCTAATTTGCTTAATCAAGTCTCATAATTAGTTTAGATGGTTAATTTTAGTATTTTTAATTCATTCAACTCATTACAATTTTCTGGTTAGATAATAAAGCTAAGGTTAATATTAATACTTGAAGTCTCTGAGGGATCGACTCGGACTTACATCCGCTATATTAAAATTGATAGGTGCACTTACCTCATATCACTATGCCTTGTCCATTTGTGCAATAAAAAATTGTACATATGGACTCGATCAACTTGAGCTAAATTTAAATCAAAGCCCAAGTTTAATGGCCCAACTTCTAAACCAAAATTAAAATATATCCTAAAAACATGCTTTTCTAAAATCTTTTAATTGAATTTAATTTTTCTAATTTTTCAAATTTCTAAATTTTTAAACTTCATTTTCTAATTTTTTCTCATTTTTAGGGTTTTCTGAAATTTCTTATTTTTTTGTGCTTTTCCTTATTTTTCAAATTTTTGTATTTTTCTATGATCCTTATTTTTCCCAAATTTCTTAATTTTTTGGGTTTTCTTTTAATTCCCTATTTTTTGAATTTTTCTAATTTAGGGCCTATTGAGAAAAGAAAGAAAAAAAAATGAAATAAATAACATAAAATAAAAAACAAATAAAGGAGGCAAAAATTGGTTATCTACATTTAGGAATGAATATGTATTACACTCAAAAGTTGGGTTGACTTTTGGATAAACCCCTTCTGACTCAAAAGACTCAAAAGTTGAATTAGATATTTATTTAATCATAAATATGCAAAGAAAAGCTTAAAATAATATTTTATAATTATTTAAGCTAAAATAATGAATTTTGTAATATTTTTACCTCATAATAGAAAATGCAAGTTACAACATCCAAAACAGACTGCACTATAAGAAAAGACATCCAAAAACGATAAAAATGGACTAAAAGTTTATAAAAATCGAAGATAAATTGAAATGTTACACATGATTAACGAAAAACTAAAACCGAGCATTTTATAAGAATAAATAACTAATTTAAGTAATTAGTACCAAATATAGGAATAATTTAGTTGTTTAACTCAAATACTTGTTACTTTCTTATTCCCTAAATGTTAAGTAATCTTGAGATCGAGACTAATCTACCTATAGACTATTACGATCCTTGACATTAAGAATGGCCAAGTGAGTACTCTTAGTGATTCCATACCTATTTGTATGTGTGCTTAGTGAACATTAATTGATATTAATAATTAGATGTGTGTGGGGTTGGGATTATGCATGTATATGATATTGTTTGTTGAATGTGAAATCGCTATAAAGTGTGATAACGTATTGTTTACTGCATAGCAACTTCAATAGGAATTGATTTTTTTGTGATTTTGATTGATCACATAATAATTGGACTTGATGATATTAGACTTAAATCAACTAAATTAAACATGCATAATCATACATTGTATGTCTAATTCTAGCCCTCACATCACACAGAAGTAGCAAGTGGCCATATAAGGGTTGATTATGAATTTTGATTATACTATTTTAGTATGGTACACACATACGATATGAACTTATTCTAGCCTATGGGATTACTAAGCGTTAGAGGTGCCAACCACCTAGCTAAGCTTCAAGTCTAGAGGCCTTCGTTTAGGAGTGAATGTGGACTATAGGGGTCCACTCACAATTATACCTAGAACTTAGTTTTTGATTAAAACAAAATTGATTTATTTAACTACGAAATGCGAAGTTTTGTATGAATGTAAGTTTTGGTATAATGCCCAAATCTAACTGGTACTGTGTATACTCTAACCTTAACTTCGGAGAGTGCTAAATATGAGTTGCATGTTATACCTGGTCACCTACATATATTTGTTTGGCATTTTATATGATCATACATTCATATGTTTGAATCTAATTATTAAATGACTTGATTATAATATGGATAAGGGATATCTTACTAAACTAGTTAGTTTACACCCTCATAGCTTACTTGTGCAGGGAGACCTATTCATTGATTCAGGCCGCAAGATGCCCAAGGTTAGTGGATCAACTACTGGGTAATATAAGTTTGAGATTTAAGATGAGAGTGTACTTCCACTACTGTATTTAGATCTTAGAACTTATGATGTGATACAATGTATTATTAGTTCATTATGTCACGACCCGAGGGAGGCTAGTTGTAGTAATCGTCGTATATCGTATAAAGGACTATAGATTGATACCTATTTCAATCGACAACTCTTCATACGATATACAAGGCTACTACAACAACAAATGACCTAAAGTTAGGTAGGTATAAGTAATATCATTCCATGATAATAAGAACAAACTGTTGAAATATAAAATACATATATATATAGAAATTTACAAATAAGAAATCTATAATATCTCTTAGATCAAACTAGTATCATTTCACTACATAATAAGCTTCAAAATCTACATACAATATCATAAATGCACTCATATCACATCTTACTCCCACATCAACCCCTTGATGTACAACTAACCTCAGGCATACGGTAGCTCAACTCCACAAATAGCTCAGCTTGCGAAAGTAAACTACAGGGGTATAAGCTAACTAACTTAGTGATATAATTCCCTCAACCATACAACAAACTAGTTATACAACAATTTGATTCAATCATATGAATGCATGAACAATTAGTATACCATACAAATACATACAAGTGACTAGGTACTACATACAACTTAGATTGAATGCCCTTTGAAGTCAAAGTTGGAGATACATTAACAAGAGTCAAATTCGGGTATCATACTCGAACTTATACAATAACCTCAAAATGTAATGGTATTCCATTTTCAGTTTTTGTGAAAATCGAGTTCTACATATGATTGTGAGTAAGTTCACGCAGCCCTCACTCACCCCTAAATGGAGGCCTTTAAACTCAACCCTTAGCCAGGCGGTTGGCATCTCTAATGCCTAGTGATCCCGTGGGCCAAGGTAAGGTCATATCGCACGTGTACACCAAATGAAATATTATAACATCAAATAATTAACCCACGTATGGCCTCTCACTACCTCCATGTGATGTGATAGGTGAAATTAGTTATACCGTGCATGATTATGCATGTTTCAATTTAGTTCTTTCAAGTCAGATAATGTTAGGTCTTATTATTCAATGATCAACAAAGTCACAAACAAATCAATTCCTATTGAATTTACTATGCAACAACTAATATGTTATTATACTTTAAAGTTAATTCACTATCAACATACAATATCATATACAAACATAACCCAACCCCACACAATATTTAATTATTGATAACAATTTATATTCACTAACTACATATACAAGCAAGTATGGAATCATTAGAAAAAACCCATTCGACCATGCTCAAATCAAAGGTCGTAGTAGTCTAATGGCAAATCAAGGTCAAAGTCATGATCACCTGACAATAAAGAACGTAAAAAGTAGTAAGTTTAAGAATTAAATAACTAAACTAGTATTGCAATTCATACTATTTACTTAATTTGGCTATTGGTTTGCATAAGGTTACCAATTTAAGCTTTTTATCAAACTGCATATAACTTTTTCAATTTAGCTCGAATCTTTATGAACCTATGGTCCATTTCAATCATTTTCTAGCGTACTTTCTCGTAGCAGGGTTAGTTTTAAATGTTATAACCCATAGTTTTAACTCTGATATAAAAATATTACCAAGTTCATTATTTTGACTTAAAAAGTTAAATATCAAATTAGGCTTTTCTTAATATAATTAAGATTTAATAATTGTTTGTATCATATAATTTGTAATTTTCTTATTTTAAGCCTATTTTACTATAATTACCTATTTTTAGATTTAATATTTATTAATTTGAATACTTCCACTTTATTATTTTTCTAATCAATTAATTATTTAATTATTATTATTAATTATGAAAATCACTTAGTATAAGTTAAAGAGGTGCAAGTGAGAGTGTAATGTGTGTGTAAAAGGCTAAAGATTAGAATTCTTTACTCGTAATGATCATCTTCAATAAAGGAAGGTTGGACAAGTTATTTGTGGAAGGAGGTAAGAAGATCAAGATGTTCGCTTTGATTCCATATTTTGTGGAGAGGATCTCAGGCATAAGCTATTAATAACTATTCATTTTCCTTATTTAGCTAAGATGTTTCCACCTAATCTTAGTATAAGCTTATGGATTGGGTCTAGCTGATTTTAGACTTAAAGGCCCAGCAATTGAGGAGAAACTAAGAGATAGAAGCACATATAAGGCATTTAGGAGGTCAATCAAGCTTTATGTAGATTGGTTTGCGATCTTATAAGATCGTCCTTGAGGCCGAAGACTTACCTAATTTTTTACAAGATTGGCCAAGCTCTAAGGAGCTCAACCTAAACTTCAATGATGTCGGTTCTGGCTTTAAGGACTTGGTTAATGCTATGAGGAGGTCAACCTGTATTTAAAGGCCCATGTTTAAAACAGCTTAGTAATAGAGAGTAGACCCCAAAATTTACATATGGATATCCCTGACTCATACAAAACTTCAAAAGCATGTTGTTACTCTACTAAAAGTCTTACTTAAAAGATCAAGCATCCAACTAAATTCTAGAATTGCCTTGCACGCCTCTTCATAATCATATCTATGTACAAGTTATTGATTCATTATTTCTCCAATATCATCTTAAATGCAAGGCTATACACAAATGTAACCAACATTCTTCCTACATATGTAATTGCAAAGGGTTAAAAATTGCTATATTAATCATTAGGCTTAAATCCTTAGGCTAGGTGGTAAGGCTTAAGGAGTTTGGTCTAAATTTAGGATGACTTATGGAGATGTGGCATAGTAGGCTTAGAGTAGGAACCATTGCATCAACTCATCCATTCTCAACCTTTCATAAAGAAGCTCATGCACATACAAAGGCTTGCCATAGGCTTAGACTCAACAGAAGCCCATGAAAGAATCCATCAACAAGAGGGGTCATCTCAGCCATTGATTATCATTATGATTCGACAAACGTTGTCGATAGCTTTCCTTTAGAAATACTCTAGAGCTCTTCCTCATTTAATACAATTCAACTATTAAGAAAAAGGTATTGTGCTATCACAATACTATCGTAAAAGATCAAATAGAGCTTAAAGAAAAGAACATGTCGCCTCTCATAAAAAATTATAGGGTTAATTCTTTACAGCTCCTTTACCTATCACATGTATGTTTGAAGCTCTTTAAGACTACCTACTCCTCCTCCCTGCTTCCTCTTCTCCAAGTCATCCCTTACATATCATTCTACATCACTCATTTAAGGCAACGGGTAACGTAAAACTTACGCTGCACGTACATGACCACTACAAGTGGATTCCCCCATCTACATTTTGGCGATTTCATTGGGAACTAAAGACGTTGACATTTTGACAATGGCACCTAGTAGGAAGAGAACAACTAACCCTATTAATAGTATTATTCAAGATTAATAAGAAAATCATGAAGTTTTAAAGCAAGTCATGTTGCCACTAGAAGAAACCAATCAAGGTAACAACATATAAGAAGACATACCCAACAATGCTCAGATGATATATGAGCTCCGAGAAGCTATGTGAACATCAAATCAATTTATGACGAAAATGCTCGCTCAATGCACATCTAACCTGGCTGCTATAGCTGTAGTCAACAAGGTGTGATTCTATTGAATCCTATTAATGCTAGCAGTAACATGCTACCTAAGTAGCGCAAGCATCAAATCCTCCCACTATTATCTATGATGCCACTCATAAAAGTGATGAACTAACCCCTACACCAGGCCCTATGCCCATACAAAACTTAACACTTGAGGTAAGAGATACAGGGGTCTAACTTGGAGGCTTTTAGTCTTTATACGCTATCCCACATCTATATAAGGTAAGTTCTCCAGTTGCCTCCATCCCACCTCGACTACACAAGTCAAAGTTACTTCATCCACCCTAAAGAGTTCATTTATGACCAAGGAAGACTTAGATGTGTTCATGAAGAAGATATAAACGAAGTGAACTGCAGGAGTGTTTAATCTTAAGCTCTCATACAATCAGCATATTGCTGAAAAACCATATCTCAAAGACTACGTAGGTCATAAGTTTTCACTATCCAACAGTAAGAAAGGAATTGCCAAAGAGCATTTGATGAAGTTTATTGAGACTCTAACTATCTATAAATTGGACGATGATTTGAAACTAAAGGAATTTTTAAAGTCTCTCATAGAGAAAGCCTACATATGGTACATCAATCTCCCACTTGAATTAGTCGATTCATGGGGAAGCATGTATAAGATGTTTTTAGGAAAATTTTTCTCCACCGAAGAGAAAGTCACTTTCACCAATATGGGGTGAGTTTGATAGAAATTTGATGAGACCTAATGGAGTATATCAAGAGTTTCAGAGAATGTTCCTTAGACATTTAAGATGTTTGTAATGAGAAAGAGAAGGTGAAGATCGACATTTAAGGGATGTTCCTTAAGTATGCAATATACTTGGAGAATCTCTCTTTACATTCTTTCACTATGCTTATGGAAAATGCAAAAAGGATCAATAACTCCCTAGCTAGGCAATGGGGAGAATTAGTTAAGCTTAACTAACAAACAACATCCGTCTCCTTAACTCAAGGTGAAAAACTCATGAAGCAACAAAAGGCCTAAGAGTGACACACAAAGAAGTTCAATAGGAGTTCCTCCCTTACCATGCCTAATGAGTAAGGTACATGACATTCTCGATTGTTGGCTACAAAATGTAGATATCAAATTACCAAGGGTTGAATGTCAACCTACAGCAAACAATAGAAAAAATCCCAAATATTTTCGATATCATAGAGTAGTAGACCACCTTACCAAGGATTGTCAAAGTTTAAAGCAAATATTTGATGATAGGATCCAAAAGGGAGAGCTCATTATTGAAGACAATGATGTCAGAATTAATCCACTTCCATCTAATGATGCTTAGATGTTGATGTATGAGACTTATGAAAGCAACTAGTAACTCATTAAATCTTTGAGATGGGGGTAACCCCTATCATTTCTTCTATAAAGAAAAGAAATTTTTGCTATTTAGTAATGAACTTTCATATTATAATCATTCTTTCTGTCTATTTCTGTTAAATCCATATACTTTTTAACCCAGGCATTATCCTAACATCTTAAGCTTCTACACTTTTAAGACCAAGAAATGCCCTGGCATCTTAGCTTACAAGCAAAACTTTAGTAGCTTAGCTTCTACGCTTTAAGCATAAGCATCACAGCAGTGTCATAGCCTTTACGCTTCAATCTTGGTTAATAGTTTAAGAAGTCACACTAAGCTATCAAGTAGTGGAAAATAACCCCTTAACTGCTATGAGAGAATTCTAAAGTATAGGCAACACCCTAGCATCTCAACTATCAAGCCTTAAGAGCAGGCCATGTCCTAGCACATCTACTATCGTGCCTTAAGCGTAGGCAATGTCCTAGCATCTTACTTTTCATACTTAAGTTAAGGCAATGTTTTTGCAACTAACCTTTACCATTGCCTCATAGAAAAGTATTTTCCTTTGCAAGTGATGCCTATTCCCATCCTTAAAGTCAAACAATACTTAGTACCCTAACCATTCACTTTTTAAGACCAAGGATTCCTCTTTGATGACATTGCTATTTCCTAAAAGCACATAATATTTTCAAATTAATAATAATGTTTGATTCTAGCCTAGAGCTGTTGCCCTTTCTTATCAAAACACATTAGTAACTAGGGGAGGAAGAGTGCCAATTAATGCAATACCTAAAAGGATACTGATGGACTAGTAATTAATTCATCACCATGATCATGGGGGTAGTATTTTATCTACCTATAAACATCTCAATAGAATAATGCATCAACAGGGACAACCATCTGTAGGTTTGAATGCAAAGAAAGAATCTTCAATGATTCATTATGTTGATATCATATGATGACAACACATGTTGTGTCTATACCTTCAAGCACTTACTCACAGTACACATCACCTTGCAACGCTTGATGAGGAATATTTCATTACATCATGAATGAAGTTATAATCATGTGATCACAAAAATTACAACAAGTGGCATGATTTGATACCTACTATCATAAGTGATAAATTGTAAGCATACAAATGTTGTCGACAACATAGCCTAACTACTTCTATACAATCAATGTTCTACCCTAAAGACAAATCTAAGCCCTTCTCTAAGTTACTAAAGTTATTATTGATTTAAGGATTCTAGCATAACACTCAATTTCCACTAATGGCATATAGGAAGGCATATGGGAATGGGGGCTAGAAGAGTTTTTGGCTCATCTTGTTATTACACACCATCAAATGAGAGAGAAAGCTCCTTCCCTTAAGTTATATACTTTAAAGACCTTTTGTTCCATGAAGTGTAGAATCCCATTAGTAGGAGGAAGTGTGCAAGATGCTACTTTTCTTTATATATTTTAAGAACAAATCCTTCATGCTAGCCACATCAAGCCATTCATACTAAGGCAAAGGCACTTGCAATACACAATCGTCTTAGTATATTACAACATCTTCTAATTCGCCATCACTTGTGTTATGGCACTTAAATCACTCTTAAACCTCGAAAGTAGTGAGTAACAATAAATTGATGTCACTACCACTAGGAGAGGAAACAGAGATAAAGGTCGACTGGATTTCAACAATTTGATAGCTTGCACCTACCTAGAGAAACAAGAAAATCAAGATAACAGATAGTGAAAGAAAGATAAAAAATCAATTAAAGTCTTCAAGCTCTAGAAGCCCAAGTTGACAAGCATTAAAGCATACACGTATTGAAGAAGAGTTAGTATTTGGAATTATAATAAGTACAAATTAAGGTATTTATCGGAACATAACACGAAATATTTCAAGGCCATACATTTAATTGAAATCGCAATACCAATATAGAAAGTCATGGAATTGCAAGGAGACGCATCAACACAAGCACGACAGCCCAACATTATAGTCACATGGCAAGTCCTACGCAAATCAAATGCAAGCATTAAAAAATAAATAAAAAATTATCACCTATATCAGAGTTTGAATGATCAAGTTATGCAATTGTTACACTAGTTTGGACGGGCACCCACCAACCATGGTCTCTTTAGTAAAGTAGCACGTACTTAGGTTTAAGGCTTGTGATATGGAGACAGGTTCCAAGAGACGTCTTTTTCTTTGACCATAAAATTTATGCACCAGAAGTCTGCTTAGACGATAGTCGTATTGGCTTCGACAACGGAAATCGGAAAAGAAGAAACTAAGCCTATCAAGCCTAAAGCCATCCGTTGGACCTATGTCTAATAATTATGATTTAGTTTAATGAAGAAGTTCATGTCCCACGAAGATTTCATGTTGTTATAAAATAATAAATATGCATGGCCCATGCGTGATATTCATGGAATTGTGAACAAGAGATGGTACATGTCCATCTGAGCTTCTAATGACCAAACAATTGGGGCTTTAACATGAAAGGGAAAAAAAAAATATCATCATAACTCAAAATTTTGAGTGAAGGAAATTACAATGAAGAGTTGAAGCACAATAGTGAATGATGGCTCAAAATATACTACTTGTTCATCAATACATGCTATTGCCATATTTAGTTAGGGCAACAAGTAGAAGTGGTAATAGTTAGGAAACTATCATCAATATACGCTATGGCAACAGATAAAGAACATAATAGCTAGAAAACTATTGTTAATACCCAAGAAACTACCGTCGATCACCGATATCCACTCCCCATTAATCACGATATATAGGAAAGTATCATTAACTCTCATTCGTCGCCATTGTATACGATATCAATTTTCCAAATTGAATCTGTGAAAATCCACGTAAGAAAGAAAAGAATGTTGGGTGTGGGGTTCGAGGGGTGGGTTGGGGGTAGCAATGTAGAAGATTCCTTTTGCTAAGTTTGGTTTCTAATGTTGTAAAAGAAGGTGGACTTATATTAAATTTAAAGAAAAAAAAGTAAAAGAGATAGGTGTTTAGAGCGATGATCTAAGAAGGAATTTTAGAAAAAAGATATGATATGGATGCGGTGAATAAAGATATATGGCATGATCCTTGTATTATTTTGGAGATGGGATATAGGAAGATTTGTCGCTATTAATGTTGAATGGAATTTGCACTTATCTTATTATATTCTATTGCCATCTATTGCCATGGGTATACGCATCTCATTTGCTCTATACTCATTTTTTAAGCTACAATATTTTGCACACTAATTAAAGTTTTATCTAACAAAGTTTGTTTCTATTCACTATACTTTTTTACAGAAATGCACCTACTATGTACAATACAATTTATTTCCGTTTGAAAAAAGTATTTTGTGCTAAACTCTACTTTCTACTAGAAATATTTTCCTTACATTATGAATCGTTTTTTCTATGATTCTTCCTCAAGTTCATCTTCAAAAGGGATGAGAATTGAGCAAGAGGAAAGTGAGATTCATGATTACATACAAAAAGATGCTGTGCTAATGCAAAAAATTTTCAATAACAACGAAATAGGTGACAAGTTTAGAGTCCAACAATTGCCCTCCGCCTACGTACATAAGCACTAGCCTAAAGGAGGGATCCGTCATCATGAGACGAATATTTCCCATGATGACATAAATGTGTAAGATATAGAGGGTCTCGCCCCAAAGGTAAAGTGTGAGGTATGCAAGCATACTAACCAGATTAACAAAAAGGAATTTAAAAAACACATGAAATAGTACCCCCTACTAAAGCATAAGGTAGCAAGCTTATGGTTTGCCTAGATATAACCGGTAGAAATGTCAAAGAAAAAATGAAGCCGAAAAATAATCATCCAAGATTGCATGTATTTAGTGATCTTTTAAATCTTCATTGTTGCTTTTTGGGTTTTCTGTTTAAATTTCTATGTTGTCTAATGCACACTAATCACTTCTAGTTTTATGTCATATAAGGTATTTAATGTCGCTACATCAATTGCAACTCGGTGTCAAGTGTTGTGCAAATAACATGTACTTTAACGTACATCATGCATTTTATTTCAAAATTTTGTTTTGCATGTGTTAGTACGTGAAATTGTTATTTAGGAAAAGAGAAAAATTAAACAGCTTGGGAAAAGGGGAGGAAAAAAAAAAAAAGAGAACAGGTCATGGGCTATTGAATAGGCTTGTAAACTAGTAAACCTTGATGAAATGGCCCAAAACCAACCTTGGCCAGGCCAATCCCAATTCAAGGCCCCTTAGGCCATGACCCATTGAGTTCAAGCCTGGTTTGACCTAACCCTAGGTCTAGGTTTGGCTTCTAATACCCCTCCTAAACTAAACTTCCACATTCCACTCAAGCTATGTCATAAAAATCCATATTTTTATATGTTATGTGTGATGATGTGGTTTTTTATGTGTAAACTTAAGAAAAAATAAATAAAAACAGGTAAAATTACATTATTTTTATACCACAATCTCAGAATTCAAATGGACATTGAAATCAACTTGATAAACTAATACATCATTCCTTTATATTGTGGTGATGGCCTATTTTTTTATTGGACCTCTAAAGTCAAAACCTAAGTCCAGCCTAACAAGAACATTCAAATACGCAAAGGTAGAAAATATAGCAACCACTATCATAACCATCTACGATCACATGATTTCCTCTATGATATACTCGAGGACGCTTAGAGTTAAAAAGGGCAATTACCAATATCGTTAAATCCAGAGAGGATGGTTGATTGAGAAATGAGAAGGAGTTATAGGTTAAAAGAGTCAACCGAGGTCAAAATTAGATGATTTAGGGTCAATAAAAATATTATAATATAATTTATATTTATATATAAAGTAATAAAAGTTACATATATTATTGAGAATTAAAAGTTGAGAATTTTTTATAATTTATTCTTATTTTTCATTTATCTAAATTTTTTTTAACAAATTGGTGTGATTTTTAAAAAATATAAGAAAAAATAATATATTTTAACTCAAAAAAAAAAATCAATGAGTTTTTATAGAAACGATTGGATTGAGTGGATCAACTAATTGGATCATAGTAAGTTAAGTAGAGCCAATTTTATGGAAATATTAGATGGAACCAAATTGGAATGGAAAAGTTAAACCCATAAGATCAAAAAACAATATTGAAAATTATGGATAGAATTGTGCAACTATCAATTTTCAGTTATCGCCTTCTAGAAATAATCGTTGAGGGCCAGGGTTTCTATATCAAGACTTTCGGTACCCCGAAACTCTATGTTCTTTTACAAATTTCTTAGAGCCAGACACGGAAACCTGACTTTCGATCCAAACCTAGCAAGGTCAAGAAATCAGCAACAACATTTTCTTTCTTTCTTTCTTTTTAATTTTAAGTTATTGTTGAACTTAAGATCTTATGATCGCTTGCACCGTTGGACATTACGTTATTAAATTAGCATATAATTGTTTTATCGGATACAGAAATTGACATTTCTGTCTTTATATTACTACAAGTATTTATCATTCGCAATAATTTAACACGAAACCATGGCTAGAAATATCGATGGCCAGAAAGACATGTCCAAGTCGTACCAAAAATCCGAATTTCTCAATTATCTGCAATATAAAAAACTAATAAAAATCGTTTACGTAAAGACACGAATTCAAGTGAAGTCCTTATTGTATCATGGTTTTCAGCACTTTCACACCGGAAAAAATAAATAAATAAGTAAAGGAAAACAGTCTCCGTTCTTCCACAAAGGACAAAACACACACTATCAAGCTACATACATTATAGCGGATATCACCGATAAATTTAAATATAAAACGATATAGCTGTTGATCATATCTTATAAATCTACCGTATGTTAAAACTTCATAAATATTCATCAATCACTCATCGTTTAGCCAAAATACTTCTCCCTGCTCACTCGACGGCAATATATATTTGGGCGCGTTGGGCTTACAAGTTACCAGTGAAAGACATGGCTAGCAGAAATCTACACGCAGTGATGCTTCCGTGGTCTGCTTTTGGTCACATGTTACCTTTCTTTCAGCTCTCAACCGCCTTAGCAAGAAATGGAGTTCATGTCTCTTTCATATCCACTCCTAAAAACATCCAAAGGCTACCTAAACCTCCATCCGACATAGCATCCTCCATAAACATGGTAGAAATTCCACTACCAGGGATTGACCAAAGCCTCCTGCCTCAAGATGCTGAGGCAACAATTGACATACCCTTTGAGAAGATACAGTACTTGAAAGTTGCATACGATCTCCTCCAGCATCCTTTCAGGCAATTCGTTGCTAGAGAATCGCCCGATTGGATTGTCGTCGATTTTATCAACGATTGGGCTGTTGATATAGCTAAGGAGTACAATATTCCTTTAGCTACTTTCTCAGTCTTCTCTGCTGCTTCTTACAGTTTCGTGGGACCTCCTGAATTTCTTGTAGGTGATGGACAGAAGAGATTTAGACCATCCCCTGAGAGTCTAACTTATCCGCCTCATTGGTTCGACATACCATCTACAGTAGCATACCGTGGGTTTGAATCGGTCCCTATGTATGCAGGACATTATGGAGAGAATGCTTCGGGAAGAACAGATATGCAAAGGCTTGCAGGTGTGCTAAATGGATGCCAATTCGTAGCGTTTCGGGGTTGTAAGGAGATTGATGGTGAGTATCTGGATTTATTCCAAAGAATAAACAAAAAGCCGGCGATTCCTGTTGGTTTGCTTCCACCTGAGAAGCTGAACATAGAAAAAGATGTGGTTACCCCTGCTAAGGATTCATCCTGGAATAAAATTTTCGAATGGCTAGACCATAAGAAGCCAAAATCAGTTGTTTTCGTGGGATTCGGTAGTGAGTGCAAGCTTTCAAAGGAACAAGTTCATGAGATTGCAAAGGGGTTAGAGCTTTCCGGATTGCCATTCCTTTGGGCATTGAGGCAGCCAGATTGGGCTACTGACGAAGATGAAGCCCTGCCAACCGGTTTCATGGACAGAACATCGTCGCTCGGGCTAGTGTGCTTCGGTTGGGTGCCGCAGCTAGATATTTTAGCACACCCATCAATTGGTGGATCTTTGTTTCATGCTGGCTGGGGTTCTATAATCGAAACTCTACAGTTCGGCCACGTTCTAGTGGTGTTACCTTTCATAATTGATCAACCATTAAACGCAAGATTCATAGTTGAGAAAGGCCTGGCGGTTGAAGTCGAAAGGAGTGAAGATGGGTCGTTTACCGGAGAGAGCATAGCCAGGGCTCTGAAACTTGCAATGGTATCCGAGGATGGCGAAAAATTGAGGGTTGATGCTAGAGAGGCAGCAATTATTGTAGGGGACCAAAAGTTGCATCAGGACTATGTCACCAAGTTTGTTGAATATCTGAAGCAAAATGCTTTCAAAAAAAAATGCTCTACCCGATAGGAGGTTGTTTTGATTCAGATCTAAATGTATGCAATCATTCCTCCGTCAACAAATAAAAGTTCCATCGGAGTTTTACCTTCTAATCTAAGTCATTCTTTTTTATTTTTCAACCGTTGTTGGTTATCATACTATAGGAATTTTTCCCACTGGGTTCACTGTAATCGCATTAAGAATTTTTTTTCTTAGTATTTTTCATCCTTATGTTGGAGATTTACCCATTCTAGGATTGGATCTTCGGTCTACATTTCTTTTTTATTTATTTTATTAAGACTCTGAATACCTGTATTTCAATGTACTTTTATAAATAAAATCCTGTTGTGAAAAAGAAGAAAGAAAAATGAAAAAGAAAATAGCTAATCTACTACCCCCCTAATTAACGAAGTATTTATTTTAAGGTTTGTTATGTTGATTTACTTCTAAGCTTTTGATAGAATGGAATATAAGCACTTCTAGTTTTCATACGTTTTTGGGAGTGTCCATTACCTTGCTATCAAATTTATAAGGGCGTGATTAGGAAATACCACAAACAACACATTCACAAATCATAAACTGTATTGTTTGTTATTATGTTAGATTTGCATTTGCTGGTGGGGATTTTGCATGTGGTCATGGCTCACGTTGTAGGAGAGGAAGAAACTGTAGAGTGATGTGGGTTGTGCCAGTTAGTGGGCTTTTATGGTTGATGTTGGTTTTCTATTCTTCGTTAAATAAAGTGAATTCATATTCCCTTTCATTAGTTCAATAACCAAAGGAAAGATAATATTATTCTTGCCATGATTGTACATAAATACATGCATATGTATACATACATATATACTATTATTCTCATTAATTCTTGAGGATATATATACATTATCATTATTATCAATATAAGTTTGAATAATTATTATAAGACTAAGGATGAAAGAAGTTTATTCATTTATTTACTAACATATTGGCTTATGCTTTCAAAATAGTTATGGATTGTTCCATTCACTAATCAAGATTATATAAGTTAGGTAGAATTATTTTCATTAGTGTGTAATGTAATATTTTGTCTCATGAATTTGTAAAATTATGCTTTACTTATCAAATTTTGAAAATAGCATGTTTAACTTTAGTATCATCCTTTTTATCAAGGATTTGTTATGTCATAACAACTGTCTTGCCATTATTGGTGGTTTAAGTGTTGCTATTTGCAATTAGAGCTATGGCAAAAAAATTACGTATCAAACTAAAAAATTTTGACCTACTTAAATGTAAGCCTTTTTAGTCACACTATTTAACCTGCAAGCTAACCCATTGCAAGGTGGGTTACCTCACCAACCCATAAAAAAAAAAAAATTAGAGAGAGAGAGAGAGAGAGAGAACTTAGGCTCATCTATTTGTGCATTTTTGTTTAGGTGCATTTTGAGTCATAGGATATAGTTTTCCACAAATATAATTGGTATTATATTTTATTTGAGAACATATTTATTTATTGAAATCTAAATAATATTATATGATATGCTTATATCTAATTGATCATAATTATATTGTTCAATATATCATACAGTAATAATGTGTTTATTATTAAATATATGTAATAGGAAATAATAAATATAGTAAATAGTTACCACATATACCAACTTATATGAAACATTCAAAATAATTGCATAATGAAATTGATCATCATATTAATATTGTAAGGTATATGATCATTATTGTTATGTAAAGCTAGTCATATATATGGTTTAATATATTATTAAATAAGTCTAAGAAACAATTTATTTCCTTTATTCTTTCATCTTTGTGTTTCATTTTTATCGTGTACATAAACGTTGATGCAAATGTATATATGTGTATTACATATATATTTTCTTGGAAAGATTGAAACTTTAATTTTCTAAAACAAAATAAAAGTTAAATCTTGTAGTAAATAAAAACTAAAAATATACATTAGAACTAATAACATTGTGAATCATAATTTTTTATTTGTGAATATTTCATATAATGCATTCATGAAAAATAAAGAAGTACAATTCGCAAGTTAACCCACTTAACCAGCAACGAAGCAAGTTGAGTTGGAAATCCTAGCCTGTAATTATAAGCAGGCAAACCCACTTAAGCTACAGGCCAATGCAAAGTAAGGTGAATTGTCCTACTTGACTCGCTTACACAGTTGTAAACTTTACAAATTTAGCATTTTAGATATAAAATCGAACTTGAATATTAATAGATTTTCTCTAAGCCTAATGAGAAAAAAAGAATTAAAATGGATAGAAACTTTTAAAAACAAGACCTTAAAATGGACTTAAAATCCTCAACATAAAATTCAAAAAGCTCATGACACATACGAAAACCCTAAGTTCTCAATTTAACTATAAACATAAAAAAAGCACTAAAATGGTAAATTGAACTCGAATTTCATCAAATTGTGAAAATTTGAATTAAATGATTAGAGATTTTCCTAAATAATAAAAATTAGCTAAATTGAACCAATTACAATAATTAAATTAACAATCTAATCTTAATCATGTAATTTAATATTAAGAAATTAGAGATAATCCCAAGTAATAGTAATTAACTGAATTAATAAATTGACTCTAGATATTGCGAAACCTCGCAAATTTGATATCAAACGATTAAAGATGTCCTTAGATAATCGTAATTAACTAAATTAAACTAGCTAACGGATAAAATTTATAAAGTTAAGAAATTACCCTTATGAATGTGTATTTGCTACACGTTTGATGTGTATATGCGCACATATAATTTTCTTTCACGTATGATATATTGTATAATACTAATTGATTCAAATTGAACTAATAATATATTAGATTAATAGAATTACATCCTTACCCCTACATGAATATCTGCACCATACATGTAAGTATAATTTAATTTTAATCACATAAGTTAAAATGTGCAAAATATCGTGTATTGTTAACTTAATTTAATCAAACCAATTAAAATACTAAATCAAGAAAATTATAATCTTGCCCCACACATATGAATTGTATCTTATACACATGTGACCTTATTCACATATGACAAAATTTTGAAAATTGAAATTCTAAAATGAATTCAAAAGCCTTAAATTCAATCGAAACCTTATTCAACTTGAAACCTCAAAAATTTCTCTAATCTAGGCCATCCGATATTAGAGAATTAGAGTAAAATGCCAAAAGAGTACCTGATGTCCATGTTGAAATATTATTAATTAATAATTTCTACCTAAAAGTGCTAAACAATTTAATTTAGCTAAATTTAATCATAAAGAAGCTTATATTACTTAATCTACCAACACTAACTAATGTTACCTACTAACTAATATCAATTAAATTACACAAACAAAATCAAGCCCTAATCATCTACATGAGTGTAGCATCACACATGCTTGAGGAAGAAGAATATTATTACCAAAAGATAATTAGTTACACTAACCAATTGGAATCAACCAGGCTAACCAATTTTCAACTAAGACTTATGTGCAATTCCAAGATGAAATGACCTAACAATGCAGAAAATTTGAATTTATTTCCCTTTTTTATCACTAGTTTCATATCCCCATGCATCTATAAAAAGACCCTTATGACACAGCTTATTTTGACCATGCATTGAGGGTGTAAAAACCCACCTTTTCTCCCATCTTTCACATCCCATGCAACTGCAAACAACCTAAAAATCTTCTCTTTCCAACTCATTTTTAACATACATAAACTCTCTCAAACACCCCCCTTCAAACCCCAAATAACATGAACCCTATTCCATCTTCCCTTGTTCCCTTTGCTACCCTTAGCCACCCCAAACCCACCCATTTCTCTTTCATTTTTCCATCTTTTCCACCTCTCAAAACATCCCCTAGGTTGCCTACATAAACTCTATTGAACCCTCCCCATACATTCACCTAAATTTCTTTCACTTTTCTAACCAAACCACCCCCTATTTCCAAGCTAAAATCCACCACAACTTGATAATCTAAGAGACCAACAAAGGAAGCTCCAAGGAGGAAAAGAGCAAATGGAGTGCAATTAAGCAAGGAGCTAAATTGAAAATTAAGTAGGTAAAGCAAGTACAAAACCGCCACCCTTTGAAAAGGTTTTCTTTTCTTAGTTGTACATATATTCTAGCATTTTCATGTAATAAGTTATGTGTTAAAGAGTTTTAAACTTATGCTTTTCACTTAAAGACTCTTGTATATTTTGAGATTTATAACATGTAATCTTGTAAATCCTAAAGATAATGGAAGAAAAATCCAAGTTCATGCCCATGTATAAGTAGACCGAACCACATAGGCATATTCTTAGGATTTCTACAACTTTTCTCTTGAAATCTTGTCATGGAAATACTACTAAATGTTTTTTAGATAACTAGGAGTGAATATAACAAGAAAATTGAAGTTTTTGTCTTAGAAAACAACCATCTTAAAAGTCATGACAAAGTCGATTGCAAGCTGGCCACATCTTTTCCTTTTACTAAAATTATGATTTAGGTAAGATAATAGTAGCTTAGGACTTATTTAGGTAAGATATTTACTATACTAAAACCCTAGATACAAAATCAAGCTAGAAATCACGAATCAGACCTAAAAATAACCTGAGCGACCGAAGAAATGCCACTAACCAAAACTAAAACATAACACAAAACCCCTATTAAGATATGTTAAGTTAAATTTTGAGTCTAAACAATTAAGTCAGGTTTGAGTAGTAACCCTAAATAGCTAAAATGGGAAAAAAAAAACTCATAAACCAAGCCAAAACCAATGAAATGGGCTAAAAGTGCAACTTAGGTAGCAACTTGCAAAAATTACATAATTAAAAGCCCATTAAAATATTTTCTAAACCTAAAGAATAGAGATGTAAATGAGGTAGGTTTAGGACAAGTCAAAAGAACCAAAGACCCTTCTACTATCCCAATAAGGTTTCCAGACACATTTCGAAACCCTACAAGGTTTTCAACCCTATACCCAAAACCTATCCATTACCCTAATGGGGTACTCGTTTCTTGACCCATGAAACTCATTTATTTCTTTTTATTTTTTTCCAAAGAACTATTTTTTATTTCATTATCTATTACATAAGAAATTGATTTGCATTATTCATATTTACAAAACATGGATAACACAATGTGGATATATTAGAGGAAAAGCCATAAAAATATGTCATACTTCATCTATAAGATATTTATAGAACACCAAAACACAAAGGAGAAGAGGGTAGATACATGGAGACAAAAGAGGTAGATGGAGACCAGAGAAGGAACTAGCTTTAGGGATGTAGAACAGTGGTAAATATTTTAGTAACTTTACTTTCTATTTACTTTTTATTTAGTTAATATTATATTATTAATATATTATTTTAATTCAGTAACTTCCAATGAGTTTTTTTTTTTTAAATCTAAAAACCTGTCCCATAACCTTAACATGTTTTCAACCATATCCTAAAACCCGTTTTAAAACCATATTGAGTAGTACCCTATCGGCTTTTTTGTGAATTGGGCATGTCAAGTACCCTATTATGACCCATCCATTTGCATCCCTACCAAAGAACCAAAAAGAAAGCTCTCCTTAAGAATCAATAAGAAACAAAGCCCAAAATGCACCAATTAGGTAGTTAAGATAAGAGATTAAAAGTGGGCCAAAGGATAAATGTAAACCCAAATATATTAAGTCTAAATACATAATCAAGGCCTAACAAGAGTTTGAAGCTCGATATAAAAAAAAAAAAATTTGAATTTATACAAAGAAAAACGGAAAATATGCAAAACAAAACAAGAAAGGCCCAACAACATGCTCAACAACAAGGAGACCAAAAGTTGTCTAGGCCAATAACTAAAATTGCAAGACCCATATGTAGAAACAAACCACACCATGAGAATCTATGTCCAAAAACAATGGAAAATGACTATGAGAACATGTAAATTGGAGTTAAAATGAAAAAAAAAAAATCAATAAAAACAAGTTTTAGCTATAATAAAAAATTATAACAAATTTAGGCAATTAGATAGATAGTTATCCAAATACTTATTAGTATTCTCCTTTACTAATATCAGGTAATACTGATCTTGACATGGACTTGCTTTCTAATTATTACAACTATAGGACGAATTGATTAAGTAAGTATTCCAATGACCATTATACTTGATTGTGCTTGTAGATTAGCCATACTTAATTGTATAACTACTATTAACTGGTTGCATAGATATTTAAGGATCATGCATGTGATTAATTATTGCTTGCTTTAACTATCAAAACATAATAAGATATACAAACCAAATTGAGTAATAAGCTAATAGTATCTTTTTGATATGATGATTGTTTTCAATGATTGTTTGGCCATTTAAGTAAACCAAACCTAACTATATTTGACTCATTAAATTACATGGTCAAGTATACCATGCATTAGTAGGGACTTATTGGCCATTACATCATGTATATGGGAAGGATGGGTCTTACGGGAGTTGAAATCGTTATTATTATTGTTTTTTTTTTTTTTTTTGCATGGTGCACGCTTGCAATATAGCCCCACCTTGAGCCACGAGATCACTGGAGACATCAAATGCCTAACTAAGGGTCGTATCCTAGAGTCCACTACTTAAAGGTGAGTAAACTGCATGTGCTACTCAAATCTACACTTACAACATAGGTTGAATCACAAAATAGAGAGAGAGAGAGAGTAATATTAATAGTTATGTATAACTATTTGGTGGATTAAAGGTTAAAGTGACCAAAACTTGAGTTTCCAAATGGTTATGTCTATATATACGTTTGCTACATTGCATATGATTTATCTACATTCATATAATTGTTAATTTAATTTGCTTATTTTGGCTTGAAATCTCCAATAGGAGGAATGTCTCACTAAGTTGGATATAGCTTACCCTCCTATAGTTCCTTTTGTAAGTAAATTGAAAGCTGGGATTTGGGGTAAGAATTGAGTGGAAAGTGTTCCAACTAGTAGAATAATAGATAAATAGGAATAAAAAGATAATCTATTTAGCTAGATGATACTTTTACAACTCTAAATTACCAATATATTGTAATTTACTTACATAATCTCATTGTTTAGTAGAAGATACCAATTCTCTAAGGTTCTAGCGGACTATGGAATATTGGATATTCATAAGTATTTATATTTTATATTAAATTAATCAATTAAAGATTGAGAGCCATAGTGATTAATTAGTTAGAGTCTTGCGATCTTCGACTTGCAAGACAGCTTTCATATCATGAATGCATATTTAATATGAAGATTTTAGACTATCCTACCAGACCTCCTTTCGAGTCATTATAACAACTTTATTTGTGATTAATTCTATCTTTTACAATATTATTCATTCTCATTGTATAGTTGCCACCATTGTTAATATTAAAGCGTATAAGTATAATTATTAAGCTATATATACATACAACCACATGTACATATATATCATATATTATAATTGATATAGCATCTAATCGGGTATCATTAGGATTCAAGAAATCCATAAGAACCATTTCATGAGGTATGATTATTCGTCTGCCTACTAAACATACTTTTTATAATATGTTCAACGAAATCTTATTATGACATATTTATAATTTACTAAATTAGAAAGTTTCATTTCGTAACTTTAGTCCATAATTATATTGCTTAGCAGTCCTTTAATATGCATACTTCTCTATAAAATCTCATTCAAATTAGTAATTGTATTATTTTAAAGATGTTATATGAATATATCTTATTTTATTCCACTTTTTTTCTTTTTGGTTATTGATATTTATGTATGCTTACATAACTCTTTCATAGTTAGTCATATCAACGATTTGTTATTTGGCAATTAACTATTATCAATGGAAATCTTATTATTGATCCAATAAAGGAGACATTTCTAGAAATTTTAGTTTATAATCTCCTTCCTATAATTTAATATAGTTATATAGACACTCTATAGATTACTATATAGCTTATATATATACACACATATATATACAAGTATATACATACATAGGTTCTTGGAAGAGTTGTAACGTTTAATTTAAAAATATAGTTATACAAATATTACTATTTTTTGACTTAAGAAACATAAACAATACTATTTATTATTTATATAGGTAATTACCAAAATTATTGAATGTAGTGGTCACATTGAATAGAAAAAAAATTATATGCTCCACAGGAATTGTGTATGTACTCTTCAAAATCTATGTTATATTCATTTTAAGTATATATGAGATGCAAAAAATAGAATTATATGCAAAATTATATGCTATGCAGAAAATAGAAATATACGGTCTAGTTTTTTCTTATTTTATGCAAGCTAGTCCCCAAGAATGCCCTTCATTTCATTAAAGCAATTTATTTTTATTATGCATATACAAGTATATACACGTTCGTATATACTATAGCAAATCATTTTTTATGTAATCAATAATCTAAGGATATATAAATAATCATTTTAAATATCAAATTGTAATTTTATGTTTTAATGTATATTAAAGCTTGTAGGGACTAAAGGGTAAAGAATGACTCAAAGACCTATCAAGTTCAAAGACTATTCTAGAGTAATAGAATAACATAGTTTGTACACAAAATTGATAGTCAATGTAATAAATCTAAATTGTAATCAACAATTAGCAAATGTAACAAAGTACAATAGATCTAACAAACTTACAACAAGATCTAAACATATCTAACTACTAGCATAACAACTATGCAAAAGAAAAGATTATAAAAGGAAAGTAAAAATAAGAAAAGGGAATCAACCTTGTTACGGGCAATTTTGGAAGTGTTTCACTTCTTAGAGTCCAAACCTACTCGAAGAGATCTCCTTCATTACTTGAACACATAAAATTACCCTAAGTTAGTATTTGTAATTAGTTTAGATCTAATATAATAAGTGAAGAAGAAACAATAGGGCCTTAGATACTCATCTCAAAAGTATCTATAGAGTAAGAGAGAGAAATCTAATTGAAAGTACCACACATTAGTACTTTAGGGTTGTCAAGAGCGTAAGTAGGCTAGACTTGTAGATTAAGGCCCAACATTTTTGTGCTCTCATCACCATGACGAACTCTACTAGAGCTTCAATAATGGATGAAAATATTGATTCTTTATAGAATAGTCAACAAAGATTATAAAAGGATATGTAAGATAAATTTGAGCTCTTAGCTCAACAACTTTCACAATTGCAAAAAATGTTAACAAAAAGGCAATTGAATCAAAGTACCAATGTGGTTATTAGTGAGATTAATGATACTTCATCACATTCTCCAACTAATAACTCACCATCAGATAGTATGTTGCAAGGTATTAAGCTTGAAATACCAAAATTCAATAGTATTGATCTAGATGGTTGATCTTTAATACCAACCAATTTTTTTTTACTTTCATCAAATACCTAGCAAGTAAAGGATCACAATTGCTTCATTTACCATAGAGGACAAAGCTTTGAACCAGTACCAATGGATGTACCATAATAAATAGTTAAGTTCATGGAGTCAATTTACTACTGCCTTGCAATCAAGATTTGGACCATTAAAATTGGAAGATATTCCAAGATCATTAGCTAAGATCACAACAAGAGATACTATTGCAAATTACTAATCTCAATTTGAAGAATTGTCAAACAAAGTTCATAGACTATTAGATAGTTTTCACACTAGTTGTTTTGTGTCTTGACACAAATCATATATCAAAAAAGATGTGCAAATTGCTCGACCTTCATCCATTTTAGAAGCTATTTGGCTTGCTAAAATGTATGAAGCTAAACACCCTTATCAATCTTTTTTTCCCAAAAATTCTTCGTTTTCAGCTAGCAAATCATCTTCAACAATTTAGTTTTCAAAACCATTATTAGATACCAATAAGAGTATTAAGACATCACTTATGACGCCAATTGAGAATAATTCCAAACCTACTTTACCTATGAAGAAGACGAGTCAAGAAGAAATGAATGCATGAAGGGAGAAGGGCTTATGGTATAACTAAGATGAGAAGTACTACAAAGGCCATAAATGTAGTTTCTTTTGCTTTTACGAGAAGAGGAAGAAGAGAATGTAGAGGATCAAAGTAAGGAAGTCATGGAAGAACAGCTGATGTTGCAAGAAGAAGACAGAAATAGCCATTAGTTATCATGCCTTGTTAAGTGCATCTATTCCTCGTACACTTCGTTTTAAGGGTAGTATTAAAGGGCATGTGGTAGCAATTTTGGTTGATTTGGGTAGTACTCATAACTTTATTCAAAGTAGATCGACAAAAAATTTAGGACTTGCAATTTTTCCTTCTCCTAAGCTCTAAGTGATTGTGAAGGTAAATGTTCTAACCTCAAGTTAGAAATTTAAGGGCTAAAATTTCATGACACATTTTACGTACTATCTATCTAAGGGGCTAATATAGTGTTGAGGGTACAATGGCTATAAGATTTAGGTCCCATCACAATTGATTACGCAAAGTCGACCATGACTTTTCAAAAAGATACTAAGGTAGTAGCTTTACAAGAGCTCTATGCAGATACTACCCAAATTACTTACCATCAATTGAGAAAGTTGATTGTTCAAGGTGCTATAGCATCATATGTACAACTTAAGGCTCGGAAGGTGGAGTTACAATTATAGAATACTACCTATATTACACCTATAGAAGATTTATTTAGTAGATTTTCTCAATTGTTTAAGGTACCATCGTCATTGCCTTTACTTAAGGAAATTCAACACCATATACATCTAAAAGAAGGTAGAGGTCCTATTAATGTGAAACCATATAGATACCATCATTTTTAAAAATAAGAGATTGAAAAATAGGTCTAAGACATGTCACAACAAGGTATCATATAATATAGCACTAGTCCTTTCTCTTCACCTGTATTACTTGTAAAGAAGAAGGATGAATAATGGAGATTTTGTATCAATTACAGAGCCCTCAATAAAGCCAAGGTTAAGGATGAATTTCCCATTCCTACGATTGATGAATTATTAGATGAGTTGAAAGGTACCTCTTTATTTTCAAAATTAGACTTATGTTCAGGCTACAACCAAATCTAAATGCACCCATAAGATGTCAAGAAGATTGCCTTTCGAATCCATGAGGGTCACTACGAATTTTTGGTGATGCCATTTGGTCTTAGCAATGCACCAACAACTTTTCAAACAATTATGAATAAGATTTTTAGGTCATACCTTAAAAAGTTTGTCATTGTGTTCTTTAATAACATACTAGTTTATAGTACAACCTTGGAGTTGCATGTTGCATATTTAACTCATGTATTGCAAATTGTACTTGATAACACCCTTTACCTTAAAAAGAGCAAATGTGCTTTCGAGAGGGATGCAATAGAGTATTAAGGTCACATTGTAGGTCAGGAAGGAGTATGACCAGAACTAAGTAAGGTGCAAGCAATGAAAGATTGGTCATTACCCCAAAATGTTAAGTAGCCACAACCTTTCTTAGGATTGCCAAGTTACTACCACAAATTTATCAAGGATATGCTATGATAGCAACTCCCTTGACTAACATTTTGTAACATGATAAGTTTGCATGGACTGAAGAAGCATGACAATCTTTTCAACAACTTAAGCATATTTTGATCACAGCCCCAATTCTTGCTTTACTAGATTTTGGTAAGTAATTCAATGTATGGACAGATGCTTCAAGGATAGGGATTGGAGTTATCCCACTACAAGAGGGTCATCCCATCTCCTATTTTAGCAAGAAACTCCCTAAACATATGGTCAAGGCCTTTACCTATGTTAGGGAACTCTATGTAATTGGGGAAGCAGTGAAGAGGTAGCACTAGTATCAGTTAGGCTCCTACTTTGTTATTAAGACATACTATAGAAGTATCAACGATTTGTTTACCCATGTCATTTCTAAACCAAAACAACATAAATATCTAACTAAACTCTTGGGTTATGGCTATATTATTATGTATAAATTAGGGCAAGACAATATTATTGCCAACTAGATAGCATGATGCCTCTCTCATGGCATTATCTATGCCATGTTTTAATATCATTGAACAATTAAAGGCAAAATATGGTAGATTGCCTACTTTTCAAAAGCTAATACAAGAGTTGTCTAAGGGAAAGGAAATGAAATGGCCATCACAGTGCCACAATGGGTTATTATATTTCAACTAGCCATTATTTTTTGTACCTACATCTTGGTTGATTCCTCAGTTGCCTACTAAGTGCCATTATGCACCCACTTATGTCCATTTTGGTGTTTTGAAGACCTACAAGAAGTTAGCTTTGAATTTCTATTAGGAAGGTATATAATACAATGTAGAAGCTTTTGCTAAAGGGTAAGTAGTATGCTAATAGATGAACTACTCAACCAAGCATCCTATTAGACTTTTACATCCTTTACCAATTCCAAAACAAGTATGGGAGGACAATTCAATGGACTTTATTACATGTTTGCCAAAGTCCCAAGGTTTTAGTATCATATTGGTGATAGTTAATAGACTTTCCAAGTATTGTTATTTAAGAGCATTGAACACTTATTTTATAGAAACCAATGTTGTCCACTTATTTCTCAATTTAGTTGTCAAACATCATAGGTTTCCCCGATTAATTGTTTTAAATTGGAGACACTATTTTTCTCAGTAGATTCTAGAGAGAATTGTTCATTTTAAGTGGCCCTAAACTCTCAATGAGTAATGCCTATCATCCTCAAAGTGATGGACAAATGAAGGTGTTAAACAAAGTAATACAATAATATTTGCAAGGCTCTATCATAGATAGGCTAGAAGATTGGGCTAAACATTTGTTATAGGATAAACTTGCCTATAATACCACATATCATTAGGGTACAAGGTTTACACCATTTGAAGTGGTGTATAGAGGAAGCCACCTACTTTGATACATTGTGTGAGAGGTACCTCTACTTTGGATGTAGTTGATATTAATCTTTCAACTAGGGAAGAGATTTTGGATACAATAAAGAAGAATTTAGAAAAGGCCTCAAAGATTATGAAGAAATATGCTAATCAATCACTCTAAGGTAAAGTTTGAAGTTAATGATTTAGTGTTTGTAAATTTACAACCTTACAAACAGCTATCCTTAGCACAATAAGGACATTATAAGCTATCTAAATAATACTATAGGCCTTTCCCTGTTACTAAGAGAGTTCAGGACTATGCATATGAACTTTAGCTTCCACCATATGTATGGATTCATAACATGTTCCATGTCTCTCTACTCAAATTGCCATAAGGATCTCACATTCCCTCTTTAGACCTACCCCCTAGATGCCTTACACAATCACCAACTCATTCAACCTTTGATTATATTGGCTACATGAGTGGTGTTCAGATAGGGACATAAGGTGCCTCAAATCTTAGTGTAATAGCAAAGGTTATCACTAGAGGACCTTTCTTAGGAATACTATGAGACATTAAAAGAATTTTATTCAGACTATGACCTTGCAAATAAGGTCATTTTTTAAGACTCAAGGGAAAATGTTAGGAATAAAGGATAAAGAGTGACTCGAAGACCTATCAAGCTCAAAAACTATTCTACAGCAATAGAATAACATAGTTCATACACAAAATTGATAGTCAATATAACATAATACAATAGATCTAACAAACTTACAACAAGATCTAAACAAATCTAACTACTAGCATAATAGATATGTAAGAGAAAAGAGTATAAAAGGAAGTAAAAAGAAGAAAAGGGAACCATCCCTATTACGAGCAATTTTGGAAATGTTTCATTTCTTGAAGTACAAATCTACTTCAAGAGATCTCCTTTATTACCTAAACATACAAAATTACCCAAAGTTAGTATTTGTAATCAGTTTAGATTTGATACAGCAAGAGAAAAAGAGAAAGTAGGGTTTCAGATACTCATCTCAAAGTATCTATAGAGCAAAAGAGAGAAATTTGATTGAAAGTACCACATATTAGTACGTTAGGGTTGTCGAGAGAGTAAGTGGGATGGACTTGTGGATTAAGGCCCAATAGAGCTCTATTAAGTAGTAAGGAACATATTTTAGATTTACGATGATATTAACCATATAGTTTCAACTATATACTATTTTGATTATCATATGTGTGATGATGGATTATTAGCAAGCTCATATATCTCACTTATTTTATAACAAATAAAATAGAATTAATATTAATCAATATGCTTTTTACATATGGTTGTTACTTTAGTAATCTAATGATCCTTTTATTTGTCTATTGTCCCAATTCTTTTTTTTCTTTTTTTCTTTTTTTTTTTTTACTAGAGTTTAGAGACACTAATTTGGAACCTAAATTTAATAAGAGAATCTTGAAAATATTATATAGAAATTTGTGTATATATATTACAAATTGGTTTTGAAATTCTCTATACAACATGACTAAAGAAAATGCACTCTTCATATATATACATATATATATAAGTTTTTTTTTTTCCAACATATATATATATATATATATATATATATTAATAAGTTTATACACACATCATATATGATACTTTGAAACCTAATAGTTCTAATACTTCGAAATTGAAAATCTCTTTCTTATAATGAAGACTTGCTCCTATGGTGCTAGTCATTGTAAGTAGGGGTAAGCAGGTATAGAGTGGTAGAGTATGAGCCTATATGTATACCCTACCTTTAAGGTATAGACTTCCAAATTTTGAAACCTTTGAACCTATCCTATAAAACCTATAGGGGAAAAGGTACCCTGTGAATTTAAATTTATATGATATAAAGAGTGTAGCATATATGTGATATTACAAGTTTATATGCAAAACTTATGGAACATGGAAAAAAATGTGAAATTAAAAAGAAAAATCTACCACCATCATCTCAAGTTTATGTGATGTTACTACTTTAGAAACAAGAAAGAATAAGGGAAAGAATGTAGAATATGATGTTGGACAAGAAAATAGGAAGAATAAGAGAAAGAATAGAAAATGTAAAGTGAGAGAGACATTCTTAGGTTATAAACATATGGTCTTGAGCTTTTTTTTCTTCATTTTTATTAAAACATTTATTAGCAAAAAGTATATATTATCATTTATAATATTATTCTATAAATTTTTATATTCAAAATATCTCCGAACATGTACCCTTTACACATTAAAGTATAAATTCTAAAGCAAATACAAGGTCAGAAGACTTCACACTCATATTTAGCCCTATAAGAGTAAGTTCTACAGAAATTATGGCTAGAACCTATCCTGTAATTACCCTTTATACTCATTTGAAACCTACCCAATTAAGCAAGGCACCAATTGGTACCTTGTATAACCAAATTACTCGCTTACCTTATTCATAAGATCAAAGTAACTTCTAATCACTATGTTATAAGTCTATTTAGGGGTTCGTGCTTATAACATGAGAAGATCTATATAATTCTCAAATCTTAAAATAAAATTTTCAATCTACTAGAATACACATCGTTATATAATTAAACTTATTAATAATGGATTTTCATCCTCATTTACAACTACTTTGCATTCTACTAATCTATCTCAAGTTTGAAGTTGCATTAAGTATTATTGCTTCACTTAAGACTAAGACTGAAGGAGGTCTTCAATCAAGCTGACATGACTAGGTAGGTATCCATGTCATTGATCTATCCCGATAACCTAAGCGACTCTTTGGGCTTGACTAACCAATGGGTTGAAAGGCTCAGCCTACTTTACCTAATCATTTGAATTTGAGAGAAAGGGCACAAGCATTTTAGAAACTATCAACCCACAACTACATAACTGCCTACTTCTCTTGCATTCTACATGTGATGAAATTCTAAAGTCACCATGTGCCTTAAACGGTTCAACCTTCCTAGCATTATGGTTATCAGATAAGCACATATAAATATAAGGTGCAAACCTTCCCTAAGAACTCTCTAAGCACTTATACTATTCACTCACATACTTATTCTCCAAATACTTAAATATTCTATTGACTTAGGCATCGAAATGGTTATGCTAAATTGGCCTTGCCAGCCTCCATAGCCTTATTTCTTTTCTTTCTTAAAGGAATCAACAACTTACAACCATTCTCACCAACACATTTTAGTGACATATATGGGAATTGAACCTATGACCATGTGGTGGTCCATTTAACACTTTATTATGAAAAGATACCTAAAGAGTTGTACAGCAACTCTAATTTCCAGCTCTTCACGAATTATCTCAAAAGCAACCAAAATTCTATAAGTATTTAGTAAAAACGTACTCGATAACACCTAAGAATAATTGAAAAAAGCCTTTTGAAAATCAGAAAAAGGAATTTGCAAACCGAACTCAAAATACTTCGAATACAAATGAAATTCGAGGTCAAGAGGAAAACAGGTTCTCTCTTCCTTCCTCAGCTTTTGAAGTTTCCAATCTTTAAGAAAACTTTTAAAGTAATCTTTATATTTGGCTACAATTTCCCTAATGGCACCACTTTAAACTCCATTTGGTGTATGGACTTCGTACACAATATCATTATAAAGATACTTTATAGTTTTCGTATCCTCTCTATCATCAAGATCAACATCAATTGGCAAAACCTCAATGTGAGCTAACTTCTTGTACCGATGAATGGCGCTACTACAAATCAAAGCTAAGCCACTGTAGGTTGAGGTCATACTTAAGAAGTAGCCACAGAACCAAGAGTAAGGCGAATCTAACTCTTGGCCATACTTAAGAAGTTCAAGAGTTTAAGGGTTTTGGAATGGTTGAGAAAGAAGGGGAACATAGTAAAGCATAATTTGTGGCAACTGGCTAAAAAGAATATTTTTTTCTTCGCTCTTGAGGATTTTATGAAGAAGGAATAAGCAGGATCTAATTTCTTGGGACTAAAAGGATGATTCTCAAGATGGAAATTCGATTTGAGTATAGGGAATGTCGACGGAGGACATATGCATGTTGTTTTGATCCGACGAATGTGCAGTCCCCGGCAATGGTAGAGCATACAGGGAGTAATGATAACTAATGTGACAGTTGTCACTCGCACACATACATTAGGCGAGTAGGCGGGAAAGTAAAATGTCATTATTATTAAACTAAAAGCTTGCAAGCACCTATAAATATGGGGCACGAACCTTCTATAAGAACTCTCTCACTTATATTATTTGCTCACATACTTATTCTCTAAATATTTAAATACTCCATTAACTTAGACATTATAGTGGTTTTGTCAAACCAACCCCAGCAATCCTCGTAGCCTTACTTCTTTTCTCTCTCACAGGGATCAATAGCTTCCACCAATTCCAGCCAACAACAAGACGGACGTCATTTTCATTAGTATATTTGTGTATGACCATGTATACGACATATACATATCTTCACCATATTATAACCTGCAGAATACCTACTAGCTTGCAAAAGAATTTGGCAAGTAATAACTCTTGCATAAAACTTGTCCCACATGTTATAGTCTATTAGAAATTATTTTTAATTCTCATATTCTAACTTTTCTATTTCCCTTGTGGTAGTGTGCGTCTATATATAAATAATTATTGTCGTTAGAAAACATACTCCATAATAGAGTTAATAGAATAAAAATATAGCCAAATCCATTTTAGTCTATAGGAATCATCACTCTCTCACTCAAGTTGTAATATAGTTAACTAAATAAATAAATAAATAAAAATATGGAGTAATACTATTTCATAATAATATTCTTATGCAACATACTCATTAAATTTTTTTTTAGGCTTTCACACCTATTTCCTAACAAAATTTTATCACGTGAATAAATAAATTGGTAATATTGAAACCTTGTTTATAATCTCATTATAGCTTGAATACAAAGATTTCCGGTTACGATAACTTTTTTACATTTATACGTATTTCATATAAAACTAATGCTTACCTAATTTAATGATAGCGTGATACTTCCAGTACATTGAAAACTTACTTTTAAGCTTTAAATTTACGTAATTTTTCTATATAACAAATTTGGATTCTACTAAATTACTATGAGATTACTAGTAGAATTATCATACGACAATAGAAAATTACTTGGATCATATAAAAAGCTGATTTTGTAAAAATATTGCAACTTAGGGAAATGGGAAAAAAATAGCAAAAAAAAATATCCTGAAAATATTGTTTCTAGAAAAATATTCCTAGAACTATAATACCTTTCAAGAGACGATTTTGGCTAACACAATATCACAATGTCTCTTCTTCTTCCTCCTTCCTCCTCATTATAGATTCTATACACTCTATCTAGAAAACGCAAATGCCAAAACCTCTCCACACACTACCATTTCCAACTCATTTTTTTCCGAAAAAAAAAAAATTATAGATTTCGCATGGTAATGCAGTGAACGACAATTCCCTGAAAATTTTTTTAGAAAACATCAAAAACTCATAAGAGAAACTAAGGAGATCACCAATTTTATGAACATGTAAATGTGTGAAATAGCATTGTTATTAAGAATATCATGGTACATTGTTGTCTATATCAAATTTTTTTATGTTCCAAATTGTCCGTGTTAGTTTTTATACATGTACATGTAGTATGTGATATGAGTAGACTTATTAGTATGAATACAACTAGTTGAGTTAGTTAGTTTTTATATGAATAAAATAGTTAGGAAATAACCAATTGTCGTGAGGAGCATGCTTCTTTAAATTAAATTTAGTCCTTGTATCAATGGGTATTCATGAATGTGTTGCTATACATATAGGATATGGGTTGTTTTGATATTGTGAATTTTGTCGGGTTGATGTGACAAATAGGTAAGCATTGACAATGTAAAGGTGGTTTGCTATACTAGAAGAAATATTATGGAAGGGGAAGATGAGGTATGCTATGATAAGCACCTGATAATAGTAGTTAGGGTACCAATTGAAGCAACCTATGATCAGTTGGTTAGCTTGATATGTAATCGACTCTAGGTTTACATGATGACCCACCAAGTTAATTTGATTCACAGATATCCCCTCATAGGAAGGAGTAGGGACATGTTATGTGTTGCATCTATAAATGATGATTATGACGTCCAATAATTAATGGTATCCTCATAGAGACATGGTAGAGTAAGTGGTTTAGCAGAGATATATGTTGAAGTTTATGAAATTGATATCCCCCCGAATACTGATTATGATTTTAGAGGGTATGACGGAAATGTTAGGTTAGAAAATCAAATGTTTCAATCTCAATCAATTCCACACAATTATATACCCACTAACAATAGCATGCCTTATCAAAATAACATAATGATCACTACCGAATCCAATAAGGATATATATGTGGAGAATGAACTAGCTTGTGAGGACATTAACAAAGACTCAGATGATACCAATTCTAATCTTGATATCGATCAAAGTGAAGGGTGGCTCTAAGAAGTTGAAGGAGTTGAAGGAGTTGAAGGGTTAAGCAGGAGAAATGATTGGAGGTAGGGGTTGACCACATATGTACACCCAGTTGGGATGTTAGAACCCGTATCGTTCTACACTACACCAGTTGTTGGTGACCTTATATCGTTAGAGGAAAGTATAGATGATGGTGAGTAAAGCTTTAGCAATGAATTTAAGGTAGGAGTGCAATTCCCGGAAATAGAATACTTAAAGATAGCCCTGAAAATGCATTATGTTATGAACCATCACAACTTCATAGTAAAGCAGTTCAACCCTACTATTTGGTCAATCAAATATACTGATTAGGAAAAGGGTTGCAAATGGAAACTACGGGTATATAAGAAGCATGCTAAATGCTTCATGATAACCAAGTTCGTAGGCCCACACACATGCTTAAATCTTACTCTTAGTCAGGACCATCCTTAATTGGATTTAACAACTTTGTCTCGATTTATTATTAAAGAAGCACAAAAATCACCAAGTATTAAGGTCAAACATATTTAAGCCACCATTTGTAAGCAATATGGTTATATTGTACACATAAAAAGAGTTCAAGAGGTAAAGCATAAAGCGATAGACCAGGTTTATGAAAGGCGGGAGGATTTACTTGCATTGTTGCCACATCTTTTAAATGCCCTTCAAGAGGCTAATTTAGGTACCATGGTAAAGTAGAGGTGGCGAGAGAGCGATATTGCAAGTCATGTGTTCTTTGATTGAGTATTCTAGGCATTTAGACCATGTATCGAGGCCTTCATACATTATAAGTGTGATACCACAACTCATCCTTGTCGTATAAGTTCAATAGATGTTTCGTTGTCACTTACTTAGATATTTGAAACTAACTAATGTGTTGTTTTCAAGCCTGTGATTATTGATGGTACATTTCTGTATAGAAAGTACAAGCATAAGCTTCTTATTGTGACTGGAGTTAATGGTGCAAACCATATCGTCCACTTATATTTGCTTTGGTTAATGAGGAATGTGAGGATAGTTAGGAGTGGTTCTTAAAGTGTTTGCTCAAATACATAATAAGGGGCCATTATGCAATCCTGCGCTATCCATTTCGAAAGGATTGGTATTTGGTTGGAGAATCCTAATGATCCCCTAACGGGTTGCAATGCATGACATTTTAGGTCATTAGAGTCAAATAAGATTAAATTTCATTTAGGGTTTTCAAACAATTTCACACCAATTCAAGCATAACACAAAATCAATCATACTACAAATTTCAGCACGAATTCAGATGCATCAAACACATGCATAAACTACTTACAAACACATGCATAAAAATAGTACTCTAATACAGTAAGTAATAACCTAACTTACTTGGAATTTCTCAGTCGCCCGATCACTTAATTGCAAGCTGATTCGTCTTTGGGTATCCTATAATACAAATAGGTCTTTTAGTACTTATACTTTAAGGATTCATATTCTAAGTTATAATTTAACTCATTTTTTTCCATGTATACCTATTATGTACTAATGATTCTTTCTATCCTATTTCGAGGTTTGGATCCTAAATTAGATTCTAGTTTTGATTCTGGAGTCTTAAATATGCTCAAATCCTAATGTGAAATTAATCACATTAAGCTCGAGTATTCTAACATCCTATTGAGTCTTAATTTAGTATTCTAAACTATTTGATACACGCTAATCCTAATTGGAGTACCGGATTTATTCCCGATATGAGAAAATCTTACATTTTTTATACAATTACCTAAAATTAAATTTTGTTTCAGATTTAGTATATTCTAATTTTTATTATAATATTATGTAAATAACCCTAATTTTTCATATTTATCAAATTTTCAATTCCACATATTCCTAATTTCTTACAATTACTACCTAATTCCTAAATTAATTACACGTAATACTTCAAAGACTAGGATTAGGTTTCCACAATAAAGATTAACATCCCTAAACATCTAATTACTATCTAAATCAGTAATTAATGTCTTAATCACCTAATTAACCCCAAATTACCCAATTTTTCCATCATTTTAGAGCTAAAAATTAACTTAAAATTTTTTAAAATTAATTTTAAAAAATGGCTTCATAGAATTGTTCTATATCACTTAAGTATTCTACAGAAAAAATTTGGCTCCAAACTATATTCCTAAGCCTATTTATTTTTAATTCTAATCATGCTCGGTTTTGCTTAATTTGTTAAGAACCCTATATTTTCAGACATGATTAAACTTAATCACTATTTTTCTCTAATTCTACATACAATAAAACCTCAGAATAACAAGTTTCATAATTTTCTGGGCAAAATAACTAATTTTAAGAAATTATACAAAATCGGGGCAGATAAGGGACTCGTCCGGTTCAATGCCTTTTGGCCATCCAACTCCAGTCCAAGTATGTCAGCTGGCCTAGACGGTGGGTCTGAAGTAGGGTGGTGGTGGTGGCTCGGTCCCAGGTGGTGATGGTGTGTGGGTTTGGTTCACTAGCCCTAACTGCACAGTTTCCTTTTCTTTTTTTTCTCTTATGGTTTTTCTCTTGAATTTTGAAGCTCTCTATTTTTCTCTAATTCCTAACTGTCTAAAGGAGCTCTGTAAATTTTTTCCCTATTTATAGAGCTTGGTGGTAATTAATGTACATTAAATTAGATAAAACATGATCCAAATTCCTTAGTTTTTGGCTTTTGTATTGCTTGATTCTAATTGGCTAATTTTTCTTCTTCAACTGCTGACTTGCTATGACCAGATATTCATCATTCCCTATCCCTCTGATATTTCCTCAATTAATTAATAATTTTCTTTAATTATTTAATAAGTTTTTGGCCAATTTAAGTAATTTCGCGTATTTTTATCTATATGTAAATACATGTGGGGTACATGTGAACATTCCTAATTATTATTTAGGTCATTCTATAATTTTTAATATACATATAATTTATCTCTAGTGATTTATTAGTTATTAGATTATACTTTTCGCCTTTTCAATAATTAACAATTATTATACTTAAAATTTGAAAATTTTATAGTTTCCTATTTATTACTGATTTTCTTAAATTCAAGTTTATGGGGTCGTTTTTACTAATTTTTTTATCAATAGTTTATAATTTGAGTTTGATCGGATCCTTTAACCGATCATTCTAAACCTTGTGTTCTAAGTTCAATCCTACGGTCACTTGGCTTAACTTTAGGGCTTACACTGAATCTGATATTCCAAGTTATCAATACGTTGCATCAAACTTCTATGAAGGCTATCACCACTGTTATTGACACTATCTTCCAACATTATTGTCCGTAGAGTAATTTCCAGAAAAATTGAACAAATACGTTTTACAACAAAAATACTACAACAACCCAGAAACGATTGCTACTCAGCTTATGTAGCTACCTACAATTAACAAACACTTCCACAACAACTAGAATCAATTACTAAAATTATTGTTACTCAACTCAACAGCACAATACTACGATTACTAAAAATACGAACACACTACACTATAGAATGACAATGAACAGGTGTTCAAATGGCTAAACAAACTTTGAAGGACATTAGCACATGTGTTTCCCCAAAGCTCTGATACGAAGGTGATACACAACGAATCTCAAAAACTGGGGATGAGGTACTCGGTGTTCAGAAGGGTATGAAGAGTAGGAAGTGTAATGGGGGTTTTGATGGTAAATGTGTATAGATATCATGCACCAAGACACAAACACAATCAAAGGTTTAAGCTCAAAATAGGATACAAGTCACGAACACTAAATGTTGCTCGGGATTCAAATAAGGGTTAGATGCAACTCACTAACCAATTCAAATGAGAGGCTCACCACAATCTCAAGGTCAAGATTAATAAGAATGCAAGGAAGATTAAAGGGTTATTCAACACACAGAAATTTGGTTAGTGCAAGCTCTAAGAGCTCAAGAGTATCCTCACTCGAAAAAGGAATGTTCAAGTATAAACATACTGTTTAAATATTCTTTACCCTCCTTTTCTAATTACAAATATTGCTATTTATAGCAAGTTCTAAACCCAAGTAGCAAAACTGTAAATAATATACAAAGCCTTAATCCTTAAAGAATAGGCCCATAAATAAAATAAAATAAAATAAACATGTACAAGAATACAAAAACTATACATTTAATATAATAAGTCAGCATGTAATCATTCAGCCTATCTTGGAAGGAGTAGGATTCGAACTAAACGGGGTCGACAATTAGATGTTCGAGTCCAAGGATTCCCTAGAGCCTCACGATGTTTAGCCGAAACACCCGAAAGGTCAGCCCATAATTACCCAGTACTAGGAATAAGCGGTACTAGTCTCGCAGCACCGTACCATATGGATCTTGGGCCTCCAACTCTCGACAATGAGATCTCTTGGCTTCTCGATAGACAACAGGCCTAATGTCGAGCATTTGACTTTCTACCTCTCGGCCATTTGGCAACCATTAAGCCTCAACACAAACTATTCAACCTCATCTTCAAGAGAGTCACAGGCTAATATCTATTAGCATGGCTCTATCACCAGCTATGCCTTACATTACTAATGGATGTAGGTGAGATTAATAGGCCGCTTATCTTACTCCAAGTATGAGCATGAGAGCACTAGTCCTAACTGCACAATTTCCCTTTCTTTTTTTTCTCTTATGGTTTTTCTCTTGAATTTTGAAGCTCTCTATTTTTCTCTAATTCCTAACTGTCTAAAGGAGCTTTGTAAATTTTTTCCCTATTTATAGAGCTTGGTGGTAATTAATGTACATTAAATTAGATAAAACATGATCCAAATTCCTTAGTTTTTGACTTTTGTGTTGCTTGATTCTAATTGGCTAATTTTTCTTCTTCAACTGCTGACTTGCCATGACCAGATATTCATCATTCCTTATCCCTCTGATTTTTCCTCAATTAATTAATAATTTTCTTTAATTATTTAATAAGTTTTTGGCCAATTTAAGTAATTTCGCTTATTTTTATCTATATGTAAATACATGTGGGGTACATGTGAACATTCCTAATTATTATTTAGGTCATTCTATAATTTTTAATATACATATAATTTATCTCTAGTGATTTATTAGTTATTAGATTACACTTTTCGCCTTTTCAATAATTAACAATTATTATACTTAAAAGTATGACCGGAAAGTAATCCATGATGGCTTCCTCAACACTTACACAGTTTGGAAGGATGAAAAGAGCTATTGCTTAACCTCCTTAAGAGTTGAAGAAATCTAGAGACATTTGGCACCCATGGTGAAGAGAAAGAGGAAGAGAAGTTTGTTCAACGTTCATGGCCATGTTCATTATCTAAAGTTGAGGACAACTTTCTTTCAGCCCTACAACAATGATAGGTATCAACCTGCAACTCTCTTAAAGTTTAGGCCTAACATTAGTTAGACGGCTGAGAGGTAGAAAGTCAAACGCTCGACATCAAGCCTATCATCTGCCAAGAAGCCAAGAGATCTCATTACCAAGAGTTGGATGCCCAAGATCCACATAGCACAGCATAAAGAGACTAACACCACCTATTCCTAGTACTCAACAATTATGAGCTGATCTTTCGGGTGCCTCGGTCAAACATTATGTGACTTTAGGGACTCTTCGAACCCGAACATCCAACTGTCGACCCCATCCAGTTCAGATCCTACTCCTTCCAAGACAAGCCGAATGACTACATGCCAACTTATTATATTAAACGTATAGTTTTGTATTCTTATACATGTTTTCTTTATTTTATTTTATTTATGGGCTCATTCTTTAGGTTTTAAAGCCTTGTACATTATTTACAGTTCTGTCACTAGGTTTAAGGCTTGCTATAAATAGCAACATTTGTAATTAAAAAAGGAGGGTGAAGAATATTTAGACAATGTATTTACAATTGAACATTCCTTTTTTAAGTGAGGATACTCTTAAGCTCTCAAAGCTTACACTTATCAGATTATTGAGTGCTAAATAACTCTTTAATCTCCCTTGCATTCTTATCAATCTCCACCCTAAGATTATAATGATCCTCTCATTTGAACCAATTAGTGAGTTGTATCTAACCTTCATTTGAATCCCAAGTAACATTTAGTATTCGTAAGTTATATCGAACCTTATTTCGAGGTCAAACCCTTGATTGTATTTGTGTTTTAGTATATGATATCTATACAAATTCACCGTCAAAACCCCCATTACACTTCCTACTCTTTGTACCCTTCTAAAACCTGAGTACCTTGTCCCTGGTTTTCGAGATCCATTGCATATCACCCTTCATCGAAGAGACCTCTAATAGTTAGGTCTGTACTCCTACACCATTAAGAAGGCTAGTTAGAGATCACCACAACGACATGGGCAAAGGTCTCACACAAGTAGACCTTACTTCGGTCACCCCATGCATGCATCATACTTCGATGCTAATAATCATGATGGGGTACAGATCCCTTAGTTGGATGTAAACTAGATGGTACAACTCCAACCTGATCAAGATCCTCGAATGTTCATGCATATACATGCTAACAATATTAGGTACATACTAAATTTAGATATTTCACATTTTTAATTGTATTTAATCCTTATTTTCTAAACACTATGTAGATACTTAAAAGTAGTAATATGGCTTTTGTATTGTTTAAGTATCATTGTCCATCTTTTCATTAACTGTTTCTTTCACTCTAGCTATTATTCCTATTCATAATTACCAAACCTAGAAATTACTATGATTTTTCGTATTATAAGTACATATAAGTTTGAATGATAATGTGGTGTTTTTGCACTATTTTGTAAGGTAACAGTTGTGGATATGAAGTTTAGGTTACTTAAATTTTGTTGAAGATGGAGAGTTTGGATATTTTGATATATTTAGTTTGAGTGAACATGTCATTGGAAATCGGGGTCCTTCAGCTGTATTAGTGAGGAGGGGTTGGAGGATACTGATAAAATCATCATATTCTTAAGAATATTTTTCGCATGAACGGTATTTTTGAGTTTTTTTTTTTTTTTTTTTGCTTTTCCCCTCCAACTTAATAGTTTATTCATTTGTTTGCATCATATATTAGAATTCCAATTTTTTTAATCTTAGATTGTTAAGTCTTGTTTGATAGACACAAACAACTTAGAATAGAATGGAATGGAATGAAAATCATAATAATTAATACATTCCTATATTTACAAATATGCATGCCTTGCTTGCTTTGTTTTTTTTTTTTTTTGCTATTATAATTTCCTTTGTTCTTCCGCATGTGGGCTCGTTGATACAAATGGGCGGTCCAAAACTACTAGGAAAAAAAACACAACAACTACTGATATGATTCTCTGATTATCTATCTCAACAAGGACAAAGTGGCACAACTTCTCCAAATGCATGTTCGGTCCGCACTTGTTTTGTTCCAAGGAGCCGTTCGATTGGTCAATTGTTGTGTACAGCCTGGATGGTGATTTCAGATGGAAAAAATGTGCAGGTTGCTCTTGTGGTTCGCCAGTTTGGCTGCTATTTTGTACACATTCCAACAAGTGATGCACCTATTCAGCTCAAAATGGGAAGAATAGAAGCCCACTTGATCTCTTCGCTTGTCAAGTGAGGTCATGCCTAGTTCTTCAGGTCCAAGTTCCACCATTTGTAATAAATTGCAGCTGCAGTTTTTGGAAATTGCAACTCACGGTTCTGCATAAAGAAGGTTGCCAAGGCTGCTCTACTCGGTGGGGATAGCTTGGATACAGCACCCAGTTAGTTCAGATGTAGCGCCACGTAGGCGACTAAAGTTGTACTGCTGTCATGCATCGGTTAGAGCACCAAAAATTGACAGCTTTCAATTAAAATGCCAAGAGGGGCTCTTGGCTTGCCTGGTTGAGTTGAGATATCTTGCCCTCATGGAGCTGCCTTAGTAACCTTTGGTTTTAATCTAATATTACGTTTGGTTATAACACGTTTAAAATGGAATGGGATGTTGATACTTATGATCAAGAATACCCATAATTATTGAATATGTTGAGGGTGATAAATAATTTTTAATAAATGAGAGATAATAATGGTGGAATGGAATTTTACTTTTCTACTCGTTTAAAAATAGAATCGAATTTTTTTTTAAATTATTGTAATTCCACTTTTCAAAAACATTTTAAAATATAGAAAAAATTGATGAAACTTAAAATCACGATTATTATAAACTTTTGGTTTTTGGTGCCTTTTTTCTAAACTAAAAATGTGTCTTTAAATTTTTACAATGGAAAAGAATAGTATTATCATATGGATATGAATTAATATACTTAAATCATAGATACAGGATTCAAGTCCTGCTACTTTTGAGCAATACATTCACCGTGGAACATGTGGATATGTGGAGGATGGATTGCTGAATACATTCACCACTGACTGATAAACTTTAATAGTCTAAGGAATTTTTAAGTGGATAAGTATGTTTTATGATTACGAATAAAACAGATATAACTTTTGATCAAAGAAGGAATTTTCTTGATTATAATATATCCTAAGAAAGAGATTTCAAGCATTATAATAAAGTAACTTAAAAAAACGTACTTTAAGGTTTGTAATAGGCTATTTTATTATTTAGGGTTTATTTTTTCAACAATTCTTTTAGTTGTCACATTATATATATAGTCTTTTCATCTTTCTTATTGTAAATACTTTATTTTTGTTCTCTTATAATATATTTTAAGAATAAAGAAAAAGGATCCTAATTAAAATTAAAAATGAAAAAAAAAAAAAGAAAGAAAGAAGAGATAGATTTGTGGGTCAATAAAGTCTTAGATCATATGGAACAAGTCATTTCATTTTTAGTGTTGGATATGGTATATATGCTCACAACCACCGGATTGAGGCACAATTTCAAAACTATTCTATTTTATTTATTTTATTATTATTATTATGTTAAACGTGGTTATTTTTTTTATTATTCAGTGCGTGTGTACATGATTTTATTTTAGCTCGGACATGTTAGGATTTAATTTTAGGTTGAACTAACTTTAGGGTATTAAATAAAGAAAAAGGAATAAAACAATACAAGATAATAATTAAAAAAAAAAAAAAAAAAAAAAAAGGAAGAGGCTTACGCTGTTGGGCTCAAAAGAGCCTAGCGGATGAAAGGTGAAATATTTTTACCCAAGCAGGCGCAATGAAGCGCACCTTTGTTTTCCATTGTGAGAGTGGACGCACATGTGTGTGGTGGCACGTGGTATGTGCAAGCACGTAACCACGCTCTTGGTTCTCCATCTTCTACATGATTTCTACATATGGGAGAAAGGAAGATAAGCACGATCCTCTTCATTTTTTATCCAAATAAATCAATTTTATTGGGCAAATTCTATCAAAATAAAGGTAGGAATTCAAAGAACACTTAGGGTACTACTAATTTGTACCCATTTCTTGTCCACGTTCATCTTTTTGGAGAGTCAAAATCGTTATTGAAATCACCCATATAGCTTGAAATCCAAGGTGCACATTCATGGCCGATCCAACCATTAAAGCCTTCTTCCAAACATGGCCGAGCTACAAAAAATATAACTAGAAGCCTCCCTATGCATTTCAAACATGAACACTTACTCCCGATTACCCGTTTAAGCTGCGACTTGATGTTCTCTCTCTCCTCTGTGCAACTCTCTTTCTCTCTAAAAGTTCTTAGCGTTCCTTCAACTTCGATAAAAAACCAAGTGCTTCCCCCCGCAACACCACATCCTAAGCTCTCAAACACCGCCCCTAGCCGCTCTTGCCTTGTCTCCTAGCATCGTCAACCGCCAATTGGGGTTTCGACCATATCCTTCCCATTCGAAAACCATTGCTACACCTATCCTTGACCAAAATCACCACCACGGTTGAACTCGAGGTATCTAGTACCATTTTGAACATCAGCTACAACCACCGCACATAACCCAACTCCACTACCACCCCTCACTTCGTAACCACCACCAAATAAAGACCTCTTACTGTAACACCACCACTTAATCCCCATTCACTGATAAAATACTCATAAATTCGACTTTTCCCACTTGTTTCACCACCTCACACCATCGACAAGACACCCCATCACGATTGCTTCTTCTTCTCCTTCTTGACCCGATTTTGACCCGTTTACCCGAGTCCAAAACCGACCCATGACCCACTCTCCCAAATTGAATCCGATCTACCCTTTGAGCCACATCCACTCTAAGCTTGGTTTGACCCATCTCTTTTATTTTGGTTGATGTAAATTTATTTTATTTATTTATTTGGACAAATGTGTAAATTTATCTTGTTGTATGTTAAGAATAAACAAAAAAAATGATGAAAAATGAATGATAAATATAAAAAAAGAAAGAAAAAATAAACTTTTATCACCTAGAAAAGTAGTTTTTAGAATTTAAAAATAAGTCGATTTTTTTTTCAAAATTAATTTTCGAAAATAAACAAAAATTAGGGCCTTTTCCCTTGATATAAAAATAAATGGCTAAATACCTAAATCCAAGTAATTTTCAAACATAAAAATAACCAACCCACTAATATTTTCGTAGACAAACTATGAAAATTTGATCTCAAATGGCAAACACGTAACACCTATACCCAATTATTATCACGCCCCAAACTAGGAAGTTATAATAGTCCTACTGTATAAACTAACCTATACTAAATATTGGTCACTTTAGCTACTAACGTAGGTATAATCTACCTATATAAAACTTTCACCACTCTATTGCTTAGAAGTGTCACATTCAATACCTGATAGGAATCAACATGTGGTATAACTTTTTAAAATAACTATTGAAAATATTTTTTATAGCTTAAATTTCGAAGAAACATCACATTTCATAAATCATAATAAGAATGACACCTTAAATTTTATAGAAAATTTCAAGAACCACGTTGTTACAAAAAGATATAGTATTTACTAAAATTCTACTAAAAACCACAAGCTTACAGAACATGGAATAAATCTGATTAGCTAAAAATTAGAGTTCACTTAAAGAGACTTTATTAGTTTTCGAAGAAATTCATACAATAGATAAACCAAATAGAAATCTAATAAGATAATCATGAATCTCACTCCCTAACTCTGTTCTCTAATCTTTTAGAAATTAAAGTAGTATTGGTAAATCTACTAGGAAACCTGCAAGACAACTATGAGGGAATAAGCAACAATTTGCTTAATAAATGGGACGAAGATAATAGCACATATCTAACACTAAGCAACTAGGGTTTTCAAGCAAGGTTAATTAGATACAATGCATATTCGAGCAAATTCTATCACATAACATTAACCAATTGTCGTGAGATCAAGAAATTACACCTACTCTAATCCAAGTTTTAAAGAGTTTAACGCAGTGCACTCACAAATTGGAACCAAATTGGGGCTTATGCAATGGAGAAACACGCTTCGCCTAAGACTTTATTTCGAACCATAGACCCCAACCTTATTATGATCTTCTCTCCTATCATTTAGTTTAATTAAGAGTGGAGGGTGGAGTGAGGACCATTTCTGCTATTTTTGTCAAAGAGCACACATTTAAGCAAAGAATTCCAATCGTTTCTCCTAATAAGTTACGATGCAAGTCCAGTTTAATAGTTAAGCCAAGTTTGTGTTAGATTACTTTACTGGTGATGAAGTAATTTCGGATAATCTAAAGCAAGTATTATCATAAAACAATTAATACATAAGTTTAACACTCAAAATAGCACAACCATATTCAAGTATACACATTGCATACTCACAAGAAACTAATTTACAATCACAAACAAAACATATACTAAGGTCTCCAAGTATTCTTAAAAATACTTCAAAGTACGGTGAAACACTAATCTCACTTACCTAGATATCAATATTTGTTCTCCTCATGCGTCGTTCTTGTCTTCCTTTATTATCCCTAAAATTTAACATGACATCTTTAGTTTCCATCTAATATATAACATATGTGTTCATTATAGACATTAAAGTACGTTTTCAATTGTGTAAGGTGAGTCTTTATATGGTGTTTATTTGATATTAATTAAGTACAATACATTCTTACCAAGGTTCTAGCTTGGAATAAGTTGTTGCCTAGTAGTTTATGACTCAAGTTTTAACTTTAGTAAATTCTTAGAAGGTATAATCAAACGATTTTCTGATTTACTCTCCATCTCCTAATAATCTAATATTCAATACCAACCATCTTCAAACTTCCAATTGCTCCTATATTTTTCATCTTTCATTGAACTACTTTTTGACTAAGTTTCTAACTTGAGTTTTAACCTGACCTTATGGTATAGGCTATTGTCCAAATGATTTTTTACTCATGTTCTGACTCTGATAATGGTATATAATTTATATACAAATCATTAGCTGATCTACTATCAGACTCTTAATGTAATCAAAGATATTCAATACCAAACTACATCCTGACTCGGTTTCTGACAAAGTCTCTAACCTACCATCCAAAATTATATTCTTATCTAGGCAATTTCTAACTTACATATTTTTTTTCTCTAGAAATAGTGTAAAGTCCAAGGGTGGCCACTTTCTAATCTAGACATAATTTCTAGTGTATTCAACATATTAACACCAAATTACATTTTTACTTACTTTTTGACACAGTTTCTGACTCTACTGCTACTATTATGTCTAACTACTTCGCATATACTCCACTTATCCTACATTTCTACAAGTCCAAACCCTACATATGCAATAAGTATCAATTAATACTTCAATCATCTACTTCATTTCTTCATCATATTATCCATTAATTTACAAGTATACTAAATACTTAGAAAATTTAAACCTAAATCGCAAAATACCTATTTTTATTCAAAAAGCCTCATTCTCGAACTTATATTAAACCACCTTTAGCTACTGCATGTAGGTAAATATAAGTTACACTATAGTTTTATAATGATTTGGTTAAGTTCCTTTGCAAAATGACACTTCCAATACACTAATTACATGAAAAGGAAAATTTTCCTAAAATTCGATGACCTAATTTTGACAACCAATCCACATAACATCAAAATTCAACCTCTTACAAGTATAACTACAAAAATTCAAGCCAAACTTACACTAAATAGTTTTCAAAAACCCAATCGAAAATTGATGTGTATGACATTTTTCTTAAGGACCTCATATCTACACTCAAAATTTTGAAAATCTGATTAAAGATTTGAATTCTTCATGCAAATATACTTAAGGAAACTAAATTTCAAAATTTTTTATAATTGTTTACTATTTTTCCCAAATTTTTTATAAAGATTTGAGAGATTAGCAGTTCACTGGAAGTCCGAGCTCCAACTACTGTAAGGGGGAGGGAGGAAGTTGTCGGCTAGACTAAGCACTAGCTACTCCTTCAGCTCACCACCTTATTTCACTTCTAGTTAGTCATCTTCCTTAGGATCCCACGATTCCCCTCCTTAGTGCACTATTCTTTCCCAGTTTCATTTCGTCATTTTCTCTATCTATATTGTCACTCCAATATTTTTTCCAACTCTCAACTAACTAAGCTTTGTTCCAAAGAGCTAATTGAAGTTTTTATAATCAAGCTTTGGGTTACTTTGATTTTTTTTTTTTTTTTAAACCTTTGCAACAAGTGTAAAGGCTTAATTTAGGTGTCATAAATTGAAATTCCCTTATCCTCATGTACTCCATATCCTTTTCATGTCTAGCCACATGTTTCTAGATATCTTTAGAATTTTTTTATATTTTTTCTATATTTTTCTTTGTTTATTTGGTAATATTCACACATTTTTAAGCATTTTTTATAATTTTGAGTATATATATTTATATAATAATTGTACCTAATGTATATACATGTTTTTTATATATTATTTTATATATAATATCAATTACATTACTCTTAGAATTTATCTCTATGTATCCGTTAATTTTTGGGACCTTATTCATGTACTACTAATAATATAATAATATAGTAAATTGCTACCATTTTAGTCATATTTTTTATATTTTCAAAATCCAAGCCTACAAAAACTCCTAGATTAATATCATGAAGTCCCTCGTATGTTTCTGGCCTATTCGAGTTACCTTTTCGAATACCCTAAATCAACTACCGAATCTAATAGTATAAACGTAGGGGCTCACAATTATGGGGCAACTTAAAACATGTTTTATTTTTTCCCACTTTTGTAAATTTCATTTTGATTTCTTATTTTTTATAAGTAGACGTAATTTTTTTTTATTTATTTGTGAATAATCATTATCATTAAAAGGGTATTTTAAAAGATAAATATAATTTTGAAAAGTTAAGAAATGATACCCAATTAGGGTTTAATAAGGTAGCCTCTGAATTCAAGATCTCTGGTTTCAAAATTATTTTTCAAATATTGGTATTATTAAATACTAGTAGTTAAGTTATAACCAATCCACCCACTAAGTTATAACTTAACTCTTTTTTTCGACTCCGATCAAATAGTGACTACAAAAAGTTTTCAAAATTAAAAAGAAAACCAAGTTTTTCTTAATCCTTAGTCAAAGATTTATATTGAATGAGTATAGTGTAAGCCCTTAAAATTGTGTTTAAAACAACCGAGCATAGATTTAGAGCCTTAAGAAAAGTTATCCAATCGAGCCCAAACTTTACAACTATAATAAAAAAGTTAGATGAAGTGATATAATAAAATTAGATTTTAGAAATAATAACCAAAAATCTTAATTTTGCCCTTAAAGTAGGATTATTTAATGTAACACTAAAAGGTTTAAAACCCCTAAAATCGAGCGCGGATTACAACAAGAATTTAAAAATAAGTTAATTAAGCTATAAAATAAGATAATATAGTATAATTTACTATATGAATATACACATATTTTTATGAATATACCTGGTATAAATAATAATTATACTCGTAAATTAATCATAAATTACTTAATATTATATATATATATATATATATATTGTGTTGAATTCATGAAAATCACTAAGGAACATATCTTAAAAATAAAAGATATGTTAGAAACTTAATTATACGAGTATAGTTATATTTTATGCATGATATATATATATACATGATATTTATACTCATATATTAATAAACAACAAGATATTAATAAAATATATTTAAAATACTAAATAATTGCAAATTCTANAAAATAAGATAATATAGTATAATTTACTATATGAATATACACATATTTTTATGAATATACCTAGTATAAATAATAATTATACTCGTAAATTAATCATAAATTACTTAATATTATATATATATATATATATATATTGTGTTGAATTCATGAAAATAATTAAGGAACATATCTTAAAAATAAAAGATATGTTAGAAACTTAATTATACGAGTATAGTTATATTTTATGCATGATATATATATATACATGATATTTATACTCATATATTAATAAACAACAAGATATTAATAAAATATATTTAAAATACTAAATAATTGCAAATTCTATCCAACAAGCTAAAGTTTGAGGTGGAAATTACTAGATAAGTTAGGATTTCAATGTAGCATCAGATTATCCCTTCTCAAGGTTGATTTAAAAGGTAAATACCAAACAAGAGGATATCTCCTACTAGTAGTAATTGGGAAGACAATTAGAAAAAAAAATTTCCCAACCGCCAATTGCATTCTATAAATACCAGAAGACATCATTTAGACTAGGTTTGGTACTTTGGAAATTAGATCTGTAAAAGAAAAAAAATAGGAAAAAATAGTGTGAAAATAGAAAAGAATTAGGAAAAATAGAACACTGACCAAGCTAAGCTAGTTCCTAGGACTTTCGATGTTATGTTGTTGAGCTACTTCACCACTAAGGAGCACCCTTAGCACCTTAGCCATCCAATACACCCCCACTACTCCACAGCCATCAGAGAACCCAAGAATAGCTAAATCGATTCCCTACCCTATTTTTCAATAACTTTTAAAAAATAACAAATCCACCTAGAAAATTATGAAAAAATTATACTTAAGTTATTTTGAACATGCTTTCATGTGATATTTTTATTTTTTAAAACTTCTTAATTTTTAATATATTTCCTTAAGAAATCTACTATTTATCCAAAATTGAAATTATAAAATAAATGTATCAAATGATGTTGTTTCTAGCTAAAAATTTTTGTGTAGGATGTGTATGATATATGGATAATTCCTATGTAGCCTAAATTTTGATTTGAATATTTTTAATATTTATTATATTTTTGGGCCTAAAAATGGCTTAAAAATAGGCTGAAATTGTGAAATAAATAGGAAATTATTAAATTAAATGATGAAATGGACACTTATTGATTTCTAGTGAATAACAACAATGTTAGGTCATATTGAAATTAATTTGGTGTAAAAATGATTATAATTGAATAATTTAAGATAATTCGAAGCCAAAATTATAAATACGAATATATAAGCGATGGGTTAGAAACTTGAAACTAAGTGATAACTGAATTTCCTATATTTTTAGGAGTATATAGAAATTTTCAGAGAATTATTTGGTAACTCTAACTATTTATTACGAATTTATTAATAAAATAGCTTAATTTATAAGCTATGACATATTTTTGGTAATAATAAGTTAAAATAAATCAAATAGCTAAATAAAAACTATGTACAAGATTATTAATCAGATTGGATTAAAAGTGTATATTTAATATATTTACTGATATTTTCTTATTAAGATATATCATTAGTATATTAGGGTTAGATAATATTCATATTATAACGTTATGTAGACAAATTAGGTAAAATATAATTTAATAACATAAATTACGTATAATACGACAATATTTATATAGATACGTATAACTGTATTAAAAACTCGAACTATTCATTGAAAGTCGTCTGTAGGAATAGGACTCGTAAAACATGTCATTAAGTCTGTACAAACCCAATGATATTAATTTTATTAAAATCGGACAATCTTAGGCAATATAACCTAAAACTCTATCATATTCTAGAATGTACGTATTTCGATAACCTTATTGAAATTAAAACATGATTTAATAAATTGAAAATACATTTCAAAACGATCAAAACGATATATAATATGTAATAATATAAATGACGTATAGTATCAACAATTAACAACTTAACTCGATATATAATAATAATACGAAATAATATATATATAACCGTTTTAAATCAAACCCTAATGTGTTCATAATTATTACGAAAACTGAAATTAGGTCTTTTGTGTGAATAGAATCTTCAAGTATAAAGACAGTTGACGACTTGAGTCAGCAGTAGTGAGTGTCTAAACAAGTAAGTTGGGATTGTGGCTTCACCGCCTATTGGGATGCTATATTAAAGTATTCAGAGACCCAACAGTATTTCTGGCTGTGTTTATAGTTAGTTGATTGTGCGCATGCTATGTATGTGTATGATACTCAGTTGTGATAGGAGTCGAATTCCTTGGTATGCTATCTTGCATGTTCACATTGTTTTTGTATTATATAAACTTGTTTATCCACCCCTGATTAAAACTAACGTCTATTCAACTAAAATGAAACTGGACATGAATAACACTCATCAGGGGAAACAATTAAGAGTGTCAGGCCAAATACCTACTTCCTTCGATGAAGATAGCTAAAATAGCTCTTTCCCCATCTTTAGTCGAACTAAATGGTAGGCAAGAAGGTCACGATAAAGGTGGGGGCCGTGATTTGAAGGCGATCATGGGAGGAGGGTGTTTTCCATTGCACAAAACCGGGTTTAGTCTAACTTGAGTTGCAATGAAACTCCTCAATCCGAGTTAAAGCGAATGTAGTTTCTCTAACCTCACAATGGATAGGATAACATTGTGCGATGTTTCATTTGATTGATTATATTTCATTTCATCATAATTAATAACCTTACTTGTGATTGTATGATACTCTTCTGACTTCGTCTCACTTACTAAGCTAATTGTACTCACATCCCCATATACTCTTTTGCAGATGCTAAGTGAGGATCAAGATGTTCCAATACCACTGCTCCTAGGTTAGTATGCTGTTGTTTGGGAAAGTGAGGAACAAAGAATCAATTGAATCTAGGCTTTCGACTTTTTTATTTTAGTTTTAAGGAAACTAATTGGGAATTCCTTGGGACACTCACTAGTTTTCTAACTTATTGTATATAGACTGCAAAACCTGTGGTTTTTAATAAACTCTGATTATAAACTTTAACTTTGGATATGAAACATTTGTATAAATACTGTTGTGGTATGAAACAACAGGTTATATAGAACAGGTATTTTATAAAGCTCTACCACAAGTTTGGTTATTAACAGATATCAAAATGGACGTTTCAAGCTAGTTGAGTTGTGCATGCCTAGTATGAATTGTATCTACGATAGCAGCTATAAGGTCAACTTCTATTTTAGGATAGTTTATACAGTGAGACTATTATAACTCCTCCTGTTCGAGGCGTGACATATAAGGTTCAATGTAAGTTAGGTTAAGAAAAATATTAAAAATCAAGAAAAATTCAAGCTCAACATTTATGCTCTTTACAAACATTCTATCACAAGCATCAAGAATGTCAAGATTTTCTAGAATTTTCTTTTTGCATACGCTGTGCCAATTCTTAATAGAAATCAAGTTGCTAATGGTATATCCTTGCACTTTTCACTTCATAGGTTTCTTCAAATGTCATATATATTTGAATGTAAAAACTAATATCTAAATGTGAAAACTACCAAAAGAATAGTCAATACTATATCCATGTCAATTTTTAGTTCAAATGATGGTGGATATGATTTTCTTGAGGACATATAGGTGAGTGAATAATGAGAAATTTTCCTACATTCAAACAAGTCTTTTGTCGAATTATATAACCATCCCAATAAAAAAAATACGGTTCCCCAACTAAGAAAATGAAGAGTAAAAAGTAGTTCCATTTAGAAGTGAGCCGTTCAATATAGGAAACCATGAAACATAATCTAAACAAGGTTAAAACTAGAAGGAAGAGGTTTGTTCATTTTTATATACCTAATTGTAATATCAATTTCTTTCAACCATATGTGAATGCTTTGACATTAGTATTTGAAAATGAATTTCGGAAAGGAGCCATGAAGCCTAGTGAAGAAAAGAAGAAGAAATGTTGCAATTGCAAAAAGATGAAATGTTGTAAATGTTTATATTTGTTTGGCTAGCTAATATGTTTATCACTTAAAAAAAATAAATGAATCAGTAATGGAGTTATTAAGCCAATAATGAATATATAAATGAACAAAAGTATTTATGAAATCATGTCACACTTGGTACACAAGAATATTCTAGAATAGAATAGAATGAAATAGAATAAGGAGTAAAATGAAAAATGTTTTCCTATCTTTGGAAATGTCTATGAAATGGAATGGAATGAAATTACATTAAATACGTATATGGTAATAATTATCAAAGATACCTTTAATTATTGAATGTTATAATTAAATCAAAGGTTAAAATAAATAATTTGATTAATAATAATAAATACAAGAAGAATGGAATCACAGTTCTACCTTCTTAAAGACAAAGTCGAATTCCCCATTAAAGTTAGAACCATCGATTTTATTGATTCGTGATTCCAGCTTTTAAATATATTCCCAAACATAGGAAAAGGAAATGGAATCCGAAATCACAATTTTATTTTAATCTATTCCTGCATACTAAACATTATATTAAAGCATATAAAATCAAAATATTTAATTACAACAAATTGAAATTTGATAAATGTTTTCACTAAATCAATGTTCGAATGGACTTGAACTTGCATGTGATTAATTACATATTTTAATAGGTGTGACCCATTTATTAATCAAGTCAAATTTTACCAACCTAAACCTACTTATAAATGCAATGTTTCTAGATTGTTTGCAAAATTGTTAGCCTTAACATATAATTGGTTTAATAGATAAATATTTTATATATTTAAACTATCTTTTACTCCACGTCTCTTCAAAAACATGGCTCTTTGTTTCTAATCGCTTGATTGTTCCTTGTCATTGGCAATTACTATTGCTTTAGAAAGGGAGTACATTGCTTAGATTATTGTAAACGTGAAAAATGCTTCAACAAGCCTCAATTCAAGAAGAAATCAATGAGAAACACTTGTTAGTTGATCAAAAAGTCAATATATCTCTTGAACTTGATACTTATGCGGTAAACCCTTTGTAAAACTACCTAATCCTTTCTAAAACATTCATGTCATGGAATTAAATTTGACACTCAAAATGGGTGTGCAAGATAATATGCTCAAGCTCAAATGTAATTGTAGCAAGTTTACATGCAAGAAAGGATATTGTGAATGCTTTTAAGTATGATTTTGGAATTAGGAGTTTATACAATATAATAGACATAGTATACATAACCTTTTCACCTAAATTGAACTTTTTCTAAGAGTAGGTGGTAAATGTATTCTTAAGAGTATTACTTCAATGTAAGTAGACCCTTGTACTTTTGAAACTCACCTTCAATTTCTCATAACATTTGAAAATATATATTTACATCCATTAGTGTAAAAATATCCCAAAACATTTGTTAAGCCTTTTATACGATAGTTTTGAGAGTTTAACAACAATTGAGTTATGAAGAGGTGAAAGCTTATTTTAAAAGTTCAAAGGATTTATTGACACTAGATTAAAACTTTTGCAAGTTGTATTTGCAACTCTCCATTATTTAATTTGACATACCAATATAAAAAGTAGTTGTATTCAATAATCTCCTTGGATTTAACTTATAAACGAATCCTAAACTAATTGGTTAAGGATGGTAGGTGTACTAATATGACAATTCTAGTAGGAAGCACTAATGCATAAGCACTTAAATTGAGAAACAACTTAAATGAAAAGTTTCCTTCCATGGTAATTGATGGAATCCTTTTTCTACTTCTAAGCTAAAGTGGATATCAGCCCAAGGATGGGCCTACACGAGTGGGGGAAGAGGGTACGACCATAAGGGTCCCAGCTCTCTTAAATTTAGGAACAGTTAATTTTTTAAGTTTTTAGAAATTGAAAAGAAGTGTAAATTAAATTTATACTTTAAAAAGTAAACACATAATATAAAATAATGTATAATCTAATGATTAAGTACTTAATTTTATAAAGAAGAAGTTTTGGGTTTAAATTTCATGTTTGTCACTTTATTTTTCATAGATGCATTAATTACCTAAATGACATTTCTCTTTTTGCATTTATTAATCTTTTTTTATTTATAATGACCAATAAAGTTAATTTCATTAATACAAATTATATTAAACTAAATAAATTCTTTTTAATTACTATTTTTTTTGTTGGTAACAAGTCATAAATAATTATTATATTGTCCATATTATATATATACCAGTTATACCACATAAACTATTGATAAATAGTACCACTTATATAACTTGGTTTAGTATATATTTTTTTCAATTAATGCTATAAAAATCAAATGTGGATTATTTCAATCATTATAGCCTAATAACTTATATTCAAAGTGAGCTTCTTTTTTTTTTTTAATATTGTTAGTGAAATGAGTATGGTTATCATGAAAAGAATTAGAACAATACTTATATCTATATCAACTAGCTCTTTTTGCTTTACTTGTAATTTACTATTTAAATATTTTTCTAATCTATTTTTATTGAAAGCAAAACTTACATAAATTTCAAATATTAATGTAATTTTTATAAATTAATAGATAAATTTTATTTAATATACATGCATAGTGAAAAGGTAAAAAGTTAATTCTTCTAACTTCTTATAAAGTGTATCAATCACCCTTAATTTTATTACATATCAAATCATTTACTAAATTCTTTTACATATATAAGATATAATATAACTATTATAATAAGCAAAATTTTTTATTAATAATTTTAATATTAGCTTAATATTCAACCACCCCTACCTAACCCACCACACCCCACCCCCCAAAAAGTTATATAATCTTAGTTCCATCCCTATGTTAGCTCGAATGCAAATGTGACGATTGCAAGAATCCCATTCACACAAAAGCAAGTTAGGATATCGAACTCTTGCTCCTTCCAATTTTTAGGTTTGATTAGTATTGAGCTTCCTAAAATGGTTTAATAAATTTGAATTTCAAAAAACGAGCAAAGATTAACTAAACACTTAAAGATGCTATCATATGAAAAGCAAACACAATTTAAGCAGGATGCAACTCAAATTTTTCATTTAACTAACTTCACTAATATTAGAGTACCGATCTTCAAAGATCATCTAATGTTCTTCCATCAATAAATGTTAACCAATATGGCAAGTCCTTGATGATACAAAATAATAATCATGCCAATAGCTCACTCAAGTTAATACCTCCACATAATAGCTAAATAGTACAAGTTTGGCATCTACCCTTATTTTATGCACCTAAACCCCAAGTATATGATATTAAGAAGTTAAAATTATTTGCTAATTCTACTCTCTCAATAACTAACGTATGCCTCAAGTATACTAGATGTACAAACCAATTGACCTTCATTTTAACAACACCAATTCATATTATACGATCTGTATAAACGAAATATTACCTACAACCTTAACAATGATTGTTAATGGAATTAGAGAACTTACATTACAAAATGCAAACACCGGAGAGATTTGTTGATCATACTGTTAACAATACACCAATTGGTATTATACATCAAGTTATGCAAATAGGGCATCAATTGCAACCCCAGCAAAGAATGTTGTTAGATAAAGAAACCTGCATTATTGCTTTATATCACATCATACTTGCTTTAATTACAACTCAATTCTATTTCAATTTTTGAAATAACTCAAAGATTGACTTCAAATCATATAAATACATATATCTATTTTAGTTTTTTACAGATGGTTTTCAGATATTTTTTGATTCCTATTTATTAATGTAAATAAGGGAAATGAGATAGTGTAGAAAGTATCCATTTATCTCTTGTAAGTCCAAAAGTGCTACTTTTTTTTTTCTTTTTTTATTTAACTAAGATTTTGATAAGATATTCTTAATCTCTAAAATGCCATACTTATATATATTGAAAATTGTTTAAAATTATAAAAATCTCAACTTTTTTCAAGATATACAAGGTTTTCAAAATTCTAGGTATCTAATTATTTTCTAAAACTATTTTTTATATAGTATAAACCTAAGAGCAACATCTAACATGCACAACAACTAGTCCTATGGAATGAATCAAAGATAAATATGCCTATATTCACATTCACAAATCACTTGTCTCAACAAGATTAAAAAAATATGAACTTATCACAACCCACAACAAAGTATTTGCTTTAGAAGTTAAACTTGTTGGATTCATTGCAAAATATGTTTGTTATATTGATTTGCTTCTATGCTTTTGATAGAGTGGAATATAAACACTTTTGGAGGAAAGACTTATAGATTAAGAAAACTTCTTTGGAAATGGAGCTTTGGAGCATCTTTTGGAGATTATAATTGGCATAGGATATGGGAATTAATAAATTGATAGTGGAAATAGATTCAAGAGTGGAAGTATACTAGATTCTCAATATAAACTACTCAAATCAGGTAACTAACATTATATTTGTGTATAAGCAAGAGTTTTAGAAGATTAAAGAAATAAAAATGGAATGGACAACTGAAGAGTACAACATGGTAAATAATACCTAACTAAGATTAACTGTAGTAAAGATATAGAGTGGAGGTGTCTTTCTTATCTCTTATATTTGTATTGCAATGTTTTGCTTTTACTGCTAAATGGCATATAGAAGCACTATATTGATGTTTGTTTGCTTTGGATTTACACATTATTTGATAAGGTGGAAATACATAGAAATTGAAAGGAAACCAGTAGAAACATTGTGTTTAGGTAATAAAAATAAAGATGCAAATTGATAGAATTGGAGAGTAATCGGTAGAAACATTTCCACTTTTAAGACCAATCACTTAATAGCCACTTTTGGAGAACAAATGGATGGAAATCAAATAAAATTATAAGAGTACCCTTAAAAGTAAAGTTAGATATATAATGTGAGGGATATTTTCGACTATTATTGACTTAGAAAGAAAATATTTCCTTTTATTTCTATCTTAAAAATCTAAACAAAAATTGGGACTACATTTCCCTTTTTTTTATTTCCTATCAATTCCACTTATTTCTATTGATTCTCGCTTTTCCTAAGTTTATATTAGTTGAATGAAGTTTAGATTTCATTAGGAAAAAAATGTAACAAAGGTTTTTTTTTTCCCTTCACTTTTAACAAGTACATCAAGGAACTCATCAACATGTTTGTAAAAAGGATAATCATTGCCTTTCAAAGATAGAGTGTACTAAGGAAGAATTGTATAATTATTAAAACACCGTCTAAATCACTGTCCAAATTTTGAGCATCTTTTCAATTTTACACCTAACATTTGAAAGTTATCTCTCTCTCTCTCTCTCTCTCTATATATATATATATATGTATGTATGTATGTATGTGCGCATGAGCACAATCAAATTAACTACTCTTCTTATAGTTTTTTTAGCAATGATTATTTTATCTATCATAGTTTTAAAGATGATGAAGATAATGAATTTAACAAATAAAAGCTTAATAAGATATGATAGTTAATTTCAAACTTCGATCGTACATTAACGAGTAATGATTGATTTGGTACAATGTTTAGTAACTTTAAACTTTAAATTTGTAAAATTTGACAATACATGTTTCACAATATTGATTTTGATATTATTCCTATAATTATTTAATTCTATAAATAAAAATATCTAAGTACTCCTTACTCATCTATGGTATTATTCAATGAAATCAAGTCTTTCAAAGGCATAGTTCCGTTTTAGCATACAATCGTCCCTATTTTTACTTTTCAATTGATTTTATAAGATTGAAATAAAATAACCATTCCTTCCTTATAAGGTATTATTATATTTGATTAACGAAATAACTATTCTACGAAATTCATATAATTGCCATTGAAATCAAAGGAATCATAATCTTTTTAATTCTTTCTTGCATATTATTATATTTTATCTGAGAAACTTTAGTCAATAACTAAGCCATGGTTTAGGACAAGGATATGTTAGCACTTTTAGATATATTCCTAATCTATTATTAATATTGTCATTAGTAAAACTTAACAACATAATAACATAATAGTTATTGCTTTTTTTTTATTTTATTTGTGAGTAATTATAGTTTTATTCTTATCCTATTCAATTATATACTAATATATACGGTAAAATAGTGAAAGTAGTAAGCATATCAAAAGATTGTTAATACGTACGAGTTCATAATTGGAGATTAACACATACACATATAGACATCATACAGCCATGGATTAACGTCAAGGAGGAGAGGACATGGTTGAAAACAGAGTTTCACCCCCACATTTGCTCTCCACTAGAAGCAAGGAGCAACATCATCTAAGAAAGGAATCAATGGTGGCCTCTCTAGTCCCCTTCTAAGCTACCAGCGAAAGCAAAGGCGCATCGGAGAAGAAAGCCTTCAAATTTGTTATTATGAGATCTTGCAACGACTCAAGAGACTCCGGCGTCATGACTGCAGAATGCGGAGATAACACAACATTGTTTAAATCAAATAGTTCTTCGGGCACATCAGGCTCATTCTCAAACACATCTAAACCAGCGCCACGGAGTTCGCCTTTCACCAAACACCTAACGAGTTCCTTCTCATCAATTAGAGCTCCACGCCCTACATTGATTATCACCCCTTGATTTCCTAACGCGATCATAACATCCTTGTTGATCATGTGGTGTGTTTCATCCGTAAGTGGACAACACAAGACGAGGATGTCGCTATCAGCAGCAAGATCACGGACGTTGCGGTAGAAAGGGAATGGAACCGATGGTTTCTTGTTCCTTGAGTTGTAGGATATGAAGCAACCAAAGGGCTTCAATCTTTTTGCAATTTCAGTGCCTATGTTTCCTAATCCCACGATTCCAACACGCTTTCCTCCCAACTGCAACATTACTTCAAAAATTACGCCTTTAACATGCTAAAACACGCCATGACGCTGTTTTTCTATATATCAAAACAAGTTCGAGAGATTGAGGCCTTGATCGATTAAAAACAAAATGATGTTTAATTCCCGTCTTTCTATATATCAAACTACGAACATATACATTTCATTCTAATACGTGAAGTCTTAGTATGGATAAAAATCACATATTTAAAAAGGGAAAAAAAAAACAGAAAATAGAAAAGGGCAAAAGAAAAAAATAACCTTAAACCCAAGGGAATACGCCCCGTTTTGGTCCCACAACCCCTTCCTCACGTACCGATCACCAGCCGAAACCTTCCTCAAGACACCGATCATCAGCGCCACCGCATAGTCAGCGCAGTCCTCGGCAAGAGCCTTGCCGGCGTTGGTGACTCTGATTCCCCGGAGTTGGCACTCGCGAAGGTCGATATTATCCATGCCGACGGCGCAACTGACGATGAGTTGGAGGGAAGGGAGGAGAGATAAGGTGCCGGAGGAGAGGGGTGCGGGGTCCAAGCATATGAGGGCGCGTATGGAAGGGAGGAGGAAGGTGTGGTCTAGAGAGGTCCAAGGGTCGATGAGAGTGAAGTGGCTGGAGACTTGAGATTGGAAAGGGAAATCTATCGATTGGAGACGGTGGAGGTAGACTAGAGGCCGAGGGTGATCTGGGTCTAGTTCTAAATTGGGATGACTCATGGTGCCGTATTCCTTGCTAGGACAGCAAAGAAGTTAAAGTGTTACAGGCGTTAAATTGAATCAAACACTATGTGGATATATAGAATTCAACGGGAGTGGAAATAGTAGAAACAGGAAGAAATTGTGTTTTGGTAATTTTAATGGGACTTGGAAATGAAATGAATTGGATAGAAAAGAGTGAAAATGTTTTGGGTTTAGTATATGATAGGGAATTTGGGGAAAAAAATAACATGAAAATAAGTAAAAAAAAAAAATAATAATTATGAGATCATGATAGTGAACTCATACTACCCGATGGGTATCAACTCATTCACTCAACTATACAACACAATTATATTAGGTTAGGTAAATAAAGTAGTGTAGTGGTATATCTAGGAGTATAGTTATCACTAAAATTTATCATAGCAAATTTGAACTAAATAGATCCTTCGAAATATAAAAAAAAAATAAAGGGAATTAATCCACAGATAAGCTGAAGTAACGTAAAACTGCTTGGAAGATGTAACTCATTAACAAACACAAGACAACTTGACACATTACTTGACATGACGTACAAGTTGATGTCTAGGTCCACTTATCACTAATCCAAAACTACTCGTAAAATTAGAGAAAAATATATGAAAGAAAATGAACTTGAAGAAAGTTGTCTCACAAGAATAGGAAATTCAATCTTTATCTGTCTAGTTATATGTAGCTTACAAGGGAAAATGAACTATTTATAATAAGTTCCTAAGGTAACATTACAAATAAAGAAATTACAAGAAAATATATGTAAAAAAGAGATTCCTAATATATACGAAAAAGAGTAAAAAGAACAAACGATAAAAATGGAAAAGTAATACAATGGTAAATGAGGTGAGCAAGTGGCAATACAAAATTGGTCCCGTATAAAAATTCTCTAAACACAGCATGTAAGAAGCCTTAAGATGTTGCTTCAATGAATGGGTCAAGACGAAAAATGGGTAACGAGAGAAATGATAACATGTTGAGAGAAAACTACTCGGTCGGTAGTGAGTCTCTCATCACTTGGCAGGTAGTAAGTCTCTCGTTACTCGGTAAGAACCTTTCGATAGCAATTAGTTGGATTACTTGGCACAAAGTTCTTGGTAAAAAAGTTTAGCTACCTTCCTTCAGTGTAAAGTTTCTCGTCATCAGTAGGTTGCTGAAAGAGGATTCTTCGGGTGAGGGATTAGAGGCCTTGGAGTCGTGCATGAGTAATGGGACCGATGGTCAACAATTCATTATGTGGGCCCTAGAATAACTCCACGAACATTGCATCACAGCAAGTGCACTCATTTAGAATTGATTTTCTCATGACCAATGAGAGTCAGCTTCATACTACAGTGCAAGACATAGTTGAGCATGATGCTGACAACATTAATGTGAACGAGGAAATACTTGATGTAGAGTATAGGGAAATTTGGCAAGAAGATTCGAGTTACGATCCTTATATAGAAATGATTACTATGGGTCTCAAGGGTAATGACAATGAAAATGATGATGATGACAACGAAGAAGATGGTGATTAGGGTGAAGAGGAAGGCAAAGCCAACTCTGATGAGGAAGATAATAAAGATAGAGACAGGATAACTTTTGATGTCTTAGGAAGCCATGTGTCTATGGCCAATCCATTTGCGCCTTCGTTAACTCTTGTTCAAACTCCTGTGACATAACACTACTGGCTTGCTATAAGAAATCCAATCCTGTTCCTAAATATGGGTAGTGACAATAGATATGTTACATTTCAAGAAGAACAGAATACACAATGCAGCAACACAATTAATAGTGATGAGTTAAGCATCAACATGAGATTTGGCACTAAGAAAGAGTTATAAGATGAGGAAGGGGTCGAGGAAGGGGCATGAGATTTAGTACCTCAGCCACCATGTGATAAAGTTCGTACTAAGAGAAGTCATGCTAGAATTAAATGAGGAAGGGGTCGTAGGGATTTGGATGTTCTATTTACGAGGACACATTCCATTGACTTAGGTGATATTGGTTCCAACTCAAGAGTTTCATATGTTATACCACCCTTTCATTAATCATTCCATGGTACGCCAGTGGTGCCTCGAAAAATGCATACCACGCATTTGCAGAGCTCCACCATGAGTAAAAGGGTTACCCAACATTGGCTACCTCCATATGTTAACCTTATCCTACCAAGAAACTTCTCAAACTTACCGACTAAGCCTTTTATGGGTCTTTTTGAGACACGACTATCTCTATTATCTAAATATAGAGCATTTTTTTTTTGTCGCGCAAAAGGTAACATTAGATTTTATTATCTTTTATTTTTTTTACATTCTAATTGTAATAACAACTGATATACCTAGATCATAATTAAATTTTATTTTTTATTACATTCTCATTGTACGTATCTATAATATTGACATATGAAAGCATTTTTCATCTAAAATACAAGTGTTTCACATTTCTATTTGAATGAAAAAACACTCTTACAATCATTGTATTTTAAAAATCAGTGTTTAATTGACTTTATACTATAATCATATGCCTACGACAAGTGTATAGATATAACAATTGAAGTTACATTAAGCCATGTGATTTCTGTCATGTATTCGTATGAGTACAATAAAAAACTACAATGAAGTAAAATTTTTTTTTTTAAAAAAAAAGAAAAACTTACACTAAAGTTGCATGGAGGGTATGTGACTTTAGTCATGTGATTTCAATATAAAAAAATTTAGGTAGTGAAGTTACGTATAGATCCTAATTATTTTTTCTTGAGACTTATTTTCGTGTTATTTTTTCCTAAATACTCTATCGATTTACTAAACTCAAAAATGTTTCTACTCTCAAGACTATTATGTTTCTCTCTAATCTTAGGAAGAAAACAAAAGAAATGAGTGTAAGTTATGGAAAGTTACAAAACTAACCTAAAAGCAAGTTAATAAAGAAAAATTTGAAGATATTTTAGTCTTTTAAATATTTCAACTCTCTCCGTTTCCTTTCTTATTCTAACCAAATAATACGAAAAAGAAATATTTCTTTAAATTTCCTCCTATTTACATTTTATGAATCCAAATAAAAAAAACAAATACATTTCCTTTGTTTCATTTCTTCTCTTTTATTTCCTAATGATTTTCAATGATTTCCATTGTTCTTTAAATTGCCAAACACAATGGAAAAGAAATTATGATAATGAAAGAAAATAAATTGCCATCTAAAAATAAACCATGAGACATTTCACTAGAGGTTCTTGAGATACTAATTTTTATTTTTCCTACAAAAGTAATAGCTTAACTTAACATCAAACCCTCCTAACAAATAAAAAAAAAAAAAAAAAAAACTTTTATATAACGTTGCATTCAACTGAAACTACTCCCTTCATCCCCTGAAAAGAAAAAGAGAGAAAAGTAGAAACCAACACAGAACACCTCATCGTTCAATCTAAAACACACCACCTCCAAGTGTCAAGATTTCTCTGTCTCACTTGCCTCGCCATGTCCACCCACCCTCCCCACATTACCTCTCTCTCACCCTCCTTCTTGACCTTTCTCTCCCGCAGTTATCCATGATATTTAAGTAATTTTTTTTTTTTATATAATTCATATCGGTGCAACTTTGTTTTGTAACAATGCTACGTATCTCTCCTAATACACATGCATCTCAAGTGGCTTCGCCAAAAGAGAAGCATATGAGAGCGATTTTTCTTTTACCCTTTTTTTTTTTAAACTCAAACGGCTTGGTTTATATTCAATAATTCGCTTCAATCCTAGTACTTGAACTAAATCGTGAAATGAAATTTCTACTTGAATCAAACTAAAAGCAAAACTAACCGGCCTTTCGATAAGGTTTAAATTTTTTTTTTTTCCCCACTTACCCCTAATAACTATAGGGGTGGATGGGTAAAATTCTACTAATGGTTTGAGTTTATTACTCGCTACCCTGCTACAATTAGCTCCCCTAGTACTAACTTCATCAAAGTGATCCCGCGAGACAACCTCTAATTGCTCCTCACTCCATTTGCAAGCCACTTAAAGCAATCACCACATTCTCTCAAGGCCGAATCTCTGCCACAGCAGCAACACATTCTATCCGATTTTTTCCTGCATTTCAGACAAGCCCCTTCTCAAACTTATGCATCTTATATCGCATTTTTTATGGTTGGCGACGCAATAGGCTCCACTTCGATGAGTCTGACCGCTCATCTAATAAAGCACACAAATGTGGAAGCACATGTCAGTAAATGACGGCATTACATAAGCAATTCTAATCTGTCACCCTTCCAATAGTAAAGTCCCACTGCTGCTGATATAATCCAGTGCAGCGAGCATCCTTTTGCTGATCTGTCCACTTGCAAGGACAGGTGACCATTCCATTGGATTGCAGTATATTTGAGTAGATGATATTATATCAAGTCCAACAAACCTGAATTTCAGGATTACCCAAATCTTCATGAACCCATTGGTTAATCTCCAAAAAAACACACTTGGGTATAACATGTACCCTGTAAATGGAGGAAGCATCCATATACAGGATACAAAAACTCAGATGCCAACATCCCATGTGGGAAGAAAATGCTGAGTACTCAATGCCTTTATCTGCAAGGTTGTTGGTTTTCCCTCCTCTTTTTCACATCATTCAGTAAAAGCCAAGAAGATAGACAGTGATGGAACTTGGCAATGGTGATCCAGCTGGAGCACGTACAGCAACTCAATCACCTCCACCTTCGCACGATCAATGTTCATCACCTAAAAATTGATACGTAAGTCAATCACCCCAATATTATCAAGTTATAGCAGTAAATACAGAGAAAATAGGAGTCCTGTTTCTATAGAACAAGAAGCATCACATACAGCCACAAATTCCTACAGCACAAAATAGGAGGAAAAAATGCCTACAATGCACAAGCACATACAGAAATAGGTAGACACACAACAAAGGAGGGAAAAAAAAAAACTGGATCCACGTATAGCCTTTTAAGATGGATAAGAAAAACGTGCAAATAAATCCTGAAAATTGGGATAACACTCCTTAAGGCAGAGGGAGCAGAAGGCAAAGACACTAAACAGTCAGCCCTTCATCACTACAAGCAACATATATCTGTAGATAGTGAATCTCGGTTTAAGTTTAAACTGTTGGATGGCAAAGACTGCAGAACAATTGACAGAAACAATGCATAAACTTTGGCTGCAAACATTTCCATAATATAGACTTTTTTTTGCCCAAATCACCGTAGAAATAACTCCTTATCTCATCAGGTCAAGCATCTGGCCCTTTCCAGGCAATAAGTTTCTCTATAAGCAGAATGATGCTAGGAATTTACTCCAAGAGCACAGAGGGATCGCATCATTTTCATCCCTCCTGAAGTATGTTTATGCAATGTTGCTGGAGGAAGGTAGAAAACTATGGGACCAAATTACTGAAAGTAAATGAAGTTAACTATGTCCACATAATAATTGATGCGCTATTTGGGAGCTTATCCTTTTCGAGTTCAATAATCAAGAATGGATCCCAAGCCCAAAAATGAAAAGAAACAACAAACGAAATTCACCTCTAACATCAAAATTAGAATAACTATCGAAAATTAAGATTGTAAATGTGTTTTTAGGAAGCCTAATTACGACAATGGCCATTGGCCAATAAGAGAACAAAAGCATCAACTGCACTCAAAAGAAAACAAAACTAATCACATAGTACAAGAATCTCGACAGGTAAAAAATTATTAGAGGCTTAATCTGCTACCACCGAAGAATCTCAATGCAAGAGTCAATTACTATTATTCTTTTTTTTTTTCCTGGAATCAAGTGAATGGTATTTTTCATCTGGACCAACAGTTCAATTAAATAAATCTGAATCTCAATACAATGTAGTATTTGGAAGTTGCAAACTTAGTAACTGCAAATTTCATGCTTATATGGAGCAAGTCACAACAAGGTGCAGATTGAACTGTCAGTCCAACAGTAGATCACCACACTCTCCCTTTAAGCACAGGTCCTTAGGACTCATCACCTTCCAGAAGCGATTTTTCTGGTGGGTGTAGCAGAACAGCTTCTTGCTCAGAATGTGAGTATTTTCCATACAAAACCTCAAGCTTACTTTCACTAGCTCTTGAATGGTAGATCATTAACATTTTTGCCCAATCCCTCAGGTCTTGTTTGGAAAAGCCAGCATGGAACATAAGGGTTTCATTCCAATGTTGCATCAAGTTCAGGTTGCATCTAGCTGCATAGACTGCTGAGGCAGCAACCCCTGATGGGCAGTAACTGAGAATGGCATAATTCATCAGCCCAAGTTCAGCTAGGAAATAGACCATGTTCTCTAGCTTCTCATCAGCAAGAGATGCTTTAATGAACCAAGGTAGGAACACAAACTTGCTAGGATGGTTTTCACTGTTGCCAGGACCTGTTGATAACTGTAGGCTTTATCTGCAATGTATACCAAGTCATTGACATCTGAAGCCCAAATTTCCTCATATTTAGAGGCTGTAAGTAGAGCACCCATGCCTAGCAGCTGCAATTCCTACTCAGAATTACCTTCAGAGAGAGAAACGATGGATGATATTTATTGTGAGGTACAGTGTCTGAGGTATGAGATCAAATTGGTCGTGAATTTCCATCAACCAGTCAATCAGAATTGCCCTCGTCTTTTCATTTATGTAGGGCTTTGAGGGCCTGTCATCATGCGATCAGCTTTCATTCTCAACTTCCTTGTACAATTTATAGATGTCCTCAACATATTCAATGGCAGCCAAATCATTATTATCATCCTCTGCATCGATGTCAATGATTGTCTCTTTAAGTTTATTGGTCAATCCACAAGCAGCCTTGCTTCTTGCTGAAAGGACTGAAGTAAGAGTTGGGGCCTTTTGCCATGATGATTTATCCCCTTCCTTTTACTTGTTAGCATTAACAATTTCTTCCTTGTTGTCCTTCTCCTCGATCTCTTTTTCGGTATCCGGGCTTATCTCAATTACTTCCTTGGGTTTTTCCGTAATGGTAACTTTCTTTTGAATCCTTAGCTGGCTCAGCTTTTTTTGCCCAGAATTGCAGGTGCTCCACTCACATTGCTAGAAGCTTGTTTCTTGTTCTCAGCAGCAGCAGAATCTGTGCATTTGCAAGCAGTTGTGCACAAAATGGCCTTGTGATGGGGCAATGAGGCTGAGCCTTGCCTTCAACACCTCGATCAGTTACAAGATTTCCAGTGTCACCCCGTGCTTTGTGGTTTCTTCCATCTGCAACACCATGTTTCTTCTGTTGCTGTTTCCCTCCTTCAATGATTGCCTTGCCTCTTGCTTGATGAGGAATAATGGGTCTTGAAGTCATTTTAAAACAATCTCATTTTCTGTTTCTTCTCTCTCTCTCTCTCTCTCTCTCTCTCTCTCTTTGAGTGAGTGATAAAGAGTGTAGAATAGTCAATTACGCTCCTTCATCATCATTATTGTCTGGCAGAACAGAACGTTGGAAATCCGCATCCACGATGCAACCATCCATAATATGTACTAAAATTTTCCCCTTCATAACATCCATCCTTTCTGATCTGACTCCATTTACCACTAGCATCCCACCAACATCCTTCAATATATACAATGTAAAACCCGACAACGAATCATATGAAATCTCCTTCCCAACTGGCACAGAATTAGAACCTATAATCCTTGGAACAACAGAAAACCCCAATATACGCGAAATTATTGCTTCCGTATTATTCACATCCTCTCTATCCGTACTACCATTCATACTTAGCATCAAATCGCGCTTAAATACTTCCTCTGAAGGAACAAAAACCGTAAAGGCAAGATCTTGTGGGAGCATATCTATCATCATTTCTCCAAATTTCCCAATACGTTTGCTTTCATTGGGATTCATTCTTTTCAACTTTATGAATTGAAACCCACTGGATACTTCGGGGAGCCGAAGCATCGAAAGGAAAACGATGAATAGACAACAAGCTGATACAACCAGAAACGTAAAAGCGATTCGATTCGTCTTCTGCTTCAAAAAGTTGCCTTTCCCCATTTTCAATCAAGACTCGTTTTCGATCTTGGTTTTGCTTCTACTGTATTTCTAGGGCAAGTGGACAAGAACGATTCAACATGCGGAAACAGCCTCTTTGAACACTTTATTGTACCGGAGGAAGCAATTGAGCTTTTGATAGCATTTTACTGATTGAAAAACTATAACTCACTATTAATCAATCAGAAAACCCTAATCGAACCGTACAAGTAACTACAATAATTGGATTTGAACTAATCAGTTAAACTTAAGCATTCGCAATCTGACCTGCGTAGCAAGTAAGACAACTGGATTTCAATTGGTGATTAAGGCGTGCATCTTTGACTTACTTCTTTTCGGGAAACGGAAAGAAAGAGACAGGAAAACGGATCCGTTAGTTGATTTTTTGGAATTTCGGATTGGGCCTAAGTTCTTAGGCGGGGCCGAACATGTACAGTGGTTTGGTAGGTCCATCTCATATAATATCGAATCAACTTGTTTGTATTAATATACAATTATATTAATAAAATAAAGATACTGAGAGTGATCGATCGAGGAGGAGCATAAGAGACCGGCAATTGAAAATGAGACCACGGAACAAATTGAGTATTGCCCAGCCGAGGGTGGAGATATCTCGACGGCTTCGAGGAATTTTGCAAAGCTATCGTTCAAGGACATACTATTAAATAACATCCCAGGTGCGTACGAAAAATTTTTCTTTACGAAAGCGATGCATTCGGAGACGATGGACCACAACGTGGAATGGGATCAAGCTAAGGAAGAAGAAGATCAGCTAAATAACGATGCTAAGGAAGGGGTTTGCTAGGCGAATTTTTCGGCTATTGAAAAAGAAATGTTATATGCGAGGCATGCCCTAATTGCTAAACTTAATGGGACCTAACCTAGGGTATAAAATCTTGCATAGTCGGTTGACTAAATAGTAGACAGTCATTGCTAATCTCAAAACCATAAACGCAGGATCGAGTTGTTGTATTATTGCGGTAGGTAGTATGAAAGATTTCCCATGGATAATTTGAAATAGCCCATGGTTCATCAATAGCTATTACGTGGCACTCAAACAATGGAAATCAAATTTTAGACCGAAGGTGTTAGTGTTCAATTCTATGGCAATCTGGATCAGAATATCTAGCCTACCAATTGAATTATTTTCTACTATGGCCATTAGATGCATTGAGAAAATAAAAGAAAAAATTTGGACCTATGTTACACTTTGATTCGTTCACTATCAATACGGAAAGAGGTGGATTGGTAATTTGCATCCGAGTGGATATGAACAAACCCTTGAAACATAAGGTGATAGTAAATTAGGTTGCATATAAGATTTTCTACAGAAGTTTTCCAGGAATTCTGTGAAGTGTGGTTTTATTAACCATTCTAAATCTAAATGCCCTAAAGATTGTACTACAACTGATAGGGAAGGAACCAATGATCCGACATCCCATCCCAAGGATGGGAAAGATAAGACTCTAGAGACGTGTGAAACAAGGACGACTAATGATGCTCATGATCGCAATATGGAACTTATGGGGAAAAGTAACGACTGGACTGAGGTTAGACTCAAATGACGAAGACGAGGTCAGCAAAAAGCTGTAAAGCAGAATCTGAACCGAGAGAGAGAGAGGCTTTGAGCAGTGGGAAAAAACAGGATAGAAATAAATCCCAAACAACGGTTGGGGATGTTAATGCTAATCTTAATGAAAAAGAGAATTAAGAAGACGTTGAAAATATCCCATCGTTTTAATGCTAATCTTAATGATAATGCGGTAAGAAAGGAAGTGAATCCTTGAGAAGATTTAGTATCGAATGAAATAGCTAAATCTAACGTTTTCCGAACTGATGCGCCATTTCAAGAAATGCAAAACTTGCGAGACTGGAAAGTGAATTCTCTTCTTGCTAAAAAACTTTACGTTTGGACAATCGCAACTATCTTCTAAAAAAGCATCCATCAAACAACTTGCAAGGCAGCATGGCCGCGTAGCAGAGGTCGACATCATCCTCCTATTACTTACGAAACAGGTTCCTCTACCCGAAACACACGAGGATTCGAGACTGTGGAAAGTAAGGAACAAGAGGGACAAATTACGTTTATACGCGGAGATCATTCCGGTGGACGTCACCCAGACCCGATGGCCAAGAGAAAAGCTCCCCGACGTCACTTTCAAATCAAACTATCAACATCAACCGGTTTACATGATTAAGCAAGGCAATGTAGAGGGAAGGACAGAAGCCACTGTGCTATTTAAGATACCCATGTTCAAACAACTAATGACGAACATGGACTTCCTAGCCCAAATAGAGATGACTTGCAAGAGGGTAGCCGAATTGCTGATGGCCCCGAGAGCAGGGAGGCCGGAGATCCAAAGAGTACTATTCTTAATCGCAGCCATGGGGGAGACCCGCAACTCAGTATTGCTTCCAGCAATAGAAACAGCGATGGCCTTAATTCGGACAGCGTTTCGGCCATGCAAGTGGAGTTTGCAGATTTAGCGAGAAGGGAATGAGCCACCTGTTTCTGAATAGTATGAACTTCGACGCAAACTTGTCAATCCAGACCTCATGGACACTTTATCCTCCAACATGAGACCACATTACGCGTAGTGCATCCTCTAGGGCGTGGCAACAATTGCTGCAGGATTTGTTAAGAAGATATGAACCCCAAGTTGTTCTCGTTATGGAGACGAAGCAGGACCAGATTGGTGCAGATAACTTGCGTGAGTTTCTCGGCTATGGAGAGATGATTTGTGCGGAAGCTAACGGGCAAAGTGGTGGTATTGTGATGTTTTGGCAGCAACAGACCGTTACTGTGAGAAGCCACCGTGTCTCCCGTCAGTAGATCCTGGTTCAAGTTGAGGTAATTTCTTCAAACCATCAGTGGTATATTTGCGGTATTTATGTGCATCCCAATGTTGTAGTACGACAAGATCTATGGCATGAATTGTCAAATTTTTAGCTTATATTATTAAAGGTTATTAGTTGCTTATTGGTGATTATAGATGTAAGGGTTCGATTAAAGTGATCACATGCGTACTGAATGAGTAACGTGTTATATGTAGTTTCAAATAAATGAAACGAGATTATCACCTGAAGGAATGATTAAGTGAGAATAAGACAGGGATGAAGAACAGACAATCTCAATATCTCAAATGCATAAATAATAGATAAAGCAGTTTTAAGAGACCTTAGGCATTCACCTTATAGCTTAAGTGAATAAGATTAATTCTTTGCCTAAACATTATTTGATCTTAAAGAACAAAGTTTTTACAGTGGAATACCGTTTCTCCGATCTCTCTCTAAAAGTTCTAAATGATGAGAAAATATTGGGTATTTATAGGCTCTTGAGTTTTATGGCATTTGTTAGATCATCTAGGTAATCAACGGATAAAATAGAGTTTACTCAATTCATAATTATCCAGAATAAGCTAACTAATGTACCCAAGGCCAATAGCCTTTCTTATAAGTATATGAGCCTACCTGAGAAAGGTTGGAGGTAGATGGATCGATTCAATGATCCCTGTTCCGAGTTCACCAAATCAAATCTCTCTTAATCATCTCAATATAGACTAAACTCCTTAGGCTCTATCACTTAACTCAATAAGTTAAGCTTAAATAAATAATGGACTTATCTCAATAACTAATATAGCAATTTTCAACCCTCTACAATGATTTTAATGAGGTACCGTTGAATGATGAAAAATGGGGTGAGAGGAATATTGATCAGGTGAGAGCAAATAAATACTAGGAGTGCATATACACATTTGGCATGCCTTAAGGTATGTGGGGCATAGATACACCTGATTTAAGTTTCTAAGCATCTGGTTGACCTCATTCAGACTAAGATTGATAGAACCTAGGTTAATTATAAGTGGAACATTATGTATCCAAAAACCAAAATATTTCACCTTTCAAGCACGAGCTCAGATCACCATCCACTTCTTCTAGTAACTCACCTTTAGGCTACATTAGAGTCAAAAGAAGACCACCCATTTCATTTTCAACCAATGTGAGTGAAACACCCTAACTTCAAATCCTTTGTCTCTACCTACTAGTCCCTTAACAAAGATAATATGGAAAGGGAATTAAAGGTTTTTACTGAAAAGTTGCGAGAATGGAACAAGGACGTGTTTAGACTCATATACGCTAAAAAGAAACTCTTGTAACAAAAGTTTGAAAAGATTGGATAGGTTATATAGAATCGGCCGACATAGAGACTATTGAATAAGGAATAGTTTTTACAAGAGGAGTTGAAACTCGTCTTCGATCAAGAGGAAAAGTTATGAGCAGTGAAAGTTAGAGCAAAATGGTTGGTCAATGGTAACTGCGATACTAAATTTTTCCACACATCCGCTATGGCTAGAAGAGCTAAGGGACATATCATTGGCCTCTTTGATGATTGTAATAATGGGATCATCGATCACAACGATTTGGAAGCTATGACAACTAGTTACTTTTCCAATCTTCTTACTATCAAAAGGTGTTTCTCAAAGCCCAAACTGCCTAGTTGGCTTCCAACATAGAGTGTGCTCAATGAGGAAAACTCATTATACTTAAGCATATAATATGCATAGGAGCTAAGTTGATCATTAAGACTTACCATAAAAGCTTTAACTAAGTGGGTCTTTCAAGATATCAAAGAAAAAGAGATTAATAGAATGACAAACATAATAGCTTCCATGGAGCTGCTCAAAGGATATAACTCATAAATAAACACAACACGACTTAATACTTCACTTAATATGACTCACAAGCCAATACTTAGGTCCACTTACCACTGATCTCAAGCTACTCAACAAGATTAGATAAAAGAATAAGAGAAAATGTAATTGGAGAAGGGTATCTCATAAGAACAAGTATATTTAATACCTATAAAAGTGTAAGATAATTTTGACTACAGTAAGAAAAACTATTTATAGTAAGTCCTTTAAGGCAATAATATAATAATGGAAAATTACATAAAGGACAATGTAAGAAAGAGATTCATAATATGTACGAAAATGGATAAACGTGACAAATGACGAAAAGGAATATAGTACAATTATCAAAAAAGTAAGGGATAAGTGACAACCTGTCATTAAGTATGTAGTCAAGGATCTTAAGGCATTATATCTGGGTTGAAATGATGCTAAGGCTGCTGGGGCTAATATGTGCTTAAAGCTATTAAGGTGATTGAATGATGTTGTAATTCTGTATACTAAGAGAGTATAGCTCAATGCATAGTGACCTTAGCCTCAGCATTCAGCACTTGGCAAGTCAAGCTCCGCACTCAACAACTCTAGAGGTTAGAAGAGAAAGGCTCGATGTATAGTAACCTCAGACTTGGTATTTGGTAGGTTGGCCTTATCACTTAGTAAGTTGGCAACTGAGTAAGGGTCTAAGCAAAGCACAGTATGTCCGAGCTAGGACTTTAGCAAGTTCACCCACCCTTCATCCGCATACAAGAGCTTGTCCTCAGTAAGTTGAAAAGAGATAATCCTCCTAATGAGAGATTAGAGGCCTTGGACAATAATCCATCAATTCCTCAATTATTGAAGGTTTGGCCCCAAATCTTAGCCTTTTTCTTCCTCTCTTGACACATAGGGCATCAAGTTAGTATTGTTAAAGGTGCAAGGCACCCCATATCCATCAGGTAATTATAGCTCACAAGCATTGTCATTGATGCGTCGAAGGATCTTGAAAGGGCCATTTGACCTAAGTGATAGCTTGTTTATTCTCCTTCTTGGAAATCATTCCTTGTTGAGATGAATCTAGATAAAGTCCCATAAGTTGTAAATGATTTGCCTTCTACCTTAGTTTCCTTACTCTCTCTATTAAGTTACTATCTTGGCTAATTATTCAACAACCTTCTTATGCAATGTCTAAAACTCTTCGGTGCACTGTAGGCTAGTATGACTTTCTCCTAAGGAAGTTAAGCCAGTAATCATATCTAATGGTAAGTTCAGGTTAATTCCATGAACAACCTCTAAAGGCATCCTTCATATTGAGCTATGAATAGATTGATTGTAAGCGAACTCAATGATCGGTAGGTAGAGATCCCAATCATATAGATTAATCCCAACAATAGCTTGAAGGAGGTCCCCTACTATTCTGTTCACAACTTTGGTCTAACCGTCTATATGTAGATGGTAAGAAGTACTGAATATGAGCTTAATGTCAAGCTTAGTGTTGAGTATAGGGTTCGTTAGAAGAAGCTCATGAACTTTAAATTACGGTCAGATACAATACTCCTTCGAACTCCATGCAGCTACACAATCTCCTATAAAAAGAGTATAGTAACACATAAAGCATCATTGGTTTTGTAGCAAAGGACAAAGTGACTCATTTTGTTGAACCAATCAATGACTACCATAATGAAATCATGTTTCTAAGGTATTTGGCTGAGCATGAAATCTATACTTAGATTGGTCCATGGCCATTTAGGTATAGGTAAAGGTGTATATTCTCTATATAACTCCTTTCTCCCCTTGGCTCACTTATACACCCCGTTTTACTTAAGAATTTTATGTACATCTTTCATCATCTTAGGCTAATAAAAGTGTTCTCTTAACTATGGTTATTAAAATCGCGAGTCAAAAATACATTTTTACGAGTTTATGATTTTATGATATTTTTCTTAATTAAAATAGATGTAAAATTATTTATATGCAAACTTTTAATAAAATTATGAACTTTTATATACGATTTTACAAGTTTATAATTTTATCAATTTTATACGATTATATTGATTCTATGCATTCAATTGAACAATAAAATCGTAATTTTGACAACTATGCTCTCAACAACTTAGCAATTTTCTTCTCACTAATGTGGCTGGCTAAGCCTTTAACATGGGCTTATTAGATAAGTAATTCCCTTGTAGAACCACTCAGCGCATAAACTTACTTCCCCTTCATTAGAAATCTGTAGCTCAGATAGAACCCATCCACTATTCCTCTAATGTTACATTTAGCTACTAAGGGTCCAAAGTCTAGATCATGCTTATATTGATTTGGCAATATACTAAACCTAAGTATCCTAGCTTGCAATGTTATGACAAGTAGATGCCAACAAGAAATGGCATTGGGTACAATGTTAGCACTTTCCTTCTTGTACTTGATAACATAGCAAAAAGCTTCCAAAAATAAGACCCATTTTACATGACGTCAAGAAAGTTTCTACTGTCCTCTGAGATGCCTGAGAAATTCATGGTCTATGTAGATAATGAACTCTCTCAACGGTAGATAGTGTTGCCAATTCTGAAGTTTCTGGACAAGGGCGTAAAACTCTTTGTCATATGCCGATTAATTCAGTATGGTACATTTGGAGCTTGTCACTAAAATAAGCAATTGGTTGACACTCCTATATAATAACAGCTCTAATGCCAACTCCAAATGCGTCACATTCTAATTCAAAAACTTTCTTGAAGTCATGTAAGATAAGTACTAGGCTAAAAGTCAACTTAGACTTAATCTCATCAAAACTATTTTGAGCTTTTTTGGACCAATTAAATTCAGAGTTCTTCTTGATCAATAGAGCAGCTATGGAACTAAAGCTTTGAATGAGTCTTCAATAAAATGAAGCTAGACCATAAAAACTTCGTATTTAGCAGCACTAGTTGGCATTGACCATTCAAGAATAGCTTAAAATTTCTCGTCATCAACTTTGATACATCCCTAAAAAACAACATAACTAAGGAATACTACCTCACTTTGATAGAACACACATTTCTTCAAATTGCTGAATAATTACTCGACACGGAGGATATCAAATACAAACTTCAAGTGTGTGATATGCGAAATGAGTTCAACACTATATACCAAAATATCATCAAAGCAAACAACAATACATTTACCAATTAATGATGTTAAAACATGATTCCGAAGCTGCATAAAGGTGTTCAGTATATTTGTAAGCCCAAATAGCATTACCATCTACTTAAATAAACTGTCCTTAGTCTTGAAAGCAGTTTTCTACTCATCTTTAAGTCTTATTCAGATCTGGTGGTAACCACTCTTTAGATCAATCTTTGAAAATACTCGTATACCATACAACTCATCAAGCATATCATTTAATCGTGGGATTGGGTATCAGTACTTAACAATGATTTTGTTAGTTGTTAGGCTATCAATGCACATTCTGTATGAGCCATCCTTCTATGACTCTAAGATAGTTGGCATAGCACAAAGGCTTATGCTCTTTCGAACATATCCATGCTTGATTATCGAGCCTGATTTTTCGATTTCTTTTATTTTAAATTAATTTCCTTATTTCTGATTAATACTAAACTCTAATCCATTTAATATTAATCATCGACTAAAGAAATTGGAAAATTCTGGTTTTTTTATTGAGGAAAAAATTTTGGAGTCGCCACCTGACCAAAGTCAGGAAAAGAAAAAGAAATCGTAATCAATTAAGTAGATCGATTACAATTTGGCTATCGGTTTTTTATTTCAATTTGAATGAAGGACCAAAGGGTTTTAAGTTCGAGGGCTAACCTATTAAATCTTAACAGGTACCACTATCTATTTACCGAAATTAGGATTATTCTTCTAATTATAATATTTTTAAAGAAAAAATAAAAATTTAAAAGAAAAAGAACCTAAGTTTATACAGATTTTATCGTCGCCCCGAAAGTACCTATGTACCCCGTTAGTCAGGATCAGACAATCGTAGTTCTTTCCGAAAAAAACTTTAATATGTTGATTGATTTTAATTTTGAAAAAAACGACTAAGTTTACGTTTTAATTGATTCGGTTTATTTAAAAAAAAAATAAAAAAGGAGTCCTAACTCTTGAGTGATCAAAAGACTATAAGATGCTATAATCTTTTTGTAAAAAGTTTCTTTTTCTTAATTTTTATTTCTAAAAAAATAATTTTCTATATGATGATTTCTAAATAAAGAACCTAAAAAAAATCCTAAGCTAATATATTCACACCTATATTTCCACCATTAATAACTATCCATCTAAATAAATTAATTATATAATCTACTTAATATATAAAAACTAATATTAAAAGCCTCCTCAACTAGTATATAGACATATATATACATATATTATGCTATGAATTTAACTAACCAACCAATAGAATAATAACATAATGATTATAAAATAACAATAACGAAATAAATAAAGAAAAGAATCTTAAACCTGACTTGATATTCAATGAAGGACAGTAGACGTACTCCAATTACGCTTGGGGCTTGTTGGTGATCATGCTTGCGTGTGGCTTAATTTAGTCGCTGCTTGGTGCGGTTGATTAAGTGTCGTGTTTGTGCACGATCGGTGAGTGGCAGCGTAATGGCATCTATAATGACCATGGCTGTTTGCAATGGAATTGTCGTAGACGAGTGCTGTGAGTCACGAATCGTGTGTATCATTGATCGTATGTCGCAACTGCTAGATGTGCAGGGGTTATGCAAGTCCGTATGTTTATGATCAGCATGGAGAGGATAGTGCAGTTTTCTGGTCATATGTGTGTAGGAGAGAGGGTAAGGCTATGATGTGTCATGGATCATGGCTAATCGGTAAATGTATTCGCGTATATTGCTGGAAGAGGAGGATGGCATTGGTTCTAAGTTATAGGTGGTTGCGAAGTTGCTGTTTATGTATTGGCTGTGGCGGTGAAGTTGTTGTGCTGTGTTGACCAACAATGGATGGTAATCAACGTCGTGAGGCTATTGGCATCGGTTGTAGAGTATCCAGCAGTGATCAGAGCAATAGCAGTAGAGTGGGGGCGGTGTCAGGGCATATGTGGCCAGTGATTGTGTAGTGTTTTGAAGACGTGTAAACAGTAGCTGCTATGTGTTTACTGTTGGACAGTGTCGTGTGGTTAGTAAGCGTGCTACAGTGAAGACAGTGTATTTGGCCAAGGATATGGATGTACTTAGTCGCTGGGTTCTGTGGATGCGTAGTGTATTCATGTTTATAAAGTCCGAAACGAATCATATCAAATCGAATCCATTATATTGATTATAATTTGATTCGATAAAAATTAAATTAGATTCGAATTATTTATATTAATTCAAATCCAATTTAATAAAAATCAAACTAACCATGTCCTCAACCTAACTCCATATCAAATACTCCAATACTTATTCGTTAGGCCGTTGGCTTATGTCTTGACATTCAGTACAATTAAATTGTACTTAAACCATACGACTTTCTAAAATAATTATTCAAACTAAACTAAAGCTAAAGCTAAAACTAAAACTATTTGTCCCTAAAATAATTTACTTCCTAAAAAAATCTAAAAAATCTTTTTAATTTTTTTTCTTTTTCTCATTTTTTTTTTGTATTTTCATCATTTGTCAATTTTTAGTATTTTTATCTTTTATTATTATTATTATTATTATTTATTTTTCTATTTTTTTGAATTAGAACCCTTTTTAAAAAAATCAAAAATTAGGATTACAAAGGGGTAAAATTAGGTGTCTATATTAATCAACTCATCAACTTGCTTTTTTAGCTCGACCACCTACTCAGGATTAAGCTTATAGGCAGGTCAATTAGGTAGAGCAGGTTTAAGTTAGAGGTCAATGCAATGCTATATCCCTCTGATAGGAGGTAAATCTCTTGATAGGAAATAAGTCGACATACTCTTAAAGTAATGTCTACACCTCAGTAGTGTCAATCCTGATTTTTTACTCAGTCTTTATTATTTTCCTTAACCCGATTAATATTAAACCTGTTTAATACTAACCATTGATTAAGAGTTAAGAATTTTTTATTTAAAAAAATATATATATTTCGAAGTTATCATTCAATCGAAGTCAGGAAAAAGAATTAAGTTATAACCAATTGGGTAATTAGTTATAACTCAACTATTGATTTTTCGATAAAACCAATTTTTTTAAAGAATTTTGAAATTAAAGATTTTGGATTCGAAGGCTACTCTATTAAACCTTTAATAGGTACCATTTTCAACTTTACAAATTTAAATTTATTTTTCAAATTATCCTTTTTAACTAATTCTAAATTTACAATTAACTAATTCTATTTGCACAAAAAATAACAAATTGAAATTCTTTACAAAAGAGAAAATAAAAAGATTTCCCTATTTTAAGTTATCCTTAGGTACTTACATACCCTCTATTAGAGATCAAACTTTTCGTAGTTTATTTACAAAAATTTAATGTGTATTGATTTTTTTTTTAACTTTTGAAAACAATCGAATCTACGTTTTTATCAATTTATTTTTATTTAAGGAAAAAAAAAAAGCTCCTAATTTGGTGCCTTATTTTGAAAAACGCTAAAAATAATAACCTAATTTTGAAAAATTTTATTTATTTTATTTGCTTAGAAAAAGTATTTTTCTAAGTGCTAAATTTACATTTATTTATTTATTTATTCATCTTTTTACTTTTATTTTTGAGAGTTGTAAAATCCTTGATAAGAAAGTTATTGGTCTTGAAATTTTTAATGTAAATAAAATTAATCCTCCTAATAACTTAAATTAGTGAGTAGTAATACCTTAATAATTGAACACAAATAACACAATTAAATAGCACAAATTAAAAGAGATACGAAGAAGAATATCAAGCTTAGGATTTATAGAGTTTTGGCCTTATGTCTACTGCTCTCTTTCAACTCCACTATTAAGAATCCAATTTACTTCACCGGTGATGTTTCACTTGATCCACTTAATTAAAACAAATCACAAGAAGCTTACAAACATTAGCTGTACTTGGCGTTAACAACTCTCTACTTTACCTATCTAGCCTCTTTATAATCTAAGCTAATTACAGATCTACATAGTACAATCAAACTTCTTTTAACACTCAAACAACAAGTAAAGTTTATAAATTACAAGTGAAAATAACGATACAAGTCTCAAATAATTTTACACAAGAACAAAAATGAAGATTGGTGAATAATCAACTTCGGTTTAACTCTTTGAAGAAGTATCTGAAAAACGTTATGTGCTCTTTCAAATAATAGAAAATGTTTACGATCAGGGTATAAAGTATATGTATTTTCCTTTTCAGAATTGTACATGACATTTTGAATCCTTTCTCCTTTTATATTAAAGTCTTCCAACGGTTATTTTATTGAGAATTATCTTCAATTCATGTTTATTCATTTCAATGTCTAAGTGATAATCTATAAATATTTTTAGAGAAAATCTTAGAGTTTGAATTTTTAAACCAAATCTTCTAATCTTGTTATGGTCAGATATATTTTGATCAGCAATTTCCAAATAAGCTTGAAATTTGAAATCGAAATCCCACAAAATTTGAAATCAACCTTATCCTTATCCAAAGATAGATCAACTTAAAAATAATACCCATAGATTTTAATTCTATCTTAAGTGAAATGAGACTAAGTTTATTTCCCTAATACACCTAATCTAGTGAAGCTAGGTCTTGTTCACCTCGAAGTTGATATTTTGATAATTTTTAACATTATTCTTCCAGACTAACTATCTGAATAACCTTTTGAAGAGAAAGTCTCTAAATTATTTTGTGAAATACTTAAACTAACTCTTCTTATAAAAGTTTCTAAACTATTCTCTAAAGTACTTCAAACTTGACTCTTTTTCAAATGATTCATACCTTTTGAAAAAGTTTCTAAATCTAACTCAAATTGCAATGTTAAACTTTCTATAATATTGTTTAAATACTTGCACACTTGTTAGTTTATTAGCATTCCTTTATTTTATTATCATTAAAATTCATAAGAGATATCTAATAAAAGTAAATAGGAAAATAAATGACAAGAAAAAAAAATTAAACAAAGTCAAAGTAAACTTCTTTAAAAAAAAAAAGGTTTTTTCTCTTCTTTTTTTTTTACTTTTATTTTCATTTTAAAAGAAGGAGCAAATAAATAAAACAAAAGGGGCTAGACCTAGATATTTAGGCAAGGGTACGAGTTAGTTTGTCGACTTTGACTCACGTTTGGGTCAAACTTTGGAGATTCGATTAGATTAAATTCGAATCGCAACCAAAGAAAAGGGCAACAACTAATGAGGGTTGCTATAAGGTAGTTTAGGCCAATTTTTGAGTAAGTAATGGTGTTTTCATGAGAAACTTATTGATAAATGAGGGTTTGGTGGCAATATCTTAGTGTTTAATGGCCATTTGGTGGTTGTTTGAAGGTTGGCCATAGTTGGTAATGGTGGCCAATTCATGCAAGGGTAGCTGGGAGTGAAAGAGTAATTAGTTCTTGGGTTTTCAAGGGTTGTGAGCATGGTCGTGATGTTAGTTTGGGGTGTGGTCCAGTAGTGGTGGATTTTTGCTAGTAGTAGTCATGGTAGTTAGGGTTTGGTGTAACCCACAGTAAAGATGGAGCTAGGTATGACAGTAGTAGAAGGGCGTAAATGAGATGAAAAGCTTAGCACTTAAGGAGCTCGGCCTTGCCCGTAGTTTTGTTCGAGAAGACTTCAAGCTTGAGTAATAGCTTAGAGAGAGAAAGCCAAACCCTTATGGAGAGAGAAAGTTTTAAGTGTAAGTGTTTAAGTGGATTTGAGTGATGAATGATGATCAAGAATGAACATTTGACCCCTATATATATAAATTCGAAGCTTGGTTTCACTTAGAAAGTAAAAAATCGGAGTAAATTCAAAGATTTCCAATTAAGTGAGTCCTTGAATGCAAATCCGAGATTGATGCAAATTTGGAGTAATTAATGGTTAAATGAAATCTTTAGATGCTTATTCTTACTCCAAATACATAAAGGAATCTTTGTTTTTCTATTAAAAAGCTCAAATCAAGTAGATTTAACTCAGAGGAAAATCGAGGTTTTAATATTTTCTTTGATTTTCAAAACTCAAATTGACCCATTGAAAAACTGTATCTAGACATGTTCTTGGTATCGATTCGAAATATTCCATGTCTAGTTCATGATTTCACCATTAATTTGGTGAAATCATAGAGAAAAATGAATAAAAAATGGTCTTAAAGTGGTGACACTAAACTGTGTTCATGCAAGAAAAAGTAGGAAAGGAAAGGAAAGAGAAAGAAAGAAGATACTGAAGTGGCGCCATGTAGGCACTATGTTGGCCATGTGGTCGAATAGACGCGTGCCACATGTTAGGTGTAAACACATGGCTTAATAACTTTACACTGTATGTATCTTAACTCATGCGAAAAGAGAAATGCACAAAGTGGCAATTAGATGAATTGAACCTGAGACCTCTATGTCTTTTCAAATATAAGTTCAAGTGTATTACCATCAGGCTGTTGACCTATACCTTATCCATATATGCATAAACTAGGTCGATTTAAGCTAGATTTAAGCCCAAGCCCAAGCCCAAGCCTAACATCCCATTTGTTACTTTAAGACCTAAAAGCTATTTAAATTGCCTATTCTTATTTAAATTATCTACTTTCTTCTTCTTTTTTTGTATGTTTTTTTCTAAATTTTCTATTTTTTAGGTTTTTTTTTATTTTTAATTTTTATATTTTTCTAAATTTTCTAGTTTTTTTGTGTTTTTTAAATTAGGACCCTTTTTATTTTAAAAGGAACTTTAAAAAGAAAATACAATGTGAAAAAATAAGGCATCTTCAGGTAAGTGCTCTGATTGACTTTAACTCTAGTAGCATCCTAACTAATAAGAATATGCACTTTTTGGTCTTAACATCTTTGGAAAATTAGGCTCGGGAAATCACCAAGGATATCCCTTACTGCAATCGTATAATCTTCTCTTGTGACTCTTGAACTTCTTTGGGACTTATTGGAGTTAGTATAACCTTCTTCCCATGCTTCTAGAATATATAAGTGTTCCTATACCCATCATGAAGTACATTCAAATCAAACACCCAGCATCGTCCAAGTAGAATCTATGAAGCACACATGGGTAAGACGTTGCATAACACCTCATCCTTATATATGTCACCAACAGTGATTGGCACTTTGACTTACTTTGCAATAGGTAAACCTCCCTTCTCATTTAGCTAGTGAATCTTGTAGGGTTTAGGGTGAAGGTAGGTTGGCAACTTCAAAGCCTTCACTACTCATTGTGCTATGACATTGGTACAACTCCTTCCATCGATGATCAAAGCACATAGTTTGCCATTCACTTGACAATTTTTATGGAAGAGGTTCTCTCTCTGTTCATTCTCATCAGAGGTAAAGGTACTAAGAGATATTTATACAACCAGGTAGTAGTCTCCCATTTTAGGCTAAGCTACAACGTCTAAATCTTCTTGAAACACTTTGAGCAGTTAGTCAATTCCCCCTTCTTCCTCTTCCCCTTCACTAATACTCTCTACTTTAAACTGAGGCTTCTATCCCTTAATAGTCATGATGTATTGGGTAGGATATTGATTAGCTATGTGTCCAAAACTAAGGCACTTGAAACACTTTATCTCTTGGCTGTTCTTATTAGAGCTCTAACCTTGATCTTTTCAAATCTTAAGTTCCTTGACCTTACTTTTTTCTCAGCCATCATCAAGTCTACTTAACATCTAACCTTGATGATCCACTTTAGGGTTATATTAAGCTTGATCATATCTTGGTTAGCTCAACATACTAGTTTTGCTTAGTACACCAGGTCGGCTGCTCGACACTTGGCTGATCTAATTTTACCTCTGCCTTTCAACCCTCTATGATATTTGGATAGTCTCATCCAAACTTCCAAGCCTCTGTACTTTCACTATATTACCAATTTTAAACTTTAGTCCAAAAATGAGCCGTACTATTGTCTATGCCTCAAGGTCGTCAACATCGTATCAGATCATTAGCAACTGGAACTCCTAAACATACTCATCTACTAATCAATTACCTTGTCTAAGTTCTTAGAGGTGTTGGAAAGTGTCTTACTCATAGTGTTTTGAAACAAACCTATTCCCCAGAACTCTCTTTATCTTGTTTTACATTTAGATTTCGTGCGGGCTCTCTAGCGTACATTCTACAATTTCTTCCATTACATTGCTGTATATCCAAAAAATTCGAAAACAGCTATTCGAATATGTATAGAGTCTTCGTAATCATAAAAGTCAAATATTTTTTCCTCCTAGTCCAAATAGTCATCAGCACTACCAGACTCATTAAAACTCAAAATTTGTACTTTAAGATGCTCGACTCCTCTAGGGGCCTGAAGCTCATGCTCTTCGAATCCATCATACTACTCTTCCTCCCCATATTCCTTAACTTCATCTAGCTCAAGTCTCTTCCTTGCAATCCTTTCAACATGTCAAGGTAGAACTGAGTTCACACTGATAGCTTCGGGTGCTCGATGCTCACCCACTTGTCTTCTTAACCTTGTTCAACAACAAAACTCTTGTAACCCAGCCTCTACTACCCTTAATATAAAGATAACTAGGTTAGCCACAATAATAGTAAGGTCTTGCAACTTCTTGTCAGTAGCTTACGGAGTCTATTGAGTAACTCGACAGCAACCATAAACATTACTCTCATCATCATTAATCTCTCATTAAACTTTAGGATTCGACATTCTCAATACAAAACTTTAATGGATTCTACTACTTGATAGAAGATTACATACAATTTTGATAATATGATTTCACATAGTGACTCAAGAACTTGCTCTATTTTCCACTAGAGAAATAGAGTATAACAAAACATACTTAGTAATAAGAAATACTTCAACACTAAGCTTTCGATTGTAACCTTAAGCTTTAATACCAAGATTATATGATATGCTTAAGAGCTGAGTTAATCATTAGAACTTACCGTAGAAGTTATTAACAAGTGGGTCCTTCAAGATATCAAAAAAGAAGAGATGAATAGATAAGAAAATACAGTAGCTTTCGTAGAGTTGCTCAAAGGATATGACTTACTAACAAACACAATACAACCTAATACTTCGCTTGATATGACTCACAAGCCAATACTAAGGTCTACTTGTTACTAATCTCGAGTTACTCAATAAGATTAGATAAGAGTGTAAGATAAAATATACTTAAAGAAAAGTATCTTACAAGAACAAATATATTCAATATCTATAAAGGTGTAAGATAATTTCAGCTATAGTAAAAAAGATTATTTATAGTAGGTCTTTTAGGGCAACAATACAATAGTGGAAAATTACATAAAAGACAATGTAAGAAAAAGATTCCTAATATGTATGAAAATGGGTAAATATGAAAAATGACAAAAAAGAATATAATACAATCATTAGAACAATAAGGGATGGGTGGTGACTTGCCACTGGGTACATAGTAAGAGATCTTGGGGCATTGTATCTAGATTGAAATAATGCTAGGGCTAATCTATGTTTGAAGTTACTAAGGTGATTGAATGATGCTGCGATTCTGTAAACTAAGAAAGTAAAGTTCAACGCATAGTGACCTCAGCCTCGACACTTTGTAAGTAAGGCTCAACACTTGATAGCTTTGTAGGCTAGAAGAGAAGGGCTCAGTTTATAGTAGCCTTAGATTTGGGATTTGGCACTCAGTAAGTCGGTATCGGCACTTGGTAGGTTGACGGCTAGGCAAGGGTCCAAGTAAAGCAAAGTGTGTTTGAGCTAGGACTTTAAAGAGTTCAACTACAGCTCTTCTACGTACAGGAGCTTATCCTTGGTAAGTTGATAAGAGATAATCCCCCTAGTAAGAGATTGGAGGCCTTGCAGACAAGCGTGAATGAAGGGTCTGAAGGTAAGCAATCCATTAACATAGATGTTATGCGAGAGGAAATTCGAAAAGCCATGTAGAGTATTGCTAATCGTAAAGTGTTGAAGGTGGATGGACTACATCGCAATTTTTCAAAGAATGTTAAGATATAGTTGGTGAGCCAATCTACCAGATTATTGAGGATTTTTGGAAAATGGAAGAGGTGCCAAAAGAAATAAATAAAAATATGCTAGTTTTAATTCCAAAAAAGGAGGGGACAAATAGGCTTAAGGACTTCTAACCAATAATCCTATGTACAACCCTTTGTAAAGTTTTAGGAAAAATTTTGGTGCATCGATTAAGACCGATTCTTCCTAAACTAATTAGTTTAGAGTGGTTGAGGTTTGTGCTAAGCAGATCAACTAAGGATAATGTGATTATTTTTTAGGAACTTCTCCATTCCCTTAAGTAGCAAAAAGGCCACTTCAATTGGATGATGATCAAATTAAATCTTGAAAAGGCATATGATAGGTTTGGGTGAGATTATATTTGACATGCCTTTATGTGTTTTCAATTCCCAAGAAAATGGCTCAACATTGTTAGATCTTGCCTAGCAACTAGCTCATCTCATGTGCTATTTAATGGGGCAATGCTAAAGGAATTTTATCACCAGAAAGGGAGGTTAGACATGGAGACCTCGTGTTGCCATACTTATTCATAATAGCTATGGAAGTGTTAAGCTGTTGTATCAAAGAAATAATGGAGGTTGATTTATGGTAGCCCATCTTAATAAAGGGATCTAATGTCAAGCTTTCACATATGTTCTTTGCAGATGACCTAATCCTTATGGGTGAGGTTATAGTGAATAATGCATAAACAATGCATAAAGTTATGAAAACATTTGGCATTATGTCTGGATAAAAAGTTAATTATAGCAAGTCGTGTAATATTTTCAAGCAACACTCTTGATGAGTGATGCATGTAAGTGGCAAATATGTGATGCTTTTGGAATCAATCCTAATGTTGAACTAGGCAAATATCTAGGTGTCCCGATCACCATTGGAGGGAAATTGAAATCGTTGGATATTGAAATCCTATTGGAGAAAATGAGGAAAAAGTTGTCGAGATGGAAGGCGAAGCTCTTTAAAGTACCTACAAGAAAAATCCTAGCTTCCTTTACATTAGAAAGTATTGGCAATTATTATTCTCAAATGTTACTAATGCTAAGGAAAATATGTACTTAACTTAAAAGAATCCATAGGGAGTTTTTGTAGGTATTGAAGGTTGCTAAAAAATGCATTGGATATCATGGGATCATATCAAGAAATTAAAAGATGATCGAGGCCTTGATCTACTAGACATACATAGATGGAACAAGGCTAATTTCTCTAAATTGGCATGGCATATCCAAACGAGAAAGCTATTATAGATAAGGGTGTTAAAGGCTAAGTGTAAATGGGAGGGTCAATGGTTTAAGAAGAAGAAGGGTTCAAACTTCTATAAAATGTTAAATGAGTAATTAGCTTAGGTAGAAGATAACACAATGAGCCCTTCATGGAGAGCAGGTTCTGAAAGTTCTTGGAATTAGACACAAGCAAAAGTGAGCAAGGTTAGTAGCCGGATGTTTAGTCCACTAACTAAGGATATTGGTACATTATTAATTGCAGATGCTTGGTATGAGTTAAGATGATGGGCTAAGGAAAGGATTGGTTATTTGATAGATAGTGTGATTGTGTCTAAGCTAGGTGTTTATGAGCCTCTACTACAAGATCAGAGTACTTATGTTAGGGAAGAAAGAATTTGGTCGATTGATGCAAATTGCAAACTTCAAACAAGAACAGTGTATAAGATGATATATAGCAAAGAGACATGGTTACTAAGCAAGGAGAACTGGGCATGGATAAGGGATATACCTACAACACCAAGAATACAACATTTTCTCTGGCGAATTGTCCAAAATAGATTACCAACCATAGAGAATCTAGGGAAGAAGGGAATCCCTATTGATTAGTTGTGTGTTTTCTATTTGGGGAAATGAAACTAGTTTAACATCTTTTACAGAATGTCCTAACATTAGAAGAACTTAGCTGAGTGTAGGATGGAAACTTCTTCAGGGAGACGATTAACCTCTTTACTTCTTAAATTGGATCTACAACAATATAAGGGTTAAAAACATCCCATGAGATAGATTGTTGACCTTCGAACCCCTCACTTACGCTCATCTCTAAGGCCTCTATTCTCTCATTAAGAGGATTATCTCTCATCAACCTATCGAGGACGAGCTCTTGTATGCAAAATAACTATAGGTGAACTCTCTAAAGTCCCAACTCAGACACACTCTACTCAACTTGGACCTTTGGCCAACTGTCGACTTGCTAAGTGCTAAGGTTAACCTGTCGAACACCAAGTTTGAGGCTACTACACATTGAACTCTTCTCTTTCAGCCTACAAAGCTGCTAAGTGCTAAGCCCAACCTGCTGAGTGTCGACGCCGAGGTCACTACACACCGAGCTCTACTCTCCCAATGTATAGAATTGTAACATCATTTAATCACCTCAAAAGATTCAAGTACAGATTAACCCTAGATCATTTCAGCCCAGATACAATACCCTAAGATCCTTAACTACATTCTTAGTGCAGGTTGTCACCTATCTTTTACTTTTCTGACAATTGTACTATATTTCTTTTCATCATTTGTCATATTTACTTTTTTTCATACATATTAAGAATCTCTTTATTACATTATCTTTTATTTAATTTTCCATTATTGTATTGTTGCTCTAAAGGATTTATTATAAATGATCCTTTTTACTGTAATCGAAATTATCTTATGCCTTTATAGATATTAAATATACTTGTTCTTACAAAATACCCTTCTCCAAGCATATTTTCTCTTATACTCTTTTCTAATTTTACAGAATAACTTAAAATTAATAGCGAGTAGACCTTTTTATGAGTCATATCAAGTGAAGTACTAAATTTGTCTCATATTCCTTGGTGAGTTATATCCCTTGAATAGCTCTACGGAAGCTACTATTTTTACCGTTCTATTCATTTATCTTTCTTCAATATGTCGAATGACCCACTTGGTTACAGTTTCTATGATAAGTTCTGGTGATCAACTTAGTTTTTTCGCACAGCACCATAGGGCAGGTCAGTGTGTTCGCGTGCTACTGTCTTCCTCTTTGCCGTTTGAGGAATTTGGCGAAAACGAAATGAAAGAGTCTTTATATGCCAACGGGATAATTTTGAATGGAATCTGCTAATCCGGCAAGATACCTATGAATGGTGGGCGATAAACAAACGGAAAATGACATATCCAAATGCTACCTGTCGGTCTATATCTTGGCTCAAACCCCCCGGTGATGTAATCAAGCTAAACTCTGATGTGGCAATGGCTTGGGAAGGCAGTAAGGCTACTATTGCTACTGTTGCACGAAACTCCAATGTTAGAGTTTTGGGTGACTTTTGGGAAAGCAAGTGGATCTTACTCGTAAAAGTTGAAATTTGGGCCATAATTCATGTGCAAAACTCGTAAAAGTTTTGCACATGATAAGGGCTTGGACAATTTAGTGCTGGAATCAGATAACGATCATGCCATTGATCTTGCTCGAGAAGGTCACAGAACTAATGACTCTACTACTCCTATTGTCCAAAACTTCCCTATAGCTGCTAAGAAAATTTCGTAATGTGAATTTCTGCTGGACGGTCCGTGAGGCGAACCAGCTATCTGATGCGCTTGCAAAGCAGGGACTCAAGGCGGATACTAACTAAGAATTTTCCTTTAACTTTCCAATGAACTTTGTTGATGTGGCAGCTACGGACTCCGGCATGGATCGGAGTGATACTATGTTGTTGCTTGCAGGCTGTGACATAAGACGGCCAGGTTAATTTTTTGTTTTTTTTTTTTTTGTGTTTTTCTTTCCTGTTGCGGTTCTTGGATAAACGTTATTAATTGTTTTTGGGTGCTTGTTCGAGTAATTAATGCTTTTTCCTACCCAAAAAAAAAAAAAAAGTATTCTCTAAAATGGTTTTTCATGATTTTACAACTATTGACGGATAAAGTATTAATATGATCCAAAAATCCCTAAATCGACTTGACAAATAATTACAAATAGTGGATTGGTACTGTATTAAGGAAAGATTTTTTGGTGTCCATATTTTCCAATGTTCTAAGCGAAATATTTTGGATATTCAAAATTTCTCAATGACTTTTAGAGTTTTCCAGTAATTTTATCTTTTCTTTTTTATTGATACCGCCTTGCATAATATTTTAATGATTTTAATATACAATCTGTAGTTATGGGTTTTGTGAGAAAAAACTAAACCATATTGATAGGAGGAAAAAGGTTGTTTTTCTCTTTAGTTATTCATCATAACGAAATTGTTTTCAAAATGTTAAATTTTTCAAAAGACTAATATTTTAATCTACGTGGACTCATTTTATTATTATAATTAAATAACACAATAAATAATATTATTACATTGATTACCCATCAAAATAGTCCTAAAGAACCAAAAATATTATAAAAAGTTTCTAAAAATTATTTTTTATAAATAAATAAAAGAAAAAGAAATGTTCCTAAGATTAATGTGTTCAGATGCCTTAACGTAAGGGATGGAAAAATAGGTGGAATTTAGTAATATATGTTAAGAATTGACAATTAATGTATCTTAATAAGTTAGTGGCTATGCACCATCTCGTTTAGCCCACGTGGAAGAAGAACCCGGGATCAGGGTTTTCAAACTATCACAAGCCTTTCTTTTTATTCTACTATTCCGTATTTATTTTTTACGAAATCACTATCACTATTTAATTTACTTTAATTTATATTTTTTAAAATCTAAACCCTTCTTTCCATATATTCATACCCAATACATGCCGCTCTTCCTTTTCCACATTTTATGCCGTTGGACTCTTATTTTTTTAGGATATATTTATTTTGTGAAACAAGTGGTTTTTCAAACATTTTTTTGGGTAATGATTCTTCTAATATTTGTTATAATCAAAATTTTATTGATCGAATATTCTCAACGTATTCTGTAATTGCAAATATTAATAATTTTTAACAATAAATGGTAATAAAAGACAAAAATAGTATTTGATATTTGATGCTAGTAATTAATCATCACGAAAACTATTATATACAATCATAAAATGGAAATCATTCTCTCTATTCTTATTCTTCTTCTTATTTTTCATGATCTACCATCAATTATCGACTGCACCTTTATCTCCTGCTACAACTTGCCACTAGAAGTTATTAATGTCAACAAACTCTTCAAAATGTCATGACAACTTTTAACAATACTAAAACTTTGATTATCGTGAATGTCAAATGTAATCTGAAGCACGTTTTTCTTAAAACACATACAGCGTTACATTGTTGGCCAAAAAAAACAAAAAAAAATTCAGCCCTACATTTGTTTATGGAGCTTTTAGCACCGCTAAAAGTCCAAATTGGTCATTATTCACAACGCTATAACTTTGAAGGGTAAAATACTCAAGTTGCTACTAGCTCTTCTATCTACAAGACTTCTTGCAACTTCTCCGATTTTATGTATTCAATTGGTATGTGTCTCTAATTACAACCTCCAAGTGATGGTACAATGCCTCCACCACTACCATCTTTAGATCTAACCTTCAGAGCAGCGGATAAACTTCAGCAAGGATCCTTATAGCGCTAACATCTAAAATGAATACATTCTAAATTGATAGGAGCAAGATTAAAGCTTGCAAAATGCACCCCAATTTTTTCATACACTCTAATAATTGACTGAGGTTTAATCACAGAGCCTATCGAGGAATCAAATCAGGTTCACAATAATACACAAGTCCAGTCATCGTCAAGCAAATCATGAAAAACATTCACTCTCACATTACAGCAAAAGAGCATCCTAGTAAGCCAGTGAACAAGGAGCAAAAAATCCCTTTACATGTTAAAGCAAGATTCACCATCCGAAAAGGAGAAGGATTAGATATGTTACTTAGACAAGTAGGTAGCCTCCACTTTTTGAGAACTGTAGTCAAGTGGATGAACCGCCAGCCCTCCTACTATCAAAGGTAACCATACATATCTTGAGTCCCTCGTGTTAGCAGGATTCCATTGATCTACCATAAAAATAAATGATCAAGA